>CM060949.1:39126954-39294454 GCA_030765055.1 Mantis religiosa | reverse complement strand
CTCCAATGAGTTCACCGAACCAACGGCCATTAGTCGACAACAGCTGATGATGTTAGGAAGATCCTAACAAAACACGTTCTAGACAAATACTAGTAATAAGTGGAGCATTGAGTATTAGTTCGACTCAAAATTATATAAATTTTCAAGAAAACCCACACAATACTACTTTTTATATGAAATTTTTCAAAACTTTTGTTTTTCTCAAAACTGGCTCTTAGCATTTCGATTTAACCCTCCTTTAGGCACGTGCCATGGTAGAGCACCGTTGGTCACATGTGGCCTGGGAGGCCTGCAGTATATTTATGCAATTATATGCCTGTATTTCTTTTTGTTGTAATTTTTCTTTTTCCTCCCAATTTTTTGTTTTATTTAGGTTAAATATACATGACTTTTATTAGTATAATCATATTAAATACATTAGCTAAAATATAATATGAATAGAGTGTACATTATAATTTGTATCAAGTATACATAAAGAGAATAACATATTCTTTTAAAGTACATCTTGTCATTGGAAATGTCCAGTTACTCAGTCATCAGCTACTTCTTCTGTTTTCCCTGACTAAGTAGGAACCGCAAATAATTTTGGCATGTTTTCTCAATCAGAGAGGAGCATTGCAGTTCCCACTTGCTGCTCTTTTTTACTTTACTGCAGGGTTCACATTGTTTCCTTTTCAATGATTCTGGTGCATTCGGCAATTCATCTGCTGTGGGTTGTTTAGATTTATACGTATTTCTTTAGAAGCTCTTTCAGATCATTGGGTAGGTTTGATGCTGTTGTTCTTTTTTGCAGCTGTTATTCTGTAAAAGAATTTTTAAATGTTTTTAAATATTAATTTTTTTAAGTGATTGTAAATAATGACAGTGGACATTAATGTAATTTTTATACTATGACGTGTCTGATATCAATCAAAAGGACAAAATAAATTGAATTGAATTAAATTGAATTAAATCATGAAGTAGAGTAAACTCCACATTTTTGAACAATTACTTTTATATAGCATTTCTCTATGGTCTTTATATAGTTTATATTTATTTGCTTTTTCTACTTTAGACTTTTGCTGGATCCTGTATCTGTTACAGTTTTTAGTCTTATGTAACTTTTTATATTTATCTTTGTATCTTGAACTGACGTGTCCTATAACATATGTATTATGTTCCAAAGGATGAAATAAATACAATACAATACAGTAAAGCTAAGGACACTACTTTTGAATATTCCTGTCTTGTGGAATATTTGTTTCAATTTACAAGAAAGATAACCCTAGAAATAATACCTGCAATATTCAGCATATGGTAAAAGATTACTATTGGGTACCTTCTTGTTGTTCTGGCTACATTGTATGCAGCACACAATTTATCTATTACAGCAAATCCTTTGAGCATCATTTCACCCAATTCATTCACCGTCCGATATGACTTAACGTTGGAGGACGTAAATTACAACAACAAAAAACTCCAGATTTAGTGTCATTGTAATGCATGATTATTTCAGGCTTTTTCTCAACACCTCCTGACAGCTGAACCAACGAAACATCTATACTTGAGATCAATTATCCTGTTTAGAACATATGAAACAAGTGCTTCATTTTTTGTGAAGCCAATACACTTTCGTACTGGATGCAATGCTTTTGAGAATTAAAATTACTGGGCAAGTTCTTTTTGCTTTTATGCATGTACCGACAAAAACAAGTCGTCTTTTGCTCACCAGTGACACACTAGTGAACCAATCATCTGTTGTAACTTCTCTCACAGTGCCATAGATTGGTTCAAGTAGTCTGTGGAGCTGTTTTGCAAATGTGGTCCGTCCGGATGGTGTCCACAATAAATTTCCATATTAGTGGTGTGAAACATCTTGCATCACTCAAATATACTATTTTTATGCCACACTTGTTTGTCTTAGATGGTAGGTATATATTGTCTAAAACTACATGGACCACAAAATGCAGATAATTGTTTGTAGACAGTGATTTTTTGTCCAAAAGCATAGAGCTTCTGACAGTTATGCACAAACATTGTAAACTTTTCTCTAACAGTAGCCAATCTGTCCATTAAAAATGAATACCATTTGGTATTTACAATGAAGTACTAATAGCTCCTACTGACAAAGCAATATTCCATAACTTACTAAGAAAGAAGGGAGTTGCTTGCCAGTTGTGAAGGAAGACGGACGCGTAAGCACACGCGCTCGCGACCGAAGATGATTGACGCGCAAATATATAGAATTAGGATCGGCGCTTTTAACGCATTTAGAACGAACCAGAAAACTCAGCAGGGATCTTCTGGATTATGTTTAATAAGTGTATGGTACATCTTAGTGATATGGGCTTTGTTAATTATTGGGGGAGTGGAACTAAACCCCGGACCGACAATGGAGCAACTAGCCGCGATGCTAGAAAACATCACAAAAGAAATAAAAGAAGTGAAGGAGATGGAAAATAGAATTAACAAGAAGATTGGCGAACAGTTTAACAGGATGTTAACAGCATTAGAGAAATTTGATGAGGAAGTAAAGGAAGAAATAAAAGAATGTAAAGACAGACTAACCCAATTGGAAAATTTAGAGGAAGGGAATAGGAAACTAAACCTGATAATATTTGGATTAGAAGAGAGAAGAGACCGACGAGTATGGCAGGATGTAGAAAATATATTCCAACAAAAACTGAAACTAAATATGGCAGGTTGGGAGATAGTGGATTGTTTTAGAATAGGAAGATTTGGACCGAAACCAAGACCAATAATAGTGAAAGTAGCATCAATGAGATTCAAATGGGAAGTGTTGAGAAACAGTAAACAGTTAAAAGGCACTAAAATATTTATTGAGCAAGATTTGGGTAAGAAACAGCGTGAATTGAAATCTTTAGCTTTATTGGAAATGAAGAAAGCAAGAGCAGCAGGAAAACGTGCATATTTAAAAGGTGTTGATTTGTGGATCGATGGTGTGAAGCAGGAACTTCGTCAGCACTACGTTACATGGGAGGGCAACTACATTTTGAGGGCAAAAGACGACAGGAATGTCCAACTGGCACGTGGTCGAACTACGGAAACGGAGCATACGTCACCTGCGAGGAAGCCAGAGTCAGTGGTGCTGACGAGTGAAAGAGAAGATACGTCACCTGTGACGTCACACGTATGGACCGAACACAGGACCGAGCGAGTCAAATCACAACAACTAAATGACACGCAAGATCAGCTGATGGGGGAAGCTCATACCGTGTCAAGTAGTTTGAGAACGGCTGAGATTGAGCAGAATTTAGGCGACTTACAAGTAGTGTCAACACCATCAGGAAGTATCCTGGAAGTGAAAGACCGTGTGCGCACCAGGAGCCAGATGAACTTAGAAAGGTGGAGGTTCAAAAGGAAAGATGAAGCATAGGGATTCGCATTATCCATTGGGGGTTGGAATGTAGAAGGGCTTTGGGAGAAAGTGTGCAGTGGGGAAATCTATAATGTGCTAAAAACTTGTGATATATTAATGGTTGTGGAAACCTGGATAGAGAAAAAAACTAGTGTAATAATTCCAGGATTTGACTTTTATAGCATAAGTGGGATGAAGAACCAAAGGAAAGGCAGAGCCTCAGGGGGTTTAGGCTGTTTTATAAAGAAAGATAAATGTCTTAAGGTGAAAGAAGAAAAAGAACTGTCAAGCAGATCAGTGTTATGGATCTCCATAGGGGATATGTATCAAAATGGGGGAACTGTCTGTATTGCTACAGAGTATAACCCACCTACTGTATCAGAGTTCTATGATCCAAATGTGTTTAGGAAACTAGGTTGGGGTATAGAAGTGTTGGAAAAAAAAGTATGGGAAAGTTGAAATAATAATTGTAGGTGATTTAAATGCAAGAATAGGGGAACACCAGGTTAAGTGGATTAATCCAAGTGATGAAGCTAAGAACGAACTTGAAATAGAGATCAGGCATAGTAAAGACAAGGTTACCAATAATGAAGGGAGGAAACTTTTAGATTTCTGTGAGGAGAATAATCTTATGATCTGTAATGGCCTGAAAGCGGGTGACAAAGAAGGGGAATTCACATTTGCTAATAAAAATGGCCAAAGTGTGATAGATATTTTAATGTATTCTGTAGGAATTGATGAATGGATCTTAGATTTTGAAGTTATGAATGTTTTAACATCAAGCTGTCACTTTCCATTAAGATTAGAGTTAGGGGAAAGCAACAAGCGTATGAAGAAGCTTGATGAAGAATGTCTCAGTGTGGTGGAAGTGTATAAGTGGAAAGAAGAGTTGCATAAAACATTTGTTAATGAATTGAATTCAGAGAGTTGTAAAATCTTACAAGAGAGGGTACAAAGCTAAACTGAGAATAAAATAGAGCAAGCCTTAGAGGCACTGGAATATATTGTTAAAAGGGCAGGGGCCGGTATGAAAATGGGGGTTTCTAAAGGCATAAGTAGGCAGTGGTTTGACAAGGATTGCCAGGTGGCAAAGGCAAGAGTAGCACAGGAATTAAAGAACTGGTAGCAATCAGGGGAAAAAGAAGAAAGGGAAAATTTCCTGATCTTGAGATGGACATACAGGTGTCTAATGGAACAAAAAAAGAGGGAATGGGGTGAGAAAATAGGCAGAATGCTAAATGAAGCAGCAAGAATACATGACACTAAGAAAATTTGGTCAATAATAAGAGGGCTATATAAAGATGTGGGGAGAGATGAGTATATAGGCGCAGATCAATGGTGTGCATACTTTGAATCACTGTTAGGACAAGATAATTATATCAGAGTGGAAAGAAGTTTGTTAGGGGGTCCGCAAATAATTAATGAATTAGATAGGTATATCTCGGATGCTGAATTTTGTGAACAAATAAGGAGGTTAAAAGCTAACAAAGCTAGTGGTATTGATGGTATACCAGGAGAATTTTGGAAGGCTTGGGCACTCGATGAAACTAGGAGGAAAATAGTGATAAAGTTATTCAATAAAATAATGGAAGAAAAGAAAATTCCTAGGAAATGGAGGACAAGTATGGCATTGCCAATTTACAAGGGAAAGGGAGATAAAAGTAACCCAGCTAACTACAGAGGGATTAGTTTATTGTCTATACTAGGGAAGATTTTCACTGGAATTCTAGCAAATAGGTTGCAAAATTGGGTTGAGAAGGAGAATAAACTATCGGAGTTCCAAGCAGGTTTTAAACCGGGCAGGAGAACATCGGACAACATCTTTATTATTAAAACAATTGTACACAAATATCTGAGCAATAAAAGGGGAAGGGTATATATGATATTTATTGCTCTAGAAAAGGCATTTAATTCTATCAATAGAGACGCATTGTGGATAAAATTAAGCAGTAAGGGGATAAGTCAGGCATTTATAGAAGTAATTAAAATGATATACCAAGAGAATGAGATGTGTATAAAACTACCAGGCAACAAAGTAACTAAATCTATATCGAGTAAGGCAGGAGTACGGCAGGGATGTAAACTTAGTCCAGTATTATTTAATCTTTATATTGATGGAATTTTAGAGGAGATATCAAGTTGTAGGGTACATTCACCAGTTATTAATAATAAAGAAATACCGGGGCTACTGTTTGCAGATGACCTAGTAGTTGGGTCCATATCAAGTGGAGGGCTGAGAAGAGCAATCGAGGCAGCCAATTCTTATTGCAATAAATGGGGTTTGAAAGGGAATGAAAACAAAACAAAGATTATGGTCTTCAAAAAAGGATACAGGTTGCGTAAGGATGAGAAATGGGAGGTTAATAGAAGAGAAATAGAGGTAGTACACAGATTTGATTATTTGGGTACAAGGTTGAGTTCAGATGGCAGCTGGAAGGAACAACAAAAGATGTCTTTGGCAAAAGGTAAAATGGCCATGAGAGTGATAAGATCATGCTACAGTAAACTACCAGATATAAATGTCAAATGGTTGGAGAGGATTTATACGGCAGTAGTAGAAAATAGAATGTTACATGGATCAGAGGTATGGGGAATAGATGAGGCTTGGAGAGAGACTGATAGAGTGCATAGATCCTTTTGTAAATACATATTGGGATTACCAATAGCATCACCTAATGGGGCAGCACAATTAGAACTAGGCAGGCATTCTACTAAAATTAAAATCTTGTCAAGGGCAATGAATACTTATACAGAATCACTAACTTGGAAGATGGCAATATTATTAAAGAATGTTTTCATATTCAAAAGAGAAGTAACTGGGGTGGGTCTTGGGCACATAAAATGTAAGACTTGTTGAAGCAGATAGGTATGGGTCATTCTTGGATAAATGCAGAGTATGGGTATAGAGGCTTCTGGAAAGAAGTTAAGCTAAGATTAGAAGATATTGACAGACAAGACATTTTTGCCAATACAAGTGACAAAAGCTCACTGAGATTATATAGAGAAATAAAAACAACCTGGGGGAGGGAAGGATATATAGATATATGTAGTAAGTTAGGGCGAGAAGGTTTTGCTTGGGCGAGAACAGGAGTGAGAAACTTGAAAGGTATAGGTCAAGAGAGGGAGCTAGATAAATGTCCATTGTGTGGAGAAGAGAATGCAGATTTCCATTTTATATTAAATTGTAGTCAAACAAAGATATGGAGAGAGCAGGCTTGGCTACGTAAATGGGACAATTTGGGGGGGGGGGGCGAAGAAGTAATTATAAAAATGTTGTCAGTAAAAGGAGAAAAGAACAGGAGAAATATAGGGAATTATTTAGGGAAAGTTAAAGAGAGATGGCTAAGAACAATTAAGAGAAAAATGTAGAGTGGGATAGGTGAAATGACAAAAAGTGTAAAAAGGAGCAGAGGGCCTCCAATACACAAAAACCCAGGGTTAGGTGTATGGGGACCGAATTATTAGTCAATGGTGGGCAACATGATAGGATTTCCAGGATTTAAGAATATATGGCATTTTTCAGTATGGATTTTATAATTGTAATCTTGATTTTGTATTTCCATTTGTTGATGTAAAAGGAAATAAATTACTATTACTATTACTAAGGAAGAAAAACATGTCATCAACATGTAACGAGAGCAGGTGCAAGGGATCTGCTAGGCCTGTATGACATATAACTGTTGATTCATCATTCTTGCAGCTACAATAATAAACAAGAAAAGTTGTCATCACAGCATACATTCAAGTAAGGTATGTTAGATGTCCTAGTCAAGCAATTATGTAGGTGCGTTCATTTGTAAAATACAACATTTAAATAAAGCTAGGGGCCTCCCAGACAAAAGAAATTATCTTGAATTTTATGGGAATGTCTTTAGAATTGCTCTTCATTCTGAAATAACTTTTGCATGATTGGTAAACCATAAAACATAGCTGAAATCTTACTACATAAAAAATATAGATATTGTTAAATAACCCAATTTATATTATATACAATTTTTTGTGGAGTGAACTATTTCTGAGATACTCCTAGTTATTAATCTGATATGCATACTTCTCTCAAATGGCTAATCATATATTTTTTTATCTCTTAGCCATGCAAAGAGAATGGAGTTTTGAAGCTGTCTGACAATGATCAGCTTTAAAAGATCCAAACATTGCTTGAAGTCTACTGTATTTCCCTATTTTGTTTGCACTTCCAAGAAAATTAGGTATAAAATTTCTGCAAAAGTTTATCTCAATTAACGTGAAGTACGAGGGCTGTTCAATAAAGAATGATCACTTTTTTTTTTTTTTTGACAACGTACCTTTACTTATCCTCATAATCTTGATGGTCCTTCTCAAATTAGCCTCCTCTGAAAGCGATGCACTTGTCTCAGCATTTCTGCCAGTCTTCAAAGACATGCTGGAAACCATTTTTTGAGAGATCCTTCAAAATCGCCTCCGCAGCCTTCATCACTGCTTCTGATGATGGATATTGCCTCCCACGAAGGTGTTTCTTCAAGTTAGGGAATAGAAAATGTCATATGAGGCTAAATCCGGACTATAGGGAGGGTGAGGGATGCACTCCACGTTGATTTTTGCAAGATATTCAGCAACAACATTGGCAATATGCGGCCGCGCATTATCATGGTGCAGCATCCTGCCTGTTTCACGAAAATGTGGTCTTTTGCACCTGGTATAGACTTGCAATGTTTTCAGGACATCCCTGTAGTATTGTCCAGTTACTGATATATGTGCAGGTACAACATGTTGATAAACCATTCAATGAATATCAAAGAATAAGATGACCATAACTTTCCCAACAGAAGCAACCACTTTTGTTTTTTTGGGGGTTGATGATGAAGGAGATTTCCACACTGAGCTTTGCTGTTTGCTCTCAGGATCAAAATGATGTAGCCAAGTTTCATCAGCAGTGATTGAGTTTGAAAGAAACTCCGGATTTTCCTCTAACATCAACTTTAATGGCATGTAGACCTGCATGCGAATGTCCTTTTGTTCTGGCATAGCTCACTCACATTCCTTTAAGCCTCAGCACTCGCGAGCTAGAGTGTTATGACTAAAAGTTACAGATTTCTCCACTACTATCTTATTGCAGTGTGAGCAATTAATTTTATGACGGACATTTTTTCTATTTTTTTGTTTTTTGATGAGGTTTCTGATGTTGTAAAAAACAAATGCTCCAAAATAGTAGAAGAGATTAAAAATGAAAAGAAAAAGAATTTTAGTAACCAAATCATAAAAGCTCTTAAAAAGAAACCGGTTATTTATACTAAAGCAGACAAGGGAAATAAACTAGTAATTCTGGAAAAAGAAGAATACACAAAGAGGATGGAAGATTTGTTAGAAGACAGTAATTACCAAAAAGTAGAAACTAATCCATTAAAGTACTGCATTGAAACCACAAATAAAATGCTAAAAGAGAGCAAAATAATCAACAAAAAAGAATTGCACAAAATTAAAGTAGATAATCCAACATTACCAAGAGTATATGGGCTGCCAAAAATTCATAAAGCAGGGAAAGGCATGAGACCTATTACTAGTAGCATAAATGCCCCCACATATAATTTGGCCAAATGGTTACTAAGTAAATTTAATAGTTTTCCAAAATTTGAAAGTGCAAATTTAAGAAACTCTTTAGATTTAGTAGAAAAAATCAAAGATATAAATTTGGACAAAAATGACAGACTGGTTTCATTTGATGTCACATCTTTATTTCCAAGCATACCAACAGAAAAATTGCAGACTGTGTTAAAAAAATGGCTAGCTACAATTGATATGGAAGCAATAGAAGCAGAAGAATATATTTCTCTAACAAAAATATGCATTGAACAAAACTTCTTCAGCTTTAATGGAAAACACTACAAGCAGAAATCAGGATTATCAATGGGCAATCCACTTTCACCTTTTTTGGCTAACTTATTTATGAGTGCATTTGAAACACAAATTAAAAAGTCCTTCCCATTGATCTTCAAGGTTTGTTATAGATATGTTGACGACATCTTTGCAATTGTACCAAGTAAACATTTAGATGATGCATTAAAATTACTCAATCTGCAAGAAAGGACTATCAAATTCACAATAGAAAAGGAAATCAATGGACAACTACCTTTCTTGGATCTAAATATCATCAGGAATGATACAAAAATAAAATTTGGAATTTACAGGAAGCCAACACATTCAGAAAATTATATAAAAAATAATAGCCACAACTCAATTACACATAAACATGCAATAATAAACAGCCTTACACACAGACTAGTCAACATACCCATGGAAAAAGAAGAATATTTCAAGGAACAAAAAGCAATAATACACATAGCAGAAGAAAACGGATACAACAAAAGTTTGGTGTTGAAGAAAATTAGAAAATCTAAACTTAAGAAAACCATTAAGGAAATCAAATCAAATCAAATCAAATTTATTCACCATAAGATTTCCAATTACAGAAATATCGGCTTCGTCAATACAATTTTACATTACAGATTAACAGTAAACACATGATCGGATAAACAATACTTAAGTATGTTTCCTTATAGAACATTTTTTACTTTCTATTTTATTTTAGAAACTTAAACTAATTTGTTCAATATTTAAAGAAACAATATCAACATTTTGCAGTTACTAAAAAGATTAAAGATTGCAATATATATAATATATATGTCTAACAAAAATGATTCACTGTTCATCAACCACATTTATTAAAGAAAAAGAAAGCAACAGCATATTCAGTTCATTCACATATCATCCAAAAACATTTAATAAATTTAAAAAGATATTCAAGGAACAAAATATCATCTTGGCACCTACTAATAGATACTCAATTTTAAAATTACTAAATTCAAAAACAAAAGATGAAATTCCTTCAGGTAACAAATCTGGAATATACCAAATAAATTGTAAGAATTGTGAAAAATGCTACATAGATCAAACAAAAAGAAATTTAAAAACCAGAGTCAAAGAACACTTTAGAAACATCAGATTGAAACAAGAAGACAAGTCAGCAGTAGCATTTCATTTTTGGAATGAAAACCATGACATTGATCCAAATCCAAAATTATTAAAAGGAGTGATAAACCAAAATAGATTGACAACATGGGAGAACATATTCATCTGGAAAAATAAGGATCGCGTAATGAACTTTGAAATCCCGCCAGTAGATAATTTGACAAAAAAGTTCATAGTTCCACCACCAGAGAGAGCAGATAACAGATGCCAGTTGGGAAGAGATTGAAAATGGAGGCCAGGGCCTTTGAAACTAGTCTCTCATAAATATATGAAAAAGTAAGTGACGAGTGTCAATAAACCAACCACAAATAATTTTTATATTGAATTTGTTTGCTTTGTTTAGGGTAATGTTAAATTCAATGAAAATCTTCTGAAATTTTCTGGTTGCCAGTGGGTGATATGTGAATTTTTTGCTGTTAAGGTGGTTGCACCATGCCTGAATGGTCTCATCAAGGTGGCCCGGGTTCAATCCCAGACAACTGCAATGTGAGATTTTCAGCGGACAACATGGTGCTAGAGCAGGTTTTCTTTGGGTCCTCTGGTTTCCCCTACCAACATTCCACCAATTGCTTCATCATCATCTTTCCTATCACACTCATCTTGCCCTCATACTATCATTCACTTCCTTCACCCTCACACCAGGCATTAGGCTGATCAACCATCCTGGTTCTCTATTGGATCCACAGCTTTGATTCCTCAGGCCTGCCTTAAAGGGATAGAGGAACAAGAATCCCTAACACCACAGTAGTGGTACAACTAGGGAAGCTGAAGAAGAAGAAAAATAACTGTTAAGGTGGTAATATCATTCAACTGTTTTTGTCTACGGAATCTTTCAATTTTTTTGTGTACCAGTTGTTTGCTGAAACCATTTGTTATCGCTGTTTCTATTATTTTGGTACATTGTGTACAGTATTCCTTTTCAGCCATCGATACATTAATCAGTCTATGTGTTAGGCTACACTGGTCGACAAGTTTTTTTTCACAAGAGATCTGAATAGTGAATCTAGTGGCATTTTCCATCCTGAATTCAGATATGTAGTCAGAATTTTCCCATCAGGCATAGTTTTTCTGTAAAAGCTACTTTTGAAAATATGATTTTAGCGTTTTCTTTGACCTGTCATAGGAACCGTTACCTCATATGTAGCTATTTTACTCAAGCTGTATTATTGAAATTATTTGCAATGTCATGCTGAAGCGCAATAAAACATGACTGTGCAGGTTCATTGCTGTTCATTGTTGTTGTTTAGACATGTTCAGACCTGTTTGGCATTGTGATGTGTCAGTATTGAGCTGACTGTGAGATTGTTGAGTAGTGAAATATTTCCTTGCTTTCTGTTTAGAAGTGTATTGTGTATGTTGTACATGTATTTCTGTGCTTTATTTTCTCATCATGCCAAAAAATTGTGTAAATCATGCAGATAATTTCTCAAAGTATAAACTTGGAAGAAGCGTAGGGACAGTGAAGCACAAATTAGTACAAAAGTGAATTGAGAAGATATTGACACATTGCTTCACTCACACTGTTTATTCACAATGTGTCAATATCTTCTCGATTCACTTTTGTAGATAATTTCTGCTATATTTGTGGTGAGCTGACCTTCAAGTCTCAGAGGCGAAATTTGACCCCACTTGTAAAGAAGTGTTATAAATTATTAATTTTTAGATGAGTCGTATTTATTACACATCTGCTTCACTTTCCTACCTATTTTGAGGACATGTTTCGCAAATCATCATTTGCATCTACGGCTCTTATGCGACTAAAGCTTGATCCAGCGGTGTGGGTAATTCTGGGGTTTCTGCTGCCATCTGTTGATTTAGTGATGAACTTCAATGTGGGATTCTCTTCTGGCGGGATTTCAAAGTTCATAAGTTGGTTTTTATGTTTTTCTATGTATATCCTCTCCCATATGACGAGTTCACTATGTTTTTGTACGTATTTTAGTAATTCTGTGCTATCTTCAATTTCATGATTTTCAGACCAGAAATGAGCTGCTATTGCGGACTTATCAATATTTTTGTATCTTAAGTGCCTGAAGTGTTCTTTCTTTCTAGTGCCTATGTTTCTTTTTGTCCTACCTATGTAAATTTTTTCACAGTCTTTACACTTAATCTTGTAAATGCCTGACTTTTCCTCTGGTTTTATCTTATCAGTATTATTACTGTGAAGTAGGTTTTTAATGTTGTAATTGATTTTTGGTGCCAAAATTATATTGTATTTCTTGAATACTTTTTGGAACCTTTTTGTGGCCCAGGGGTGGTAAGTAAATTTAGCAAATCTAATTTCTTGTTTTATTGGTGTGAGAGCTGATATCTGTTTTAATCTCTTTTGAAGTTTGAATGATTTTAGCTTTTTATCTACAAGGTTTTTTCCATATGCATTTTTAATTGCAGTTTTTAAGATTTGATGGTATTCGTTTTGATATTCTTGCTGGCTGAGAGGTAGATTTACTAATCTGTGTGTGAGACTGTTGATGGTTGCATGTTTGTGTGGAATTGGGTTGAAACTATTTGCTTTGATGTAATTATCTGTGTGTGTTTCTTTTCTATGGATACCAAATTCTAGTTTTTCATTGCTTTTTTTTTATTTTAAGGTCTAAAAAAGGTAGAGTACAGTCCTCTTCAGTTTCCACTGTGAATTGTATGCTGAGTTCTTGCAGATTGAGTAGTTTCAAAGCATCATCTATTTGTTTGTAGGGCACTATTGCAAAAATGTCGTCTACGTATCTGTACCATGTTTTAAACATATGAGGGAAGGCTTTAGTAATATGTGTTTCGAAAAAGCTCATGTATAGATTGGCCAAAAATGGTGATAGTGGGCTTCCCATAGCTAGTCCTGAAATTTGTTTATAATATTTTCCATCGAAGACAAAATAATTTTGATGTATACATATTTCAGTCATTGCAAAATATTCTTCTATTGCATTGGCATCTAGGTTTATATGTAAACGATGATTTGCGAAACATGTCCTCAAAATAGGTACGAAAGTGAAGCAGATGTGTAATAAATACGACTCATCTAAAAATTAATAATTTTTCGCTTCACTGTGGTGTTCCAATACAGTTAAATCTCGATATAGAAGTGTTATAAACTTTACTTTGGCTGTCAAGTTGGTGATTTTGATAAGAGCTGGGCCCCAAATACATGCTGTGTTTCATGTGTTAGACTGCTAACTGGGTGGAAAAATGGTACACATCATATGCCATTTGCAATTCCCATGATTTGGAGGGAACCGAAGGATCATTTAACTGACTGTTATTTTTGTTTGACAAATATTAAAGGAATCACATTTAAAACAAAATATACAGTTAAGTATCCGAATTTGCAATCTGCAATGAGACCTGTCTTACACAGTGAAGAGTTCCCCGTACCAGTATATGCAGATACGACCTTAAGTGATAACTCTGGTTCTGACCTGACTGAAACTCCAAATGATTCAGATGAAAATAAAAATGATCTTACATACGAAGCCAGTATAGCTGTTCATCAGAACAATACTTTCCCAATCAGCAAGACCTTAGTGACCTGATTCGCAATTTAAATCTGTCTAAACAGCAAGCGGAAGTTTTAGCTTCCAGACTCAAAGGGTGGAATCTACTCCAAAAAGATGTAAGAATTAGTAGATATCGTAGCCGCCATAGTGTTTTCAAAGTATATTTCTCTGAAGAAAATGGTATTGTGTTTTGTAATAATATTTGTTCAGTTATGGAAACTCTTGGGCTTCAACACCGGCCAGATGAGTGGCAATTGTTCATAGACTCCTCTAAAGTAAGTTTGAAGGCTGTGCTGCTACATATTGGCAATAAACTTCCATCAATACCGGTAGCGCATGCCGCTGATATGAAAGAGACATATAAAAATATTAAACTAGTTTTAGAGAAAATACAATATGAAAAATATGAATGGAATATCTGTGGTGATTTAAAGGTCATTGCTTTATTGCTTGGTTTGCAACTTGGGTTCACCAAATTTTGCTGTTATTTGTGTGAGTGGGACAGCAGAGATAAGAAGTCTCACTACGTTAGAAAGTCATGGCCAAAACGTGAATCTCTTATCCCTGGCCAGAAAAATGTGGCATGTGTCCCTTTAGTGAAGCCTGAAAAAATATTTTTACCTCCATTGCATATTAAGTTAGGAGTTATGAAAAGTTTTGTCAAAGCTATGGATAAACTTTCTGATGGATTCTTGTACTTGAAATCGAAATTCCCCAAAGTCAGTGATGCTAAATTGAAAGGAGTTTTTATAAGACCTCAAATCCGATCATTAATGGCTGATGAACATTTCGAGGGACTGTTAAATCCACTGGAGAAAGTAGCCTGGCAGTCTTTCAAAAGTTTGTGTTGCAATTTTCTTGGAAACCATAAAGCAGAAAACTATCGTGACATAGTGGCTGATCTTCTGCATTCTTATAAAGCAATGGGATGCAACATGTCTATAAAAATTCACTTCTTGGACTCTCACTTGGACTTCTTCCCCGAAAACCTTGGAGCTGTCAGCGATGAACACCTTGAGCGTTTTCATCAGCAAATTTCTACAATAGAGAAGAGGTACCAAGGCAAGTGGAGTTCCAATATGCTGGCTGACTACTGTTGGACTAAAATGAGAGACGTTCCAGATGCAAAATATACCCGAAAATCACTATCTACCACTTTCTAGGTAAGTCAGAATCAGTAGTTATAATTTTGAGTTAGATAGCTAGTTACAGATTTTTTGGAATATTATAAAAAATTCAAATATCACACAAAACTCCTGCCCGATG
This sequence comes from Mantis religiosa, assembly GCA_030765055.1. Classification (NCBI taxonomy): domain Eukaryota; kingdom Metazoa; phylum Arthropoda; class Insecta; order Mantodea; family Mantidae; genus Mantis; species Mantis religiosa. The sequence continues at coordinate 39,279,334 of CM060949.1, read as the reverse complement.
AGGAAAAACTGTAATTATATTTTAATTCAGCACGAAAAATACTTTTAGAATCTGTTATTTTAATTCTTGTGAAAGAAAAAAGTTAAATTTTGTCAACCAGTGCTATTGATGGCTGCATGTTTGTGAAGTCTTGAGTTGAAACTATTGGCTTTGATGTAGTTGTCTTTCCTGTAAATACCAAATTTTAACTTGCCATTATCTTTAATTATTTTTAGGTCCAGAAAAGGAAGCATGTTATTGGATTCCATTTCCATTGAAATTGATGATGGGCTCCTGTAAATTAAACAGTTTTAGGGCATCAGTGCTGTGTTTTTTGCTGATTATTGCAAATACATCATCCACATATCTGACCCAGGTTTTAAAGATGTGTGGGAAGGCTGTAGTAATATGAACTTCAAAGTGGCTCATGAACAGGTTGACCAGGAAAGATGATTAGAGGTTGCCCATTGCTGGTCCAAATTGTTGTAGGTTAAACTTCCCTTGGAAGGTGAAGAAAGTTTGACAACTACAGATTTCTGTTAATTTATTACATTTATTCAATGTGAGTATTGATCATATCAATAGATTCTAGCGATTTCCTTAGAATGATGAGTAGTTCTTGCGTAGGGACACTTGGAAACAATGATTTTACGTCCAATGATACGAGTATGTCGTTAGCTGAAAAATTTGTATCTGATTTTTTCTATAAAATCCGGAGAGTTTGCCACACTTCTGCTTCCAAATTTGGTTAGAGAACTGAGATGTTTTGACAACCATTTTGCTGATGTGCTGGAGCAGCACATTTCTGGGATTATAACCATAACATGAAACATAAAACCCAACTGCTACAATCAGTTCACTTGAATCAAGAATTAAATATCTGTGAAAACATTTATATTAAGAAATTTGAAACCACTTAATGAATTTTGACATTCCATCAGAAGAAAATATTTTACTTAACCTCACTGGATCGTCGCCAGCGATTTTGTCTCCAGAGAACCATGATCAGGTTCTAGCAGTCGACAATTTCTTGTTACCTTCAATAGGAGGTGAAACGAATTGAAAGAAAATTTATGGTATATGAAGTACAGAGTGTCTCAGTCAACTCATGGTACAAATTTAATTATTGGATCCCTTAACTTTAAAGAGAGTCGATTAAAGACACTAGACAACACTTACTTTTAAATTTTTCCGGAACATGTTTCAGAGGCTTTGCCTCTATCATCGGCCAGCTCTCGACCGATGATAGAGGCAAAGCCTCTGAAACATGTTCCGGAAAAATTTAAAAGTAAGTGTTGTCTAGTGTCTTTAATCGACTCTCTTTAAAGTTAATTTATCATAACAACACTGTTTTCAACACTTCCAAGAAAGGAATTGGATCCCTTGTTAAAAATGGAAAAGCTACTGTTGAAAATCATCTTCTGCTTCAAAATGCCTACGGAGAACTCAACAAGGAAAGTCACCATAGAAGACAGGCAGGTCCATGTGTATGAAATTGCTCCAAAAGTTGCAGTAGAATACAGAACAGTGCAGAAATGATTGAAAGATTATGTTTTAAGAAGTTTTTGCCCATTGATTCCCAGATATATTCACTAAAAACCACAAACTTCAGAGTAGATCCATCACCCGAAACCTTCCTCAGAGATTTAAAAATAAAATTATGATGTTTTTACTATTTGTCAGGTGACGAAAACTGATTCATTGTTACAAGCCTCTAACAAGACATCACAGTATGGAATGGCTCCACTTAGATTCACCACGATGAAGAAAATTAATTAAATGTGCTCTGCTGGGAAAGTTATTGGCAGTTTTCTGGAATTCACGAGGTTATAGTCTAATTGATCTTGAACCTGGACAGATAATAATGCTGCTTCAGAAATTTTTGAAGCTGCACAATAAGTGGTTTAGAAAGAAAGATCATACAACAGGGTAATGCACATTTTCGCACTGCTCATGTCACTATGGAGAAGAGTACATTTGGGACCACACAAGGTAGGAAACCCTTCTCATCTTCCCTACAGTCCTGACTTAGCTGCTTCCGACTACCATCCCTTTTATTCTTTTATGGAGCAAATGTGAGGTCAATGGTACGAGATAGTGTAGGATATTCTGAAAGTTGTCTTTGGGCAGCTGGAGCAGAGTGTTATCATGAGAATATTTTCAGTTTTGGGGAACAATAGAAAAAATATGGGCAAACAAATAAGAGACTATATTAAAAAGTAACAGATGATGTACTTGGTTTTTGTAACGAATAAAGATCAAAAGTTTAAAAAGTTGTTGCTTGTGACTTTTAGTATGACCGTAGCATATAATATATGAATACAACTGCGAGTTCACTTCTTCAGTAAAAATGAATGACCTAAATGTTTAACATAAGATTACCACCAGTAAGAAAAACTGGAATGAGTATATAAGCATTATAACCAGACAGAGAAATTTGGACTCCAAAGAAATAGGCTAGGTATAAGTATATACAGGTACAAATTTGTTTATTACAACTGAGTTATAATGCTCAGTTGGGCAGAAGGAGTGGCAGTCAAAAAAGACTGATATAAGTGCAGCACAACATTCGCCAGCTATCTCACTTTAGAGTCAATAATTTTCAATGCATACTTATCTTGGTTGGATATTTCGTTCATCCAGAGAAATAATTTATATCCATAATTAATTTTTGAATAATAAATATACACCTTATCAACTTAAAAGTTATATATTGTCATGGCAACGGACATAAAAATTTTGGCGCAAATAGATAACAAATGGCAGATAATATTTCACGGTAATAAAGAGCTTGCATAAGCAGTTAACGATAGCACGGCTAGTGTACACAAAGGGGCCGGCAAACAAAGATAGCTGTGATAAAGGACTTGCCGGCATAGATTAAGTTACGCTTCTGGAATGTGATAGAATATTCGGTTTCCTTATTCTTCTGGAAGATTCTCGAATTTATTAATGAGGTATTTAAGAAGGCGACGACTCGCCAAGAATGAGTTGTAAAACAGTGAGGCGAGCAGCAAACAGCTGTGAAGTGTGTAACAAGAGTGTTGTTGTAGCGAGAGCTGTTTGTTATTGTCATCGACCTTGAAAGTTTGGGTTGTATATGTGATGTAATGTTGTTACGTGAGAATTGAACAATGTATTCTACGGAAATAAAGAGCATTTAGAATTTTGGCAAATTGGACTTTTAATTCTATGAACCCCACAAGGTTGTGATATACAAGGGGCGTCCTAAAAGTAAGTCCTGTTTCAGTTTATCTCCGCTGCAGCGCTGCGATCGCAGTTCTGCACATGCCGGTAGATGCTCTGTATCAAGGAGAAGAAACTGCGCCATTGTGAGATAGCTGTCAGCCACATACGCTTTGTTGTGCTTGTTTACAATGTCGGTGTTGATTGGAAATCCCGCCGCTTGTGTAATCAGATCTGTGATTTGTTTTCTGAATGCTATGAAACTGAAACCAATTGATATTTATCGGCTGTCAAAAGGTGTTGTGTTTCTTCATGACAACGTACGACCACACACTACAAATGCGACAAAAAACATCCTTCAGGGATTTGGCTGGGACGTGTTTGACCACCTCCCGTACAGCCCTGACCTCGCTCCTAGCGACTTTCATCTGTTTTTGCATCTCAAATCTTTCCTTGGTGGTCAACATTTCAACAATGATGAAGAGCTGAAAGAAAATGTTTCCAACTGATTGAAGACAGAGACGGAAAACCTCTATAAAGAAGGTATACAAAACTTGTGCCTGGCTATGACAAATGCCTGCAAAATTTCGGCAGTTATGTAGAAATGTGGTTTAAGAGTTGTAGAATTTTTTGCAATAAATAATTTTTCTGTATCTGTACACAATTTAATTTTATTACCAAACAGAACTTACTTTCTGGACGTACCTCCTATATACAAATATAATAATTTATAACTTGGAACTTCACTTATTTTATAAGAAATTATGAAACTTTTCTTGTAAATTGAACAGAATCGCGATTTCGTGAAAATTCTTACACATCGTCAGCCAGAATCACCTGAATCTGGCTGACGATATGGAAAAATTTTCACGAAATCATGATCCTATTCAATTTATAAGAAAAGTTTCATCATTTCTTATAAAATAAGTGAAGTTCCAAATTACAAATTATTATATTTGTATATATTTGTTTGCTTCAATGTTAATAGCTTCATATTTTATGTATTTAAAAGTGATATGCTTATATATTTTTTTAAATCAAAATAGTTTCATTTTATGTGATAGGTTTACAATGCATGCAAGTATATCTTTAGTATTCCTGAGAGAAATACCAAACATTAAATTTTAAATACAGTGCCATTGATCTAAGCTTTCTAATGGTCCGTTTCTTCTTTTATGGCTGCAGAATTAGCATTAGTAGGGTAGCCATACGTCCCTAAAGTCCCTGGCAATGGCAGTGATTCCAGTAGGCGAGCCGTATGCACAAAAGCCAGTGTGTTGTTGGTTACAGATGAGTAAAGTACTCTATCACACACAGCCATAGAGTGGTGGAATGGTGCAGGGAAGTTGATTAAGGGGCTTAAGCAGGTGACATGTGACACAGTTTGTATAAACAGAAATTATCACATGATTAAGTTCAATTCAATTCATTTCAATTTATTCATCCTTTAAATCTCCATACAAGATTGTGGACACGTCAAAACAAAAATATTTACTAGATTTAAGTACAAAACTTAAATACAGAAATTACAAAAAAACATGTATATGAGTAAATGCCTAAATATTATAATAAAACTAACTTTCCAAATACTCTTGAATAGAGTAAAAACATGCTTCACTTAAAAATGTATGTAGTTTCAATTTAAAAATCTTTTGGTTGTCAATTTGCTTTAAATAAAGAAGCAACTTATTGTACAGTTGGGTACCACTATAAGTGAAGTGGTATTATGACTAATTGCTAGTAGATTTGAACTGTTTCTTGTATGCTGTGGTGTCACTGAATATGTTTTACAGCAATTTAAACTAGCTTTTACATGTAAAAGAACTTTGTATATGTATAAATGTGGCAGGGTTATAATTTTCAGTTCCTTAAAATACACTCTACAGCTCACATGCAGGTTGGTTCATTATTTGGCTCCTTTTTACATTCCGACATATTTGAATTACCCCAAAAGACGATACCATAATTCATAAGGGAATGAAAATATGTAAAATATGCCATTTGGACTGTCTTTACGTCTGCTATCATTTTTAATGTTTTTAAAGCCTTGGCACTGCTTACTTAACTTTTTAATCAAATCTTCTATATGTACAGTCCAATCCAAGTTTTGATTTAACCACAAATCTAAAATGTTTGTATCATTTACATATGAAATGTTGATGCCATCCAAATTAAGGTCAGGGAAGGTAATACTTCTATTTACTTTATGCCAAAAACTTATTGCTACTGTTTTATCTTTGTTTAAAATTAGTCTGTTATTAATATTGTTCCTTATACAAGTAGAACAGATGATAATTTGGATGGCATCACAGAGGTTCCCCAGTCCCCTTACAGTAGTGCACTGTCACACCTACTACACTCCCAGTGAACTAAGATGGGACTCAATTCCAAGCTAAGCTCTTTAAATGCAGGCACTTTATAGAAGTATGGCTACTCTATATCCCCTAAGGTTTTCAATTAAATGCTGTTCGTATTGCAAAAAGGGTGTGCTCAATGATGAGATGGGGACAAATCATAATTATTTGATGTACAATTTGTGTGTTTAGTTATTTTCAGTTGAAGTTTTTGCTTCAATAGATCCTCGATTATACACATTGCATACCCACAATATTCATGTAGAACTGCAATGGGACATGATCCACTCTCAGTAATCTAGAACACAGTTACCTGGAAGCCATATGACTCCCTTTCATCATTTTCCAGATTTTGCTATCTGGTTCTAATATTTTGAAATATACATAAATAAGTTAGGATACCACAAGACAGAACTTTGCACAGTGATATACTCTTTTTCAGGTATCTTCATAGCAAAAGGTTTGCATTCGACTTAATAATAAATGTGCCATACTATTTGGGATCATTTGCCTGGACCGGTGAAGAACATGTGCTTATGTATAGTATATTCCAACTAGTCCATCTATTTCGCTTATATTACATCATTGAATTCTACAGAGATCGTCGAAGAGCAACATCATCCGTTGTAAATGCCAGGTAATTTAACAACTTGAAAAAAATGTTGGTAGAATATTTGTTGGTATAATCGAAATATTAGAACTTATTAGAGATATTATCAGTAGGAGTATTATCAATAGGAGTAGGAAGGTTTCCCCAGCAATGTTAAGCTCTCAAATTACAGGTGCTTATCTTTAAATTAAACAGGCAGTTCAACTTTTAATTAAATTAATTGGGAGTCGATTAATAACACAATCGACTCCCAATTAATTTAATTTATACAACAACACTGTTTTCAACACTTCCATGAAAGGATTTTAGTTCAACTTTTGCCTGTTATTTTCACACTTAAATATTTCAATTAACCAATTTTACTCTTAATGTTATATTCATGATTGTAAAAAGAGTTCACACTTCCCCATTGTTTTTTATATGAGGGCTGTTCAATAAAGAATGATCACAATTTTTTTTGACAACATACCTTTACTCATCCTCATAATTTTGATGGTCCTTCTCAAAATGGTCTCCCCTGAATGTGATGCACTTGTCCCAGTGTTTTTACCAGAGTTCAGAGTTTTTACCATTTTTTGAGAGATCCTTCAAAATCGCCTCCATAGCTTTCACCACTGCTTCTGATGATGGATAATGCCTCCCACGAAGGCATTTCTTCAAGTTAGGGAATAGAAAAACGTCACATGGGGCTAAATCCGGACTATAGGGAGGGTGAGGGATGCACTTCACGTTCATTTTTGCAAGATATTCAGTAACAACATTGGCAATATGTGGCTCTGCATTATCGTGGTGCAGCATCCAGCCTGCTTCATGGAAATGTGGTCTTTTGCACCTGATATGGACTTGCAATATTTTCAGGACATCCCTGTAGTATTGTCCAGTTACTGATGTGTGTGCAGGTACAACATGCTGATAAAGCATTTCATGAATATCAAAGAATGAGATGACCATAACTTTCTCAGAAGAAGCAACCACTTTTGCTGTTTTGGGGGGTTGGTAATGAAGGAGATTTCCACACTGAGCTTTGCTATTTGTTCTCAGGATCAAAATGATGTAGCCAAATTCCATCAGGCAGTGATTACGTTTGAAAGAGACTCCAGATCTTCCTCTAAGATAAACTTTAACTGCATGTTACCTCCATTGTAGCGGTAGGCGATACTGAACATGTCTGAACTTACCTGGTTCTTAAAGGCGGGAACCAGGAGTGTCAACAATGAAACTACTACGGCGTGTTTGTTTCACATTAAGCTAACAGAATATAATAAGACTGAATTTTAGTGCAAAAAATTGTGACCATAAAAAAATTATGATCATTCTTTATTGAACAGCCCTCGTATACAAGAAATTTGACTATTAACTTTAAAGAGAGTCGATTAATGACACTAAACAACACTTTTAAATTTTTCCGGTACATGTTTCAGAGGCTTTGCCTCTATCCTCAGTCAATGGCCGGCTGAGGATAGAGGCAAAGCCTCTGAAACATGTACCGGAAAAATTTTAAAGTAAGTGTTGTTTAGTGTCATTAATCGACTCTCTTTAAAGTTAATTTATCATAACAACACTGTTTTCAACACTTCCAAGAAAGGAATTGTAATTTTACTATTGCTTAAACTTACTCCCCTAATCTCCTTTGTATGTACAAGAAAATATGTAACAAAAGCATTTCTGCAAATGTGTATGTGAAGTAACGTAAAGCAGATAGATGAAGAATCATTTTTAAAAATACTTTGTTGAAGAATGGGTAGAGAAATGCATTACGTAGAAAATGAAGCTAGTTACATTGAAGCAATTAGTATTATGCAAATATAACTATTTGTAACAAAAAACTTCACTGATCTTAAGAAAATGATGTCAATTTTTCTTCTTAGATAAATTAGTTGAAATCATGAATCCTTGTTCGCATCCTCAGACAACACACTTCAACACACATAGTAACTTCCTTAACGACAAAGTGTGTTGATTGAGGACGTGAACAAGAGTTCGTGAAATAGATTTCAACTAAGTCAACTATTAAGAAAAATTGACATCATTTTCTTAAGGTGAGAAGGTACTGCACTTGTGGTTAAAATTCACTTTCCTTTTTATTTTTACATTTTATTATAATGGCATCTGTCTAGATTACAAATATATAGTTAAAAAGTTCATTGGAGCAATATTCTATATCTAATTTCCTAATTATATTAGTGGGTGTTAAGTTTTTGCCATGCCCCTTTTTGAAAACTTTCAGAAAATCGATCATAACTTCTGTAATACTGAACAGATAATTCTGAACTAAGCCTTGTTTTGTAAGGGATCTTTCAAGCTTTCTGCTGGTACCACTGTAGCTCCAATGATGCTAGTTTTTCCTTTGTCTTTGGCTGTGTGTGTGTGTGTGTGTGTGTGTGTGTGTGTGTGTGTGTGTGTGTGTGTGTGTGTGTGTGTGTGTGTGTGTGTGTGTGTGTGTGTGTGTGTGTGTGTGTGTGTGTGTGTGTGTGTGTGTGTGTGTGTGTGTGTGTGTGTGTGTGTGTGTGTGTGTTGTGTGTGTGTGTTGTGTGTGTGTTGTGTGTGTGTTGTGTGTGTGTTGTGTGTGTGTGTGTGTGTGTGTGTGTGTGTGTGTGTGTGTGTGTGTGTGTGTGTGTGTGTGTGTGTGTGTGTTGTGTGTGTGTTGTGTGTGTGTTGTGTGTGTTGTGTGTGTGTGTTGTGTGTGTGTGTGTGTGTTGTGTGTGTGTGTGTGTGTGTTGTGTGTGTGTGTGTGTGTGTGTGTGTGTGTGTGTGTGTGTGTGTGTGTGTGTGTGTGTGTGTGTGTGTGTGTGTGTGTGTGTGTGTGTGTGTGTGTGTGTGTGTGTGTGTGTGTGTGTGTGTGTGTACAGTTATTTGTTCTGAATAATATTTTGTACTAGTTATTGGTGAATATATGATATAGGTAGGCCAAAAACATTTGAAAGGAGAAAGTTTGTAGGCAATCGTTTTACTAAACATAGAAAAGTAAATGTAGAAAATATAAATATAATAGACAATGTAACAACATGTAAAATTGAGGTTAGTAGGCCCAGTTCACACAGTTATGCCAGAGGTTCTACTCCCATTTGTCCTGGACCCGTAGGACCAAGGACCCGGCCCTCGTCGACCAGGGAGTTACCGAGCTGTCCCGAAAGGGTGCCCGGCGCCTCCATGGGGCTTTCCATAAGGCAAGACCTATTGACTAACAAGGCCCCCCCCCCCATCTGGTCCTGTGGACTCAAGACGGGATGGAAGTGGATACGCCACTTACGTGCGCTAACACCAAAATGGGATATCATATGATATGACCTCGGTGGGGCCGACTGGTGATCTAGCCCTCCTTCTACTAGCTATGCTGGCTAGTACGCGAGAATATTAATGGCCTCCCTCAACCCCATCCGGAGACGTACCCGATCTCCCACAGATGTCGGGAACGACTGCCCCCTCGAGTCCAACCCAATCTGAACAACTCCCTATCAGGGAGGGGCTCGAATGTTCGGCCCGAGGTTCCTCTAGTAATGTCAGAGATACCACGAGTGCTAGGGGTCCGCAGCGCCCACACCACGGCAGCTGAAGGGGATGGATCCCCTCCCCTACAGGAGCCCAGTTCACACAATACATGTGCTAATCATGATAGTAGTCATATACAAAAATTGATGAGCTGCGAGCCCTGAAAGCAGATAAAATGGTTAAAGAATTGGTCAAGAAGGCAAGAAAAATGAAGAGGAACTTGAAAAGAAAAATTGAGAATACAGAGGGTCAAGACTGTGCAGCAGGAATGTTCTGACTCGTGTGAGAAGTCAGTAATCAATATATAAACTTTAAAGCTGTTTTTCTCAGTTTCACATTTTTTCTGATTCCGGTACACTCTTTTAAAAAACTAATCAACCAAAACATATGAATTTTTTGTATGTATTAGGCAGACTCATAAGAATAAGAATAATAAGGGATTTTTCTCTGAGATTCATAATACTTATTTAAAAAAATTAAATTTTCTGAAATTTCAGTGCTTTTTTTTTTTTTTTTGTTTACAAAAATTGGAAAATTATAACAAATTATCAGTACAACATTTTCAAATAATAATTAAGAACATGCCTGAAAAATTTCATGTACATATCATTTATTATTTCTTAGTAATGTGCACCCAAAAATCATGAAAATAGCATTGTGGAGATAGGCAGTACCTTCTCACCTTAAGATAAGTGAAGTTTTTTGTTACAAATAGTTATATTTTATAAGAGAAATGCATGTTATATAGCCAGAGGCAAAGAGTGCAATGGAACAGCCGCTTCCCCAAGAATTTTAGGAGAAAAAGCAGAAAAACAAGTAAATTCATGCCAAGCAATATTTTATTTGCTCTGGATACATTTTCAGAATTTATTCACAAACATCCGCAGTGCTGCGGACAATTTGACAGCTGCTTAGATTCAAGTGGCCAGTTCTGCGAGCTCATTCACTACTGAATATTTCTGTATTTAAGCATTCTGACCTTGAATATCATGTTTCGTAACTTTCCGTGTGACTGTACAATAGAAAGAGTAAGAGTAGCCTTAGTTCTTTGAGTTATTATTCTCTCTTCTTTTAATCAAAATTATTATTTGGAGCTTCCCTCACTTTGAAAGACACACTTCGCCACTGTATCTATATGGCACAACAGATTTAATCCCAACTATATCTTTTGCTTTATTTCAGTGCAATTTTTATCTGGACTTCACTTTGTTCGCACTTCTGTGCTTGCATCTTGTATAGTGTTACCTGTCCTTTGCGCAAATGCAGAGAAAATTCATGGATATCAGGTAGTGACGAATCGGTAAATACTTTGGGCTCTAGGACCTATTCTGTGTCTCTTTACTATACACTGCAGATTGTAACTGGCACCTGCTATGGCTACATACAACCTTACTACTTGGATGAGATTGTTATACTTACTACACTGCTGATAGCTGTTAAATTTGCTGTGTGTAAGTATAAAATATTTTAATATTTGCATATAAGTAAACTGTAAACAAAATGTCTCTAAACATTTCAAATTGTGGTTAAGTAATAAGTAGCAAGTAACAAATTGAAGGCATATGATCTGCGATCACATTTGCTAATTTTGGTACCTTGAATCCCAAATACATTTGACTAGTGTCATTAGTATCATGTTAGTCTTTCTAACAGTTTGGCTAAGTACAACCTGGTGTCCTTACCATAGTTTTTATAGTGATGAACTATAAGTCACTTTTCATGTAATTAAGTTTCCTAGATCTAAAACTCAGTTTTTATATTTAAAATATTATAATATACCACTGTGACAAAACTCCTATGTTTCAGTTAATTGATAGAGATTAATCATATTTTCACACTAGCCGTATATAGGCTAAGGTTTTTGATAGAGTCAACATGAAAAATTCAATGCCATGGCCAAGATTTGAATCACGGATCTCCTGGTTTCCATTCAGTCACGCTTACCCATTATGCTACCATGGCCAACTTGCCGTCATGACATTAAATTCTCCATTTGACTCGTACACTTCCCCGGTAGACCACTAGGAGCTTTCGCATTCAAGATACACCATTTGAGGTGACTTACTATCGTAAGTACTTGAGTCCCAGGCTTCATCATTTAACTCTTATTAGTTTAGTTAATTGATGGAAATTAATCATTTCTTCATACTAGCCGTATATAGGCTAAGGTTTTTGATAGATTGAGTCAACATGAAAAATTCAATGCCATGGATCTCCTGGTTTCCATCCAGTCGCTCTTACCCATTGAGCTACCTTGCCGTCATGACATTAAATTCTCCGTTTGACTCGTATATTTTCCAGGTAAACCACTACGGGCTCTCACATTCAAGATACACCGTTTGAATTTTTCATGTTGACTCTATCCTACCTATGTTTTTCCTTGAAGTTTCCTTCGACCTTCTACTTATTCATTATCTTTATCGCACTCAAAGAAAACATGTTCAGTTATGGAGATTTAGCTGTATTGGAACACCACAGTGAAGCGAAAAATTATTAATTTTTAGATGAGTCGTATTTTTTGCACAAACAAATTTCAGGACTAGCTATGGAAAGCCCGCTATCACCATTTTTGGCCAATCTATACATGAGCTTTTTCGAAACACATATAACTAAAGCCTTCCCTCATATGTTTAAAACATGGTACAGATTCGTAGACGACATCTTTGCAATAGTGCCCTACAAACAAATAGATGATGCTTTGAAACTACTCAACCTGCAACAAACCAGCATACAATTCACAGTGGAAACTGAAGAGGACTGTACTCTACCTTTTTTAGACCTTAAAATCAAAAGAAGCAATGAAAAACTAGAATTTGGCATCCATAGAAAAGCAACACACACAGATAATTACATCAAAGCAAATAGTTTCAACCCAATTCCACACAAACATGCAACCATCAACAGTCTCACACACAGATTAGTAAATCTACCTCTCAGCCAGCAAGAATATCAAAATGAATACCATCAAATCTTAAAAAGTGCAATTAAAAATGGATATGGAAAAAACCTTGTAGATAAAAAACTAAAATCACTCAAACTTCAAAAGAGATCAAAACAGATCACAGATCTCACACCAATAAAACAAGAAATTAGATTTGCTAAATTTACTTACCACCCCTGGGCCACAAAAAAGTTCCAAAAAATATTCAAGAAATACAATATAACATTGGCACCAAAAAACAATTACAACATTAAAAACCTACTTCACAGTAATAATACTGATAAGATAAAACTAGAGGAAAAGTCAGGCATTTACAAGTTTAAGTGTAAAGACTGTGAAAAAATTTACATAGGGAGGACAAAAAGAAACATAGGCACTAGAAAGAAAGAACACTTCAGGCACTTAAGATACAAAAATATTGATAAGTCCGCAATAGCAACTCATTTCTGGTCTGAAAATCATGAAATTGAAGATAGCACAGAATTACTAAAATACGTACAAAAACATAGTGAAGTCGTCATATGGGAGAGGATATACATAGAAAAACATAAAAACCAACTAATGAACTTTGAAATCCCGCCAGAAGAGAATCCCACATTTAAGTTCATCACTAAATCAACAGATGGCAGCAGCAACCCCAGAATTACCCACACCGCTGGATCAAGCTTTAGTCGCATAAGAGCCATAGATGCAAATGATGATTTGCGAAACATGTCCTCAAAAAGTGAAGCAGATGTGTAAAAAATACGACTCATCTAAAAATTAATAATGTTCAGTTATATTTCTCACATAAATCCAGATTCAGTTTTCCTATTCTTTTTTTATATACATTATATAAACCGTGTCCTGTAACAAAATAAAAAAAGTACTTTTCTTGGATTGGTGTATGTTTAAGTCTGGGTGACCCCTTGGCTCTCACCAAGGCAGCCCGGATTCAATCACAGGCGACTGCAAAGTAGACAACACGGTGCTGGGGCAGGTTTTCTCTGGGATCTCCGATTTCCCCGCCATCCTTTTTCATCGGTGCTTCATCTTCATCCCATGTACCATCAGTGTCACCGCCTGCTGTTCTAGCTCTATTCTGTTCTTTATTTCTACCACAGTCATTAGATAGTCGGCGTAAGCAAGGATTTCATACACTTCTTCCATGTTCCCAATTTCTTCTAGCTTTGGTTCTGTTATTATATCCCAAAATAAGGGTCCTAAAATGGATCCCTGTGGGCCTCCTTTATTCATTTCTCTTTTTTTCTGAAGTGAAGTGGACATAAATTCTTCTCTATGCACAGTAATTTCTTTATGCTGTTATATAAACAACTTGGACAATCATTGTCTCTTATAATACTACAATGTTCTGGCTACCATAAATTATCAAAAGCTCCCTCAATAACCTATCAGATATTTCTGTTCATTTGCATTTATTCTTCCTAGTACAGAGTTTATTGCATCTTCCATGGACTTATTTTTTCTGAAACCAAATTGCTTATTAGTAGGGATGGGTCCACAATACTTCCGATACCTTGATACTCAACGATACTTACATGGTATCGACATCGAAAGATATTTCAGAAAATTTGCTCGATACTGTTTTGATACTTTGGCGATGATTCTGTAATTTTTTTTAATCACAACAATAATTGCCACAGGTAAAACATTTTAAGCTGATCACAATAACCACTAAACAATAAAGGCCTAGACAGAGATACGGTTAACAGAATCCTTTCTTCCATTACTGTTTATTCATAGTAAACGCAAACTTAAATGACAGAGAGAAAGGAGCAGAACAGTTAAAAAAGCATGCGCCCTATTCACTCTGTACACCAAAACCCAGAGAATTCATTCACAAAAGTAGAAGCCGTGAGAATGCTTTTGAATAGTCTGTAACTGAATTGACATGGGTGTCATAAACTACCAAGGGAGGGTATAGGAATCTCTTCCAACCCCCTGCGTCTCATCCCCGGAGACTTTCTTTCCTGTGGTAAGCCATCTATATTCTATTTCGTTCAATATGAGTGAAGTGTGGAACTGTTTTCAAATAGATCCGCATTTGGATGATCGCACTATTTTTCGCATTTGTAAAATGAGGTTTTCGCATGATGGAAAATGTCACAGCAGTAGTAACCGAAAAAAAATGTCACATCAATGAAAAAAAAAAATTGCTTTTTCAGAACATCTTAATAAAAAGATTTTACGGAAGTGGAAACTTAACTTCTGAAGAACTAAAAATAGATGAGTCTATGACTTCTTTCACGGTCATCGACCACATCATCATATTATCATCATCATCATCATCATCATCGTCGTCGTCATCGTCATCATCATCAACAACAACAACAACAACAACAACAGCCTTAACCCATATTTTAATCTTTTATGCATAAGAAATCTGCATTTAATCCACCTGATTGTCGGACAAAGACAATACAGAAAAATCGTGAATTTTTCAGTCTGGCTCTACCCTTTCATATACTCCATTGTTCAGTTCCTGTTTTTTATTCTTATTTCTAGATAAATGGTGACTTAACTGGTGAAGTTAATTTAGAATAGAGTATAAATATGTTAATTAGCTAGATAACCATAAATCCTCTTTTACTTCAGCCTTCACTGTTTTTATTAACATGAAGCAAATTTATGTTCCTAGAGTAGGTGAAAATGTTTCCATCTACTGACCAAAATATGGTCATACAATATCAAAAAGGAAACCTTTGGAAGTTAGAGAAAATGTCACAGTCAAGTATTTCAGACAAAACAGATTTGGCCCTATATTGTACTGAATTTCCGGGTGACTGCTTTGGAAGCAAATTCATGTTTTCTGCCTAAATTTCAGCTATTTATAGTAGTGTTAAGACCATGAAAGTACCTGTTTTTTTGTTGTTGCTAATTTTGAAATAAGTTTTTAAGACTTCTTAAATGATTTAAGATATTTAAACATATAAATATGAAAGCAGTGTTTGTGACACATGCGTTCAATGCTAAGTCATGTTTTAAGAGATGAATTCAGTGTTATTAATGATTTTAGACTAATTACCAAAAGCAATATTAAGACTTGCAAGTGCTACAGCCTTAATATTTCATGTTTTAGGTTTACTCATAGCTGACGTTACAGATCTACTATGTTCAGAAGATAGAGTACTGAAAACTTATGAGAGAAACATGAATATCCTACATGATATGATTAAGACCCAGCATTCAGACTCTTACCTGAAGTCGAAGGTTCAGAGCTATGTGTATAAACTTTGGAAGTTTGAGCATGGAGTCCAAAAGCCTGCTTTGCTGGATCAGATGCCTCTGCAGCTTAAAATAACACTTCTATGGGAAGTATATGGATACCACCTAGAGAGAGCATATCCTTTTAAAGATCTGGACAGGTGTTTTCTTCAACAGCTTGTTCTGCATCTCATCCATACAGTCTACTTTACAGACAATTATGTTGTCCGCAGTGGTGATGTCGACCTCCGGATGCATTTTATTCATCGTGGAGAGGTATTTGCAATTAATTTAGTATCATAAGTACCTACCATACTCGGAACATGATGTGTTTGACATTAAAGGGAACACTTGGTGAAAATTCATAAAAAATTATACAAAATTACCAGATTCAAAATTCAGACACTGATGAAACAGGTTTAGTGTACTAATTTTTTTTTATTATTATTTTTTTGTTTGTTTGTAATTTACGTCCTCCATCGTCATATCGGACGATGCATGAAATGGGTGAAATGATGCTCAAATGAGTCCAGGGTCCATGGAGCTCAGAGTTACCTGGCATTCGTCTATCAGGATAAGGGAAAACCCCTGAAAAAATCTTATCCAGGTAACTCACCCTGACCGAGATTCGAACTCGGGACCTCTAGAACATGAGGCAGACACGCTACCATCTATGC
Organism: Mantis religiosa; assembly: GCA_030765055.1. Classification (NCBI taxonomy): domain Eukaryota; kingdom Metazoa; phylum Arthropoda; class Insecta; order Mantodea; family Mantidae; genus Mantis; species Mantis religiosa. The sequence goes on along the minus strand of CM060949.1, from coordinate 39,262,894 downwards.
TACCGAGGCGGGCTCAGTGTGCTATAGGTTAACTATAGATTGTGAAAGTCAGCACGCAGAGGGACTGAGAGGCAAGTCAAAACAAACCAATATGAATGCAATGCAACACATAAGTAGTACTACTCACACACTTTATCTTGAACCCTGGAATTTGGTGCTACGAGATCAATTAGAAGGAGCAAGACTACTACATAAAAAAAGGTTCACAGAAATGATATGAGAAAGAAACCTCCTGGGTCAAGAAGGCCAGTGTCTTGTCAAAGTAACAATTTAGCATTGTTGTCAATATAACAGTGTTACTAGAGTACTGAAAAATTCATTTTTCTGTATCATATTACCTTTATTGCTATTCTTTGTCTTATCATACCAGTTTACTTTTGTTTTTACTTTTATATTTAACCAACCAATCATAAACTTTGAGTACCAAATGGGTGAAATATATGCAGAACTATCAACATCAACATAATCTCATAGTAGCCTTTTATTATAGCTTTTGTCTAATTTGGAGAAAAGCAACTGCAGAAACTATAATTCACTGCTTTCTATGAAATAATTTAAAATATGGCCATGTAGAAGACAAGGAAAATCATTTAATTTATACAACACTGTTTTCAACACTTCCATGAAAGGATTTATAAGGAAAATCATGTTGGCTCTTCAACAACGTCATCTGCGAGCTGAAGATAAAGTGTGTGAGTAGTAGTTACCTCACTGTTTCATGCACAGAATGTGTCAAAAATACACCAGTAATTTTCATGATTTTCATGATTTCATCTCAGGCATGTTTCACTGCCTGAGAATTATGATTTATGCTTTTTAATGTGTTATTATGTCCAGTTCTCTAGGAACGTTTTCATGTAAACATTTTTTGGGGGATAAAATGGGAGAGTTACATAATAATTTAAATATGGAAATGGAGGAAATAGTTTCACATGTGATGCTTTTTCTAGCATTTCTTGTATCAAAAATTTGTACAAGTATCTTTTTTGTTTGTTTGAAATATTAGTACGATGGTGTATTTTATGAGTATTGGCTCTCTGTGAGGTGTAAGTCAAAATGCACATTAATTATTAAGAAAAACATTAACGAAATTTTGAAAAAAGTTATTCAGATTGGTAATGATGCTGTCGGAATTATATCTGTACCTCTGGGGTGGTACTGCGGATTTTTTACATGTTAGTAATCTACTGATGTGTATCCTTGACTATGACTCTATCACAAGGTTCAGAGAAGAGACTAGTACCTAACAGATCTTTACTGCCTATGTCCCAAGGGATGTCCCCTGGGAGACAAGAGTAAGGTGAGGGATACTAAGGATAGTGGGACCTGTAGGAAGATATCAGCAGAGGGATATCCTTAAAAGCTACAGATTGAAACTCCTCAGTGGAAACTAATCCAACTGCTCCACTGCATTTGCAGGCTTACACATCCCTTGGGAGCCCTCAGATTCCGTGAATTTCCCCAGTCTGGAGGACGAGTATTTAGAGGCAAAAATTTCCTGCCATACATGTCAAAACTCCTGCTGACATTTAGATCTCTGAAATGGCCAACCAGGATGAAATGAGAAGTAAGGGAAATGGAGGGATAAGAATTCCAGGGATGCCATTTTCCTTGGAGGCTTCACCTAGCAATCCAAGGAAATTCTTGAGGAACCCCCATTGGTCAGGAACCTTGGCCATGGGGATTGAAACCACAACCTCCTGAGTGAGGGCCACAGCTACCACCTGAGCGATTCCATATATATATATGAGGGCTGTTCAATAAAGAATGATCACAATTTTTTTTTTTTTTTTTTTTTTTTTTTTTGACAACGTGCCTTTACTCATCCACATAATTTTGATGGTCCTTCTCAAAATAGTTTCCCCTGAATGCGATACACTTGTCCCAGCATTTCTGCCAGTCTTCAAAGACATGCTGAAAACCATTTTTTGAGATATCCTTCAAAATCGCCTCTGCAGCCTTCACCACTGCTTCTGATGATGGATATTGCCTCCCACGAAGGCGTTTCTTCAAGTTAAGGAGTAGAAAAAAGTCACATGGGGCTAAATTCAGACTATAAGGAGGGTGAGGGATGCACTTCACGTTGAATTTTGCAAGATATGCAGCAACAACATTGGCAATATGTGGCCACACATTATCGTGATGCAACATCCAGCCTGCTTGACGAAAATGTGGTCATTTGAGCCTAATATAGACTTGCAATGTTTTCAGGACATCCCTGTAGTATTGTCCTGTTACTGATGTCAGTGCAGGTACAACATGCTGATAAACCATTCCATGAATATCAAAGAATGAGATGACCATAACTTTTCCAGCAGAAGCAACCATTTTTGCTTATTTGGGGGTTGGTGATGAAGGAGATTTCCACACTGAGCTTTGCTGTTTGCTCTCAGGATTGAAACGACGTAGCCAAGTTACATCAGCAGTGTTTACGTTTGAACAAAACTTCGGATCTTCCTCTAACATCATTTTAACTGCATGTTACCTTCATTGCAGCGGTAGGCAATACTGAACATGCCTAAAGGTGCCTGGTTCTCACAGGTGGGAACCAGGAATACCAACAATGAAACTACTACGCTATGTTTGTTTCACATTAAGCTAACAGAATATAATAAGGTTGAATTTTGGTGCGAAAAATTATGACCGTAAAAGAATTATGATCATTCTTTATTGAACAGCCCTTGTATATTGGAAATAACCATTTGCAGGATATTCCTTATGTTTTATTTGCATTTTAAAATATGTATTCAATTAGAGTATGCTATTTTTCCTTCCCTCTTCTACACTCCATCCTCCTCTCTTGACACAAAATGAATGGAACTTCAAATGTCTCACAGTTCTTAGGTGAGCATGATAGCTTCCAAATTCACATGTCCCAGATTCTATTTTTGCCTGCAGTGAACAGATTTTTCATTAGCCAGGAATTTCCCCACTCTCCCTAGAATGAACATGTAAAATATGCTAAGACAGCTTTACTGTTTTAAAGAAAACCCAACTTAAGCTAAGCAACATTTCAGATCAATCGCATGGGTAAATATTTTAACATTGGATTTTTTTCGGTTGGAACATTTTAAATATCTTTCGGCATTTAAAATGTTCCTTAAGATGTTGTTTTTAAGTTTAACAGTTTCCCCAATATATGCTAACTGAAAACTTCAGATTTGTTTATTAAGGGGACACTCTGGTACCAAATGGATTTTCTTCTCTAATTAACCAATTTTAATGAAATTTTTGGATTGAGTTATACCAGCCATGATATACTGTTGGTATATGTTTCACTGCTCTAATTAAATAGTTTTGAAACTAAAAAATATTTATCATGTTTTTTTCAAAGAATTGAATATTAATAAAGGGTATACTTTTTGGAGTTTAGAATTAAATTAGAGGCCTGAAATTGGGTATGCTAGTTTTTCAATGCCTATGCAACAAAACTGCGCATTAGTTTTCCAAAATATTAATATTCATTAGAAATATGTATTTTTTCTCTTTAGAATAGAATAAAAAGAAATATTACTAATAATTACAAAGAAAAAAAATCATACACTTTTATGTATGAGTGTAATCAACAAATGAATGCACAGTTTTCTTTAATAAGTCATATTCTACATATTCTGAAAATTTCAACTTCATTCATCAATATTTACTGCAAAAAAGTTTACCCAAAGCACAAAAATTGTTATACGGAGAAAAAGCTATTTAAAGTTTTGGAACTATTGCTATTTACTCACCCATCAATATTTTCCTACAGCATACAACACTCCCTCTTCTTTCAGGCTCAAATCTTCTTTGATGATATTTGCCACTCTTGTTGCATTTCTCCTTTTGATTTCTATATCGAAGTGTCGTCGAACACTCTGCTTGATACAATGTTCATTTCTGCGTTTACTTATTTTGGTGGAAAAAGGAGAAATTTCTGACTTCTTTGCCAGTTCAGTCAAAAGCTGTTCTTGATTTACAAGGGATATAGCTTCTGCCACAGCCATGTCAACCTTTTTGGCTGAAACAAAGACCTCCTTGATGCAAATATTTCACATTACACTATGAGGACTTTCATTTGCATTTTGAGTCTTTCTCTGGTACATCTTTCTAATAGTTCTCTTGAACACAACCAGAGGTATCATTTTCTCCACTACATTGACATTTAGCGGTGCATGGATCTCTTTTTGTGGCTCTGAGGCTTGTCACCTCTTGCAACAGCTCTGTTATAAAAGCACCAGGAGCTTACGTCTACTGGACATTTGCACTGTTCAGTGTATGCATACCTAATCCTTGTTTCACATAAGCTTGCCCAGTATCTCTTAGCGGTCATGTGACCTTATCACCTCTCATTGGCTGCTATTGCAGTATAGACTGTTGTGCGGTAAAAATTAGTTCCTTATTTAACATGGTGATATATCTTTATATGTTGGAAGAGAATTGTCAAATTTATATTTTCGTAACTTTTTGAATTAAATATATTACGTAACAGAGTTGATTCATCTGAAATGCATGTTAATTCTTAAACGAAGTAAAGAGGAGGTTCCTTTGCTCTCAAGCACATGGCACGATAGCACGTGATTTAGCGGTAGGGATGACATATTTGTTTATATGACTTTTATCACTGACCTTGCTTTGAACTGGATTAGTCATATATCGCCATTCGACGGCGTGCTGTGCCTATTGCGAAGAGCTAAATTATTTTATTGATCGTTTATTGCGCGTGTACTCATTATATGTATAATGGCAGAGTCTACCGCCAGTTTTTCGCTGAAGCATCTCAAGGGAAAACCTTTACAAAGCGGCGAAAAAAGAAGGGTGCATGCACAGAGAAGAATCCGTCTTTGTCAGTGAGAGAAGTCGAATTGCTCTGCTGTGAGTGTTAGGTGCGTAGGAACATCGCGACATGAAATTGAGACAACAGGAACACTTACCACTCCAGGGCGATATTGCTGTGTGGCGAAGACGTTATTTAAGACAATCAGATTGTACCGAGATACAAATCGCAAAATATGCTACTTTGACGAGACTTGGGTGAATGAAGAACACACGACATGTATGGCGTGACATAACTTTTAAGACTGAAAGACAAACATTTTTGCAATGTATGTGTGCTGGTTTTAAAAAAATCCCAGTGAAAAAGGCCAAAGGCCTTTCATTATAAACTTGTTTCAGTTTATTAAATTTTAGATGAGTCGTATTTCTTACACATCTGCTTCACTTTCGTACCTATTTTCTTGTTGCCGAAATGTTCGTTGAAATATTCAAATGTGAACGATCTTACCTCCATGTTGTCCGGTTTTTAAAGTTGGTTGGATCTAACTTTCGCGTGTTCCTCTTGACTTAACGTCACTTCAATATATCGAGATTTAACTGTATTGGAACACCACAGTGAAGCGAAAAATTATTAAATTTTAGATGAGTCGTATTTCTTACACATCTGCTTCACTTTCGTACCTAATCACGAAAGTAGTACGAAAGTGAAGCAGATGTGTCAGAAATACGACTCATCTAAAATTTAATAATTTTTCGCTTCACTGTGGTGTTCCAATACAGTTAAATCTCGATATATTGTTTCAGTTTCATTGCTCATTCATTCAGTTTCAACTTGCTCGTTTCAGTATAAAATTGTATTTTTGCATGCCTTGATATTCTTATTTGTATGATTTTATCTATCTTCCTAGCAATTATTATGACGTTTACTGCAGTTTTAAATGTGATGGGAAGGCACCGCCTATGCCCTAAGACGCAAAAGCATTATCCAATTAGAGTGAGGGTGAGGGTAGTTGTATGCGGAGTGATACATGTCAGCGGGGCAAGGTTATATGAAACAGAGTTTAAACCCACAGAGAATATTTCCATAACTGCATGTCCTCTTCCAAATTTAGAAAATGTTGCTACCATTTCCTTGTTTATATCAAAAGCACCTTTAGTTTTCTTTTCAGTGGCTGCACCTTTTCTTTTGCTTGAAAAAGTTTCATACAAAACATAACCACAGGCTTGGCACTGCACTACAATCTTCATAGAAAAACCATAGAACTCTCTAAAATTCACATTAACACATTTCTCTTTACATACACTACACAATACTCTTGAAAACAAGTTCTTCAAAAGAATACTCTCAACAAGAAGGTAATCTGGCTCTGCAACTTCATCTTTACACACTTTCAGCTGTAGAGTCATTAGCATAAGTCACTTTTAACTGCTGTGGAATGTTTCCATCTTGTTTCAGCTAAAAGCTTAGCTTTCTTTTTCTTTATTATCTTTCCACAAGACACTTTTCCCATTATATTTGATAAAATGACAGAAGTATTACAGGAATTGATGCTTAGCTACTTTATAAACAGTATAATTTATTTGTTATATTTTTAATTTTCCATCAACAGATAGCAGAACTTGTACAATAAGAGCAGCCAACATCTATATTTTAAAGATAAATATCTTATTAAAGTCTAAAAACCACAAACAGACTTACTCTAGCTGTTTTTACTGAAATCTGCCATACCCACTTTTCACTGCAAGAGTCTAAATAAATTTGAAATACTCCAACTTCCAGGTGAATTTGACACATTCATTCATTCTTTATTCATCCTTTTAAAACATATACATGTTTTTTTTTTTTTTTTTTTGGCATTCGGGTCCCAGGACAGATGCAAGAGGCAGAGAAATCATCCGCATAATAGATGGAGATCCTCAATTGAGAGTTTAGGGTCCCTGGCAACCCACTCATTTCCCGCGAATTCAAGGCCGTCCTCCGGTCATTGACTTCACAATCATCAAACATTTCCCATTCCACTTGTCACTCAACTCACAAAGCGCCTTACATTCCGACCACAACCCAGTTGTGGCTGAGGTCAACTTACGGGTTGTCAGTCATGACTTCATGGTTCAAAACCGTGAGGTCGATAGGGACTGCGTATGGGTCTGCCTAAATGACTCCATACCTCCTAACCCACACATTACAGACATACCAACCTTAGAGACGGCGATTTCTTCCTTCACCTCCATCGTAGGACAAACTGTTCGTAACCTCACCGTTCACACTCCAGCATCTCTACACCCTCACGTCATCATGCTAGACATCCATCTACTCATCTACCGCTCTTGGGCGGCTCGCAGACTCTATCAGCGACATCGCACTCGCCATAATCAAGTTCTGCTCGGGCGCTTGCGCCAAGAGGTTCAACTTCGCCAATGCGAGCACTGTGTGCGCGCGTGGGAGGAGTTGATGTCTCGAGTGAACTTTGAGAATGGCGAGGCGTGGAGGCTTGCAAAAGGACTCCAGAATCGTGGAGGAGCACCAACCACCCCTATCCAAGGCACCCAAGGCCTGGTGTATGAAACCCAAGCCAAAGCAAATGTGTTTGCCGACTACCTAGAGAGGACCATGAGGCCACGAGATGATCCCCAGGACCTAATATAGACTTCACTGGCCGCGTCAAGCGGGAGGTACATCAGTATCTTCGACGTCCTCTTGCTGAGGTGGACCGACTTCCTGTTATTAGACCCAGTGATCTCCAGGGCGCACTCCGGCATCTAAACCCAAAAAAGGCGTCAGGACCTGATGAGTTGACCCCTGTCATGCTCCGTCACCTTCCCTTCAAAGCCGTGCTCTTTCTTACTCGGGTATTTAATGTGTGTCTCGCCCTGGGCCACTTTCCATGACAGTGGAGGGAGGCTCGGGTGATTTGCATTTTGAAGCCCGGTAAAAATCCGGCTCTCCCTGCCAGTTACCGCTCCATTAGCTTCCTGTCAGTCCGAGGCTTGTTTTAGCCCACTTGTCGCCCCTACTGGGGGACATTCAATCTATCCCTCCCCATCAGTTTGGTTTTCGTACAGGGCACTCAACATCACAGCAGTTGCTCCGTTTGGTGGAGGCCGCTGCCCTGGGTGTCTCTGGATGTTGAGAAGGCCTTCTCTACCACCTGGTATGCAAGTCTCCTACATAAGCTAATCACCCTGGGGCTTCCTATACATATGATAATCTTCTACACACTTTCCTTAAACACAGACATTTCACAGTAACTGTGGTGGGAGAGCTATCTACCAGAAGACCCATCAGTGGCGGAGTTCCCGAAGGCTCTGTCTTATGCCCTACACTTTTTAGCATGTATGTGGCGGATTTCCCCACGGAGCTACATGTCAACATAGCCCAGTATGCAGACGATATGCTGCTATACAACACAGATAGAAACACACGCAGAGCCTTCAATCCAATACAGCGACACCTAAGCCTCATTCACGACTGGTGCAGGCTTTGGCGATTGTCCATCAACCTGGAGAAAAGCCAAGCCATACTCTTCACCAAGTGTCATTTTCCCGCCAACCTCCCCTGCTTTAGTTATTCTGGCAGAAGGATAGAATGGACAAACTCTCTCAAGTATCTGAGTGTAAAGTTGGACAAGGGCCTAACTTTTGGGGGTCACATCCAGGAGGTGATTCATCGGAGCTTCGGCTTCGTTATACCCCATAATGCGGTCAGGGATGCCAACACCCCTTAAGTTGCGCCTTTTTCAGGCTTTAATTCTTCCAATTATGCTTTATGCGTGTGAGATCTGGGGCATGGCTGCAGGAACCAATCTGCGACAACTCCAGCATGTACAAAAAGATGCCTTAGGGCCATCTATTCTGTGTGCTGGAGGTTTCCCGTGAGATACCTTCATGAAGCCTCATCTCTCCACTATGTGGAAGATGTCATTAGGCGCCAGGCCACAAAATTCTACGCGAGTTCGCCTCAAAATCAGAGCGCCCTGGTTAGGTCTCTAGGGAACTATCGATCCTCAGAAAGACGCTTCAAGCTCTACGGGCTTCCCCACATGGCATGCGGGCACACCCGGTAACAATAAAGTTGTTATTACAACATAAAAATTATTACTATTTGAAAATTGATTAATCATTCTAAATTAAACTCTTCCTAAATTTTCTCACACCAGCGGTGCACACAAGCGTTGCACTTGAGTTGGCTACCATGAGGAGCTACGGCTACCATCCACCTAAATTTAAACCACCACCCTGCAAAACCCCTCATATCCTGTCATTAAGTGGTTAAGTGCATGTAGGACAGGTACACGAATGACACTCGTCATGCTGTCTCTCAGTCAGCCGCCAGCTGCTTGAATAAATGAATGAATATACATGTTTTTGGACACGTCATGGTTACAAAGTATATGTACAAAACAAAGAAATAAAATGGTACAAGTTATTTACCATAGTACATCAATAATCATACATCATTATTTACATCATTCATTATTTACAAATTTACTGTATTTACAATTCTTTGTTTAAAAATTCATTTATTTAATGACCATATTCTAGACATGAGGTCAACATTTCTGCAAAAAAAAGTTTTCTGAAAAAATTGAATTTTTGGCCATTTTGGTACCAGAGTGTCCCCTTAATATAAGTAAAAGTATTATTTGAAGCAAAAGGTTAGAAACAGTGATGTATTTAACATTTGAAAGTAATGAGTCGGTAAATCAAATTCAAACATCACCTAAATTATTCTTACTTGGACATGTTTCGGAGAATGGTTTGTTCCCATCGTCAGCATTATCCGACTAGTTGGATCTGTGGTTTCCTGAAGTGAGCTGGTTGACTGTGGTGGCATCTGTTGTCTGTGAGATGAACTTCCAAAGAGAGTTTTCAGGCGGCAATTCGAAATTTAAAGTATACTGTTTGTTTTTTATATTTGGTACAATTTCATGATTGGTAGAGCAGAAATGGTGGGCTATTGTTGATTTTTCTATTTTTTTGTATTTCACACATCTCATTTGTTCGTGTAACCTAATATGTAAACTTCTTTTGGTTTTTTCTATGTAGAACTTATTGCAGTCTGAGCAGTTGATTTTGTATATCATGTTTTCAGGTACTGGGTCTTTCAGGTTGTTGCATAATACATTTTTAAAACTGAATTTATTTATTGGGGCTAGGGTGATGTACTTCTTGAATATCTTGTTGAATTTATCATGCACTCTGGGATGATATGTGAATTTCCTGAACTGTGTCTCGGTTTTTGATTCTGTTAATTTTGTGGTATCCAATATTTGAATTTCCAAATTTTCTTTTCTATTAATTGTTTACTGTATCCATTAATTGCAGCTATGTTAATCATGTGGTTATATTCTTTGTTGTATTCATTCTGTTTCAATGGGATGTTGACTAGTCTATGTGCTAAGCTGTTCAAAACTCCATGTTTGTGGGGTGTAGGGTTGTAGCTATCGTTCTTGATGTAATTATCTGTTTGTGTTGGCTTCCTGTATATGCCAAAAGATATGTTATTTAATTCATGGATTATCTTCAGATCTAAGAAAGGTAGGTAGCCATCTTTTTTTTATCTCTATTGTGTACTTTATTGCTCTATTCTGTATGTTCAATAGTTTTAAGAAATCTTGTATGAATTTGTGTGGAACAATGGCAAAAATATCATCAACATATCTATACCAGCATTTGAAGATGTATGGGAAGGATGATGTAATGTGTTTCAAAGTAGCTCATAAAGAGGTTGGCTAGGATGTTTGTGTTTAAGTGAAGTTTATGTTTGAATTAACAACTCATTACTTTCATAAGCAAAAGTGTTTTTCACCAAACTTCTATGCTGTATAGTTATATACACCTACATGTACACAAAGGTGATGTAATTACATAAATTAACGAAAATCTGAAAGTCACCATTAAACAACTCTTTGTCCAGAATTCTAATGTAAATGTAAAATTCTTAACAAACCCATTTTTTAGTTCAATATAAACATAAATCTGAAAAGTTTAACAATTATGAAAGGAGCATTTTATGTAAAATAGCTTAAATTTATGCTTTAAAACACACAATTCAGGAATGAATTAACATATTAGGTAACAAAATTTGCATCCACACTTTTTATATATAGAGATATTTTTTTTATACAATAAAAACCCTTTACTCACATTACTTCGGTACTCACCCTTCTACAAACAATTCTTAACTCATTTTGCTATCTATTTCATGTAAATATAGACTTGTTTTAGAAATAGTTATACTACATATTTTCTGTATAATATATAATAGGAATAGGGGAAAAAAGCAGCAACCTAAGAAGTCAACAAATCTTTTAAAAGCTGGTCACTACATAAAGGTTTTGAGATGCCATTCTGTTAGCATGACCAGGTCATAAAAAATCTAACAACCTCCTATTTGAGAACAGTAAGAGTATTTGAAAATTCAAACCAATAATACGGAACATCTTGAAAATGGTTATGTCCACACAAAAAATGTTATTTGACATCTTGAATATATCTTTGGTATTTATGGTTCTTCAATAGTGCTTTTGCATAATATTTTACCGGTATTTTTATTATATTTTATATGTTTGGTTTTATATTGCCCTGAAAGTTTCAATTCTTTAAGTGTTTTATGCAATATTTTTAAGTACCTCCAAAGAAATGCAAGACTATTGGACAATTGGAACCTAAGGCTAGATATTGCAAGGTAAACCTTCAAGGCACTGGAATGCCCAGTATTTCAGCTAGTAACACATGAAAGTTAACTTGCAAAAAGCTGGTTTTATACTCCCTTTGAATGTGTAAGCTTACTTTTACATTAATGTTTAATAGTTTAAAATATATTATTACATATCCCATAAAATCTTAGTTATTTTATCTTTATTAACGAGTGGAATGGCTCAGTGGTTTCGTCTTTGGCCCGCATTTGGGAGGCCCGTATTCGATTCCCGTGGCCGACCTACTGACCCAAAGGTTTTTTCAAGGGTTTTTCCAGGTTGCCAGGCAAATTGTGGGTAGGTTAATTACATCCCCCATATTTCCTGTCCCTTCATTTCATCTTCATTATCTTTGCATATCATCTTTCATCTGTTGGTCTCTTTCAGTCCCGAAGTGTCAGCAGGTGTCTCAGTGATGCATGGCAGGATGATATGTTCTGAGTGAACCAATTCCTCCTCTGGTAGGATGGTTACTAGCTTCCAAACCCAGGTCTCATGGTGGGACAGTTTCCAAACTACAGTAGTGTGGGATGTCTGTTGTGCTGGCCTGCTGGAGGAAGTTTCCATCTAAGTGAAATGTATGGAACCTGCCCTCTGCACTGTCGTGACTCTTTGGGATAGCCGCTTTGTGTCTCCTCTGGCCTCATCTTTCCTTCCCAGGGATGCTCCACTTGGGGGCAAAGGTACAATAAATCAAGAGTGGTTTCCGTACTGAGTCCCCTCCGAACTGTGCTGACCTTTTGCAGGCAACGGTTAATAATCTTCCAAATGTTTCTTTTAGCTTGCCAGACATTGAGTTTTGAATAAATTGGTTTCTAGAAATAAGTTTACATAACCTTCCATCATTTTAAATTATAACAAAAGCTCTTACAATTAGATAAACATGGCAGCTCAGCTTTTGAATTGGAATTGAATATATGGCTCTCCTCCTCCTCTTCTTCATTTATCATCATCATCATTGGCACAACAGATCTTTGTGTGCCTTGGCCTTCTGAAGAAGTTTTCCCCATTCTTTCCTGTTAAGTGCAGTGCTCTTCCAGTTCTTGATTCCAATTGTCCTTAAATCCTCTCTCACCCTGTTTTCCCACCTTAACTTTGGTCTTGCAACTTTTCTGCTTCCTTCTGGCACTGCATTAAATATCTTCTGTATCATTCTTTCATTACCAGCACATGTCCTGCCCACTCCAACCTTCTAATCTTTATGCAATTAACAATGTTTGGTTCGCTATATAAATTATACAATTCATTCCAATGTGTAAGGACTATGAACTTGAAGTTTGGGTTTTGTCGAAATTTAACAATTTTCTTTCATGTTTCTTTATGAAGATTTTTTCTCACGTGGTTAATACAGCTGGACCTTGGACACTTTTTAATAAGTGAATTTCTCATTCTATATCACGATTCTCCTTCCAAAACGGGTACGCTACCGCCAATTTATCTATTTCTTTGTTCCTGATGTTCCTAAAATGCTCTTTAAGCCTTTAAGTTTTAAGTTCAATCTTTTAAGTTCAAGTTCCTTTTAGTTTTTTCAATGTAAAAGTTGTCACAGCCTTTGCAGTTTATCCGGTACAAACCTGATTTTTTTTTTCTGTGGTTATCTCCTTTGTATTATGTGATTTCAGAAGGTGTTGTACACTAAATTTGTTTTGTGGGGCCAAAGTAATAATGTGCTCTTTGAAGACTTTCTGGAAAAGGTATTTAGCTCTGGGATGATATGTAAATTTTCTGTATGAAGTTTCATTGCTGATTGTGGAAAGAGTAGTTACTTGTTTGCATCTTTGTTGTCTTTTGAATTTATCAATTTTCTTTCTGACCAATTCAGCACTGAATGCATTGTATTCTGCAATGTGAATGATATTACTGTACTCTTTGATATATTCAATCTTGTTTAAAGGTACATTAACCAGCCTGTAAGTTAAACTGTTCATAACAGCATGCTTGTGTTGTTGACAACAGCTGATGATGTTAGGAAGATCCTAACGAAACACGTTCTAGTTAAATACTAGCAATAAGTGGAGTATTGAGTACTAGTTTGACTCAAAATTATATTATACAATTCATGATTATATCTTCTTCAGACACCGTTTTCCTCCGCTGGCCCAATGGCCCAAAAACTTGCCTCAAAATCCTTCTTTCAAATATACCAAGCTGTCTTTCATCAGATTTTGAGTGTCCAGATCTCAGCACCATATGTTAATACAGGCTTTACTAAAACTTTATACATTAGGACTTAAGTTTTCCTGAACAACAGCTTAGACTTCAGATGTTTTCAGAGGCCATGAAAGCACTTGTTAGCAGACAGTATACGTTTTTGAATTTCAGAAATGACATTGTTCTTCGAGTTAACTTCTGATCCAAGATAGGTAAAGCTATGCACACCTAAATTATACAAGCCAATTTCTATGAATGTAGCTCCACTAAGGTAGTCTTTCTTGGTTACAGGCATGTACTTAGCTTTTTCTTCATTAATCTATAAATTTATCTTTCTTGCTTTCTTTCTTTATCTTTCTTTCTTGCTTGCTAAAGCTTTCCTCAATGATCTTGGTGTCCTTGCAATTAAATCAAAATCATCTGCATATGCCAACATTTCAGTTGATTTTCACTTATATTCCCCTTTAAATTCTGATGTGACATCCGGGTTTGAACTGAGAAGCAATGGTTGGTATTAGTATCTCAAACTATAAGAGATTTAGAGAATAGCCTCTATTGAATTAGAGAATCCACACTCAGATATCTGGTTTGAGAAGCCAGAATGTACTCAACTCACTGTCTGTATTTTATTCCCTGCCTTACAGAAATTGACTACTACTCTTTACAACATGCTACATATTTCACCAATAACTGATTATTTTTAATAGTTAATGCATATCAAAATTTGCAATTTCAAAAAACTTAGTGTATAATTTTATATACCATTAAGTTTCATAGAACTGTACTTTGAGATGGAATCAATCATAAAGATGTTGGAATTAATTGTTCACCATCAAGGTTTTCAATTGCACAACTACACAGATACTTTAAGTTAAGTTTATTACATAGAGACTCTCATTCTGCTTTTGACACAGGTTTTATATTTCAGGTGGCTGTGTTATCAATTCACAAGAATAGGACTGAAACAATCCATGAAGTCTTGACACAAGGGCAGATGTTTGGAATAGCTCAGGGGCTTTATCGTGGCATGCCTCACTGCTTCTCCTATCGTGCCACAACCAACACCGATGTGCTTTCACTACATTTTGATTCATGGAGCTATTTGTTAGCCTACTACCCTACTTTACAGAAAGAAATTTATGACAGGGTTATCACTCTTAGAAAAGTACCACAAAATATAGATGCTTAAGTTTTAATTTGTGTTGTCCAAATATAAATTCAATACTTATAAATTACACTGTTTATTTTGTTTTCTGTTCTGTAAATAATTATTTCAAAATAAATATTTCATTAAAGCAAAAGCCATGTTTTAGCCATTTGGACAAAAAGATCAATCAGATTTTAGAAATTTAGATTTCAGGGAAAATGAAGAAAAGTATATCAATATTACCATTGAAAATAAAGCCTAGAATGCTCTACTAAGAGACCCTTAATATTATCTCACAAGCTAACTGTCACTTTGCTCATACCTGTATTTGCCTGAGAGTTTGATGGCATAATCTCTGTTCTACACGATGTTCATTTTTATCTGTGATTTTACCACACAAAATTTGACGTCATCAATAGCAACGCTGATGGAGCGAGTTTATATATGATTCCCCTAGCGGCTTGCGATCGCATTAGATGTGTTGCACCTTTGAGGCCTCCCTCTACCGACAGGTAAATATACTATTTGAGAGGTGGGTCTGCCTGCATAATATAAAGGTGCGTAATTTCGCTTGGTGCTTAGATACGATAACTGTTTATAAAAAACCATATACTGCAATGCAGTGCACTGCAAAACTAATTACGCAGCCATAAAAGTATACCATGAAAAATATACGAAATGATAAGTCAATGAACACTTATTTCACAATGAACATCTGTTTTTCTTATTAATTTTTAGATGAGTCGTATTTATTACACATCTGTTTCACTTTCGTACCTATTTTGAGGACATGTTTCGCAAATCATTGTTTGCATCTTCGGCTCTTATGCGACTCCTCTTATGCGCAAACGATGATTTGCGAAACATGTACTCAAAATAGGTATGAAAGTGAAGCAGATGTGTAATAAATACGACTCATCTAAAAATTAATAATTATTTCGCTTCACTGTGGTGTTCCAATACAGTTAAATCTCGATATATCTGTTTTTCTGTTATGGTAGACATATATGTATATTGTAAACCTGTCACATAAAATAAATATTTCAGTTTGATCTCAGTTCTTTTCTATCACCCACAGTTTTATAACACTGAATTGTGAGAAGGTATGCTTGAGGCCTTTCTGTCTTATTTATTGCTTCTAGATTAGAACAGTCACTTTATAGCGTCCAATGTCTCTCTTTTTGCGAGTAACTGGTCCTGTATCTTGGAAATGTTGTTGTTTTCAAATGCTAGGCTTTGGCACTGAAGCCATTAGCTCTCTTGCTCTCCAATATTTTGTTTTAAGTAGCATAAATGTAACCGTTTTTTAAGTGGACACCAATTTTTTTGCTTGTATTGGTAGTTACATCATCCACTCACTTTAACCCCCAGTATGTCTGGAGGGCCACACCTGTCTTTGGTTAATGGGTCCATTGAACCTGGCCGGGAGGAGCTTTTCTCACAAGCACCAATTGTGGAACATTTGTACCCCGTGACAGGCCAGCATAAGAGATAAAATAGCATTTCTTCTATTTCTGATGTAGTTATACTGCTAAAACTCGGTCCCCAGAGCCTCATTGGTAACAGCAGGTTGCACCACGGGCAAGTTGAGTTTGGGATTTGGATAGGAGAGGTTATGGAATGCACATCACTATCCCTTGCATTCTGTAACTCAAAACTTCATTCATCTTATAAGAAATGATGAAACTCCTCCCTTGGAAATGTTTGATGCACCTATTGGCTTTAAAAGACATAAGGATACCAACATTAATAGGCATTTTAATTAAGCATGAGAATGACAAAAATTTATATTGTATACTGATAAAACGTAAGACTTTGTTGCAAACAAAAGTATGTCAATTTGACGGTACCTGGACACTTTTGACAACAACTAAATTTCTTGGCCTTTGGATACAGAGTAACTTAAAGTGGGAGACACATGTTGATCATCTAATTAAAAAACTGAGTACAATTTCTTATAATTTCAGACAACTGGTACACATAGTTAACATAAAAACTCTCAGCAGCGTGTATTTTGCGTGTACTCACTCCATTTTAAAATATGGCATAACATTATGGGGTAACTCACCACATTGTAAATTCATTTTTGAAATTTTAAAATTTACAAAGACAAATTTAATGAAAGGAAATGGCCACTGTACCTTTAATGACACAGTTCATAATCATAATACTAGACAGAGAATGGATATTCATGTTTTTTTTTTTTGGGGGGGGGGGGGTTTGTGATTGACTTCCTCCAACGTTAAGTCATATCGGATGATGAATGAAATGGGTGAAATGATGCTCAAATGAGTCCGGGTTCCATGGAGCTTAGAGTTAACCAACATTCGTCTATCAGGATAAGGGAAAACCCCGGAAGAAACCTTATCCACATAACTCACCCTGACCGAGATTCGAACTCGGGACCTCTTGAACGTGAGGCAGACTCGCTACCATCTACGCTACTGAGGCGGGCGGGATATTCATGTGAATAGAAGTAACACAAGAGCTCATCAAAGCAGTGTAATAAATCTAGGAATCACTTTTTTTAATATACTGCCTATAGCCAATAAAACTACTTGCAATTTTTCAGCATTTAAAAAGTCAGTTTTGACATACTTACTAGACCACTGTTTTTATTCTGTTAGTGAATTTATGGAAAGTTTATAATATTGTTACATTTCTGAATTAATTGTGTATATTATAAAATTCTTGAGATATCTTTATAAAACATTATTTTTTACAAACACTGACTTGTCCTTATTGAATGTGACTTGTTAATTTACAAGTATAGTTAATTGCACTGTATATTCACAATTTGACGTGTCATATATCATCGTACTCATGTACAATGTATGATTTACAAGATGAATAAATTATCATTACACTCCGTCGGACTTGTCTGAATGCCGGATAGCGTTGCACTAACTCCTCTATGCAGCGGTTTAAATTATATTTATATGTCGCACCAATTTTAATGCCAGTGCGAAAGTAGCATTCAACCATGAAGATGAGTGCTCTGTGTTCATATCCAGGGGAAGTTGGTTGTATTAATATAAAAATTATTTGTGGTTGGTTTATTGACACTCGTCACTTACTTTTTCATATATTTATGAGAGACTAGTTTCAAAGGCCCTGGCCTCCATTTTCAATCTCTTCCCAACTGGCAGGAATTGGTTGTATTAATTACCAGAGCGCTGTAATTTGCTTACTGTTCTGCAAATATTACCGATTCTTCTCCATAGAGGGCACTATGATTTCAAGATAGACTCACCAGTCAACTATGACGTCATTCTTGCTCAATTGGAGGGTGGGAAATAATGAATAAAAATGAACACCATGTATGTGGGGTCTGTGTACCAAAAATCAGATGTGCAGTATAGCTGGAAGCACCCAAAAATGAATTCAGAATACGTAAGAAGATACAGACATAATAACACAGCATTGTACGGAAGGGATTGTTTACCCCTACGGGCAGCACCTACACAAAGGCAAACATAAGGAGTGCCATCCCCCACACTTGGAATAGAGTTGACGAGGGGATATCCAACAGCTACTTGCATGTGGTCGCATGCAGCACTTTTCAAGCTACAGTTTTGGGTACTGCGGTTCTACTCGGCAGCAGATTTTTGGTGTACAGGCTCCACATAGAGCAAAGATGATGTCATCAAACTCTCAAGCTATAACAGGTATGACCATAGTGATAGTTCCCTTGTCAGTTGAAGAACAATAATGTCATGGTGTGGCATTGTTGTGCTGCTGCCACAGACCGGAGCCGGGCGCTTGACAGGAGCGGCAGTTGTTTGTTGGTTATTGCAACAGTTGACAATTGAAGTGTACCACAGTGATTTCTTTCAGTTGTTTTCGGCAGCAAAACACCAAATTAGCCTCGAAGACAGCTGATTGTCAATTCCACATCTTTTACTGCAGCAAGAGTTCTTCTAAATTTCTGCAAACCACATTTCCGAATCTACGTAACCCTCGCAGTCACAATATGCTTTCACCTAGGATAACCTTCTTCAACAAAACAATTCCATAATCAACAGAAAACACCTCATTAAGAGCACAGCAGTCTGCAAGATATAAGCTGAATATCCAGGCAACATAAAATGTTATTAAAACATTGCAAGATAACCCTAAACAAAGAAACAATTGGTGAAAGAAATTATCAAATACAAAACAGAGTTCTTAGAACTGAGTAAAATAAAGAAAACAGGAGGCAGCTTAAAAAACTATCAAGAAACTATCACTCATCATATTCAGAAGTTAATATTGGACCAAGCGTGAAGGAAAGCTTGGGAATAGTGATGAAGATGAGATCTATCGGAAATTAGAAAACTGGCAACAAATAAATTCAAAATGAATGTAGTAAATTTAAATTTATCTATAGAGAGAATATATATTTTCAGATATAGGCACTAAATGAAGACCCAGATGTTACATAAAGAACCGTTCTAATTATTATAATGAGTTATACAGGATATTTAGTAACTGTAAGAACAAATATGGAACAGTAATGATTAATGGAAACTTTAATGCAAGAACTGGAAATTAATATAAATGGTCACACAGTGTGATAGAGCGATTCAGTTGAGACAGAACAAAGAACATAATTGTCCAAAAACTTATGGATTTCTATGTAGAAAATTATATGTTGCTACTGACAACATTTATTGCAGGTGAGTCAAGAGCGAGTAAAGGTTGCTCAGCTATTTCTGTGGTTCTGGTGCGGGGTGTTCACGCATATAAAAGATGCCCATGCCACATGCCCTTCACTAAGAGCAGCCATTTGCGGGTCCATCATGCAAGATGGTGCCAGATCTGAGAGGCCATGCAAGATGGTGCCAGATCTGAGAGGCCGGATAGGTTGCTGGTGTAGGATTTGCGATGTCAGATTTCTACAGCATGGATTCAGTTACCCGTCCAGCCGTCACCAAGCCAATTGCAGCTTATCCTGGAGTTGAATGGTGTATGGGATGGAGAAGCAGTTAATACCTACCGAGGGTATCCTTGGGGAGGTGGTAGCTCTTCCATCTCCTGGAAGCCGATGGTCACAATGACCCAAAATGTTTACCAGTTGATTGGGGTGAGGAATGATTTTGGTATATCAAGTGCATGTTCCTTCACGCACAATGTCCTCAAACCAGGATATACCAGATTGGATGTGAAGGGAACCTAGGTCAGTATCATAGGTCAGCCTAAATGTGCCCTTCTGCACGGCTTGCAGTCTGCGGAAGGAAGAACAAGAACTGAGCCCCAGACCTCGCATCAGTACAAGATCGGATGCGGAATGATTGCACTATACAAATGTAGTTTGAGGTGTGTGGACATTGTGAAACAGAATATTAGATACAACTGCCTGACCACTGCATGGTCTAGGCCGAACTTTGCCCTGACATATGGAAACATTTTCAACCTCGAAAGTCTATGATCTGTTGCCTGTTGTCTTCTCTCTGGTGGTGGCACTATGAATATCTTTAATTATCAACTTCTTGATAAAGAAGTCCATTGTATCACCATCAGAGACAAGACAGCAAACAACAACAACAGACGATAGTTAAACCTTCGAGGTTGAAAATGGAAGCAACAGCTTTTGAAACTAGTCCCTCAAAAAATAAAAATGTAAGTGGAGTATTAAAAACTAACTACAAATAGTTTTTTTTCAATTAATTTGGATATCACTGTTACTAAATTCCTTCAAACATGCATAATGTTTTATTTTATTACCATATACACTTCTTAATCTATCACAAGCAGGTGATCTCAATTGTATCTTAGTGTCTGTTCAAATTTAGGAAAACTATATACTCTAGATATTGTACATAATTAATATTCTCTTGCTTTATTATACTTTGTAACATATTGTATTGTAAATATTGCAGACTTATTTCTGATCTTAAAGTTTAGGTTTAATATTTTGACGAGTCACCAATTTACGAGCATCTGCTCAACTATGTAAGTGTAATGTGACGAATAAAGTATTGTATTGTATAATATATTGTCCAGCTACCCTTGGTAAAAAATAACAATGGCATTCTTCTTGAAGTGTGCATTTGTTGAGTTTGCCCTTCAGGGCGAAAATGCCTCATTTGTTCACTTCTTGAACGCTATCAGCTAAATCACACTAGTTAAAGGCACATACTGGAGAAATGAAGGAAAAGGTGTTAAAATACAACAAACATATGCTCTTTCCATAGCTCTGTATTTCTTTATAATTTTTCTTTCTTTTTTTTCATTTTTCTTATTTTTACTTACAGTTTTACTATATACAGCCTGGTTATGTACAAAAGTCAAGTAAGAATACTTCATCATTATCTTATCTTTATTTTCACCCTGCTTTGTTTCTGGAACATAAATATGAGTATAATTTTAAGCTTTTTTTCTCATATTGTAAGCCACTATCAGAAGAGTGGCCATTGTGATTCATATTGGACATATTTCTCTTTCTTTTTTTCTTCGCTTTTATAATACCTCCACTTATTAAAAACAAATTTTTGTAACCACAATGGCAAACTTGCCTGAAGTATGATTCAAACATGCCTTACTCTTCATAGCACCCTTAGTTTGTTATTTTAACATGGTGATTGTGACAGTACATAATTTCACCTTTCTGAAAGTGAAGCATTCCACTTTATAATGTAATAATCATTAAAAAAACACATTTAAAAATACTCTTAACAGCACCTAATAAGACTACAGCTCTTTTATGATATAAGCGTATTTTGATATAATAAAGTATACTATTTGATCTATAAAACCTACACATAGAACAATAAATGCTTTGGGAGAATGATTTTCTTGTTATTAAGTAAAAAACTAAAAGCGTAAAACATTTTGAAGGAGATATCATCACTAGAGAGATGTGTTTGTCAGTATTTTGTAACTAGCAAAGAGGCTCTCAATTTAATTTAGAAAAATACTTAAAACTCTAAAAAAGACAAATATCACAATTTTCTATCCAAACACATGCATACAAACATGTATCCAATTCATTCAGACCTTATCCTATAATTCAATATTCTATTAATGCATCATTTAAAAAAAATTAAACTTAAGTAATGTAAGCAATTAATGAAGTTTAACTCAGACTGCAATGTGTCATGTTAATATATGCAATACCTCTACAAATATGCCATGTAAATAATATTAAGCATTTTATGAAAGAATTACTTTTTGAAAGCAATTCTTCTCACATTCATGCAATGGAATAAACTGTAGCATGTGTAACCCACTTACAATAAATATTGGCCTTTATTTGACACAAAGCTATCAATCCAACAAGTAAAACTGTTTTCAAAAGAAGGAATATGGTACAGGGAGGTATATATCAGACATTAACTAAAAAGACTTGAAGATCACATCCTATAAATAACTGATTATATAATTACAGTGTTCAGATGTATGGGGCTTGAAACAGTACACTCGTGTGGCTGCATAGAAGGGAGAAGCACCGTTAGGCATAAGGGTTATTCATGTTGAAGCTGGACTAAATAAAGGCAGGTAAGAAGGATTGGTCATTATCCTCAAAATGACAGGGAGAAGCACTGTTAAGCATAAGGGTTATTCATGTTGAAGCTGGACTAAATAAAGGCAAGTAAGAAGGGTTGGTCATTACCCTCAAAAGGAAGGTTTACTGCTAACTAGAAAAGCGGAAAATAAGTCAATGCTCTACAAGAGGAACTCTTGGTTAGGAAATCGACAGGGGTAGTGGTGTTTAGGAAAACAGTGTGATGTAAAACTAGTAACATATATAGGCAAACACACATGTGTATGGAACTCCATAAAAGAAGGGAAAGTAACCACGAATAAAGAAAGAGAAAAACAAAGCAGAGTGTGATGTAAAACTAGTAACATATATAGGCAAACA
This sequence comes from Mantis religiosa, assembly GCA_030765055.1. Taxonomy (NCBI): domain Eukaryota; kingdom Metazoa; phylum Arthropoda; class Insecta; order Mantodea; family Mantidae; genus Mantis; species Mantis religiosa. The sequence continues at coordinate 39,240,300 of CM060949.1, read as the reverse complement.
CACATGTGTATGGAACTCCATAAAAGAAGGGAAAGTAACCACGAATAAAGAAAGAGAAAAACAAAGCAGTCTGTTGTGTACCACTCCTGAGACCAAAGACCTGAGCTAGGAACGAAGCCAGGACTATTCATACTAAATTCCTTGAAATTAAATCCACGACTGCTCCCTTCCAAAAACGTATACCATCTCAGGCTCTAGGAAAATTTAAATAACCGCATACATAGGAAATGTTTATGTAACCAAATCTAGCCAATAAAATGCATTCATTAAATTAGGTTTGTTTTAGTAATATGCACACAATTAAAGCATGTTAAGTATTTAAATAGTAATTTTGTTATTTTCCATTAGAGGATTCTTTTACTTTTGGATTCAAGACTAAAAGACTTCAAACATAAAAGTTCTTTGAAACATTGTTTAAGATTAAAGAAAGACAAGGAAGATTTGAAATTTGCTAATGTGTCATAACAGTGCTAAAAGCATGTCAAAGATGATGCTAGCATAATATTAGGTATACTGAATGGTTCTCTACCAGTGAACTATTAGCAAATGTTTTCAAGATCTGTCCATATTGCTGAAAGTTTTTATTCTGTATCTCCAAGGTAACTTTAAATGCCCTGTAATCCTTCTCCATATCCTTACAGTACTACAGAAAATTGCAAGAATGGATCTACAACTTAGATGATCTTTTTCTAATTATGTCATAATTTAACACGATCAAAATAAGGCATTTTATAACTTCTTAGGAAAACTAAACATCAATGTAGTAAGAAAATCCAAATGGCAATATAATAAAAATTATTCTTCTTTCACCACTTATTCCCTGTAGTTTTATTAATGTAAAATTACTAATTATGTAATAAAACTATAATAGAAGTATTTATAAACAGTGGAGCTTCATCAATCAAAAACACTTTTTAAACCGATTCTCGAACTGTATAAACACTTAAGCTCCACTTACTTTTTAAATTAGGACAAGTTTCAAGGACACCGCGTCCCCATCCTCAGCTGATGTTCTACTGGTTCTTCAGGTGACCGCCTCCCTCTCCTTGCGCTGTTCAATGAGTTGAACAGCGCAAGGAGAGGGAGGCGGTCACCTGAAGAACCAGTAGAACATCAGCTGAGGATGGGGACGCGGTGTCCTTGAAACTTGTCCTAATTTAAAAAGTAAGTGGAGCTTAAGTGTTTATACAGTTCGAGAATCGGTTTAAAAAGTGTTTTTTATACTAATTATGTGTTTTACTCAGAAATGGAGTGGAATGTATAAGTCGCTAAAATTTGGAGTCACTAATCAGCTGATGATAAAACTGCAACAGTTTCGAAAACGTTCCTGATTTTGTAAAAAGGATGTGAGTGAAATTACAAGTTTTAAAAGGTATGACTCAATTTTAGTCTTTATACATGAAATTAGCTTCACTGTGAACAATGCTTTTATTTATAACTATTCAAATGGAGTGAAAGCTATATGTGATCTTTCCAGGATCTTAGCCAAAACATTAAAATGCATAATTTGACTTTGTACCATATTCCTGATGACAACAGTTTCACCTTATAAAACTTAACTGCAACCAAAAAGTACATCACTTCTTGAACTTAAAGTTGTACATATCCTAACTAGCTGCAGTTACACTGATGTACGGGCTACATTACATGCAGCTTGGATTCTCTGTCCGTTCATCCTTCCGTCCGTCCGTCCATCCATCCATCCATCCATCCACATTCTATCTCCTTATGCATATTGTACTATGTGGATGGAACCAATAAACAGATTCAACAGACATTATATTTTCTCTTAACATTTTGATGCTTCCTGTATCATTTTTCAGCAATTACTCTTTACACCTTGTACATATTTATCCAGCAGTGTTTAAAATGCTCCTGTTCTGCATTTAATTTAAATATAATATAATATACTTATGACACACATGGATTAAGTTTCTGCTTGGATATAAATGTTGTACTGTTCACATTCTATATTTGTACGACAGAACACACCACAAAAATGTTTCTAAGAAAGAAGGCAAATGCATTTAGCTTAATATATTTTTTTACAAGCTATATTTTTTTTTTTAATTTTTTGTTTCTTATTTAAACTCTGTACATTGTGTCAATGTCAATATTACCCAGGTACTTTTTAATTCATTACAACAGACTGAAGGCAAGATCAAAATTACATATCTAGTTCACTCACTCAAGCACACCTACTCTCCCTCTCTTTCTCTCTCTCACACACAATGCATACATATACAGGCAGGAAACTTCACAAGTTCTCAAAGCGACTGAAAACAAAAATAAATGAAAACTGTTATCTCAAAAATATGAATATATTTTACTGTACAATGCTAAGGCAAAGAGTACTAAGATAAACTTAATATGTCACTAATATACTTGTACTAAAGAATTAAAAATACCTGCCTTAGGCTTATTATTAATTAGTGTTTTTAAAGAATGTATTTATATAACATAAACACTGCCAATCACTAAGCACAAATATTCCAACATACTCATTAAATAAATGTTATAGCACTGTTTTGAGTTTCCCAAATTTACATTTAAGAATTTAATATCAACATTGCACTGTTTATTCCTTTTCATTTTTTTTTTTTTTTTATAAAAAGCATTACTTTTGAGAAATTATATGAAAGCCCACAGTTTTACTGGTTTAAAATAAACTATAGCTTTATGTATACTCTAAACTTTTAATGCACATTTATATTTCAAAAGGTAACTGCATGCAAAATTATTTGTTGCCAATTTGTGACCTTCACAATTTTGGCAAAACAAAACAAAGAATATTAAGCACACAGTAACAGATATTTTCCCCTCATAAAGCATTTTTAAACAAACAGACAACAAGAGTCACATATGGAACGATGTCAAAATCTTATTATTCTTAATAATTATACTTTTTATTATTATCATTAGCATTAAAGATTAACACTATGCTTTCATCTACAAATGTTTACCACAGCAGAAATTAGTTTACTATATGCGTAATATGAGAATAAATAAATTAGCTGATTCACTAAAGTGTACATATTTAGATGTACCAAAGTTGTACAGCACTCTAAAATCATTTCTTTTCGTGCACAGTAATAGGAAAGAAGAAAAAAAAAAAAAGGAAAAAAGTCTTTAGAAAACATTATAATGCATGACAAATTCATGTAGCTTAACAAAGTAAAGTGTTAAAGGTTTTATATATAGATCTATATTGCATTGCAAATAAGACAGAAATAAGAAAATCAAGAGTATATTAGCATTACGTGTGTTTACTTCATGGCACAACAAAAATGTTATTATTTATCAAGTAGTAAATGTTCTTCTCCCAATTTCATAGCACTTAATTCAGTACTAATCCACATAAACTTGTCTGAATGCCAATTAATTTAAGTAGCAGCCCAAACTCCTTAGTCTTTCAATCTATCATGTTATACAAGCTATAACTGACTGCTTTAGTATTTTTCAGTGTTAAAGGTCAGATAATAAACAGGAAGTTATTCATAAACGCTGAACAATGCATAAGCTACTTGTTAACAAAATGCCTTAATACTTCTCCTGTATAACAGACAGAATAAATACCTCTGCTCAGCCACAACCACTTGCAAATGCAGGCTGAAATCAACTTCCAATGTGTAAGGACTATGATACAATGAAGCACAAAATTAATATAATTTTGAGTCAAACTAATACTCAATGCTCCACTTATTGCTAGTATTTACCTAGAACGCGTTTCGTTAGGATCTTCCTAACATCATCAGCTGTTGTCGACTAATGGACATTGGTTTGGTGAACTCATTGGAGGCGATAGGTGCGTCTCTGTTCATCAAGATACCGACAGACGCACCTATCGCCTCCAATGAGTTCACCAAACCAACGTCCATTAATCGACAACAGCTGATGATGTTAGGAAGATCCTAACGAAACGCGTTCTAGGTAAATACTAGCAATAAGTGGAGTATTGAGTATTATATATGTTTGGAGGAATTTAGTGACAGTGACGTCAAAATTAATTTCAGAAACTATTTGTAGTTGGTTTATTAATACTCGTAATATAAATAAGTGACGAATATTAATAAACCAACTACAAATAGTTTCTGATATTGAGTATTAGTTCGACTCAAAATTACATTGAAATCAACTTGTTACTATTTCCTGTAATTTGATAGGTAAACAGAGAAACAGAGTAAATGTGCATAATCTGACCTACATTAAAGTTTTCAATCATTGATTATTTATAAGGCTTCTCTTAGCAAATTTCAATGTAAACAGGTAGTGGAGCTGTCGAAAAGAAAAATAGCAAAACTTAAAATATAGAAGCATGACAGTCAAAGCAATGAATAAAATTTAATTTACAACTTCCCACATCATTTAAAAAAATATCTGCAGAATACATCTTCAGACTTGGAATTCATTATGGATTTACTTCATAGAAGTGCTAAGTAGTTATTGCATCTATCCTTAATGTCCTGGACAGAAGTTTAGCTTAATGCAGGTTTGCTACCCTGCTGAGTGTATTTCAAATGCTCTTATTATATGCTTTTAGTATGACAGTCATTTATGTTTGTACTACTGTCTTCCCAAGATGCATAGCCAAGTTTTAATTAGTACGTACTATATGACTGTTTAATACTATCACATTTGCATGTGCTGTGTATGTGCATGTGCGTGTGTGTGCACATGCATGTATGCATAACTGCAGAAGACCAGATCTTCTTTATTTTTGAGAGTTTCACAGTGATAATGTTCATTTAGTCACCTTTATCACATCTGTGGGGAAGTCATTAATATAATCTTGAATAAACGTCTACTGAGATAATCATGGCCTGAGAATAATCTGAACATTGTGACAGAGGATTTTCTTGATAGATCTACAATTGTTTTAACTTTATTTTGGAGATTACTCCAATTAAGTTTTTCAGAGGAAGTAAGATATTTGTTGTAAATGGTTGTGAAAATGTTTTTAACTGATATTTTAGATGTTTCAAAGGGAATATTTAGTTTCATTGTTTCAGCAATTTTGGAACCCTTCTTGGCTAACATATCCACTTCCTTATTCCGCGAAATTCTACAGTACGACCGCTGGATCTCCATTTCTGACGTTTTGCAGTTGCAGGAGGCGGAGGGGGAAGGTTAATAATACCAACATACAGTAATGAGCAACTGAAAACATATCCACAAAATTATCCTTAGAATGAAAACATAGGACTATATATTAGCTTTAAGACATTGAAATCCAACTTGCAATTTCACTATCTTGCAAGATATTCATTACAGCACCAGTCTATTCGAATATTTCTTTCACACCTTTTATGCGTGCTAACTGCTTCTGTTTGTAGTACTGGAAGTCTGAGTACTGTTGACATTACTCTGTAATTTAAATGTATGTAATCTGTAGCCACATAGGTAATTACTGTTTTATATATTTTAGTATTGTAATCATGACAATGTCATTTCTGTATGTATTCTGGTCTCTGATAAATAAAGATGATTATTATGATTATTGATATTATTATTACATCCGGCGTCATGGTCGGGAAATTAAAACTGTCTGCTAGCGCCAATCAGCATTGACCCATGGCTTCCGAATCCAACACCGTCTTGCCACTTTCATTTTGTGTGGACCACATGGCTACGCTTGCTTTTGGTGTTTGCGCTGGTGAAGTTTGTTTGCTATTTTGTGCGTGTGTGAATTCCGATTTTTAGTGTTTGTAAATCCTGTTATTATTGCTATTATAATAATATGGCTACTGGTTCGTGAAATATACAAATGCGTGAAATATTTAAAATACGCATTCTTCCTCTGCTATAAATTCCCGCTAAAGAACTGGCAACAGCACACTTCCCTCTCTCGAGAAATGTCAGAGCTGGAGAACAGCTGGCCAAACTGTACAGTGGTATGGAAGCCATTGGAAAACTATACTTTATTTAAACTTTGGTGATGCTTAATCATATTATAAATTTCCTTTGTTTTTAACATTTTAGGGCATACAGTTGATATAGTCTGAATTGCTGCTGATGAAACTATGTTGGAAAGCTTATTTGTATAGGCCAGAGGCCAATTTAAATTGTTAAACACAAAAACAAATGGTGAAATCCCACCAATGAATGTATGCAGAATATACCAAATAAGTTGCAAGGATTGTGAAAAATTCTACATAAGGCAAACTAAAAGAAACCTAAAAACCAGAGCCAAAGAACATTTTAGAAACATCAAATTGAAACAGGAAGACAAGTAGCATTTTGAATAGTTATAAATGAAAGCGTTAACAGTGAAGCTAATTTCATGTATAAAGATATACACTTCATTCAGGTGAAGTGAAGTTACAAGTTTTAAAAGGTATGACTCAATTTTAGTCTTTATACAAGTAGCATTTTACTTTTGGAATCAACAAGATAACCATGACCCAAATACAAAATAATTAAAAGGTGTGATAAAGCACAACAAACTGATGTGGGAAAACATATTAATTTGGAAAAATAAAGACAGAGTACTAAACTTTGGAATCCCACAATTGTAATTTGATAAAGATGTTCTTAGCTTCACCACGAGAGAGATGAAACAGCTGGAAGGTTGAAAATGGAAGCAAAATCTCCTGAAGCTAGTAAAAATGTGACCATGTGAAAAATTAACTACAAATAGTTTTATCAATTAATTCAGACATCCCTGTTACTAAATTCCTCCAAAGATGCATAATTTCCAAAAGACTTATTGAAAGCAAAGAATTTACAGATAGCTCCTGCCCCTGCTCCGTCTTCTTAGTTGCAAAGAGAGCCATCAGTACAGATGAGAATTGATTCATCAATTTTATATCTTACATTTATGGTTTCAAAGACATGCCTTAGCTTCTATTCATGAATTTTCTCTCTTTTTATAATCCGCAATTAAATCAAGGCTGTATTCTAATTCAATGATGTTCAGTGGGTTGTTAAGAGACATGAGAGGTTCTGATTTGGAGGGTAATATAGTTTATTTCTTAGTTCTTGAGCTTCCTCTATGAAGCCTTCCTCTATGGAAGTTGCAAGAGTTTTTCATATATTAAAGGAGCCTGCATTTCTAAATGTTATTATAGGTCTATTACATGTAAATGCTGAAGTCATTATAGTAGTTTTAGGTAATAGCCCCAGTATTTAGCCTAAGAGCTTGAATTTGTGTGCACTCAAGTATCTTGGAAGTTGAAGATAATGTTATCAGTACTTCTCTATAGTACTTAAGGACAGAACAGAACTTATTATGTATTTATTATAAGTAGCATTTAATGCAGACCTTGAACAAACTCATTTAGTTCCTACAATTCTTTTTAATATCTTACTAAACCTTGATTTATTTTTTATTTTTTAAATGTTTTCCAGTTTAATTGTTTGTAAATCTCCTTTGTGCCACACAAAAATTCTGGTGACAGATTTACTTTCATTCTGATGACAAATTTGCTTCAAACCACTTAAATATGTGCTACATATTACAATATAATGGTGTTTCAGTGTTTCAGTATTATAATGTGCATGTATCACAGCAATATATATATATAAGTATATGCATTAAGATCACAATTCTAACAAATAATTAACTCTTTTATGTTATGTAACAGCTTTCAGTAACTGGCAACATTGCTAGATGTCTGCCACGCCAACTTATTTTTTACAATGGAAGGAGCTACTGTTGTGAATTGCAGTTATTTTGTGTACACTGTTTTGTACATGTATACACTGTTTTTGTATGTATACTCATTCTATTTTTTTTTTTTTTTTAATTTATGTTCTCCAACATTAAGTCATATCGAACGATAAATAGAATGGGTGAAATGAAGCTCAAATGAGCCCAGGGTCCATAAAGCTTAGAGTTACCCGACATTCGTCTCAGGATAAGGGAAAACCCCAGAAAAACCTTATCCAGGTAACTCACTCTGACCGAGATTCGAACTCGGGACCTCCTGAACGTAAGGCAGACACGCTACCATCACACTACCAAGGTGGGCACTCATCTATTGACAACTCTGAAACACTCCCTCATTAAATATTAGAAGCAGAAGCATTATTAACAGTTAAGTATTCTTCAATTTTGAGTTTGATTTATGAGTCACTATGTTTACAGTCAACTTCACTTACTATGTTGTTGTATAATTGAAATGTTTTCAAGATCATTCAATCTCATCCTCAGCTGTTTGGTGACTAAATGAACATTCTTCTTCCTCCACTACTACGGTGCTCCGTACTCCCTCATTAATTATGGAGAATCATCCAGACCAATATTAAGATCACTTATTAGAAGTGTAAATAACAACTGTTAAAGAAAATTAGGTTCTGCCACAAAAGGGCTTTAAAAAAGAGTGTAATAAATAGAATAGCATTGTAATCAGTACGTAATCACATGATTTTACTGTATTTATTGTTATTAGTTTGAATTTTGTCAATCTTGGTCTTTTTTTTATGTATCACACATTTTTATCAATTAACAAGATGCTATTTTTATTACTGTCACTGTTACTAGAGTTTATTGTTTATGTATAGGCAAACAGAGAGTACATATAATATCTGAGAAAACCAAATTTAACTTCATTTGTCGCGATGTTGATGGAGCAAGAATGCAGGAATTAAGACTCCAATATTTAACTGTGTATTAATTGTATATATTACTGGCTCCTTGCCTTCCTATGCATATGTAATATACCAAAGATCTATTCAGATATATTACTTAACCATAAGCAATTAGCTGATTCCATAAACCAGGGAGGAGTGGGACTTTTTTGTACATATGTTGAATATTCTATCCTTTTTTTTCCTCCCTTTCTTGTCAATGCTGACGTTAGGAGGCGCTTGGGTTCCTTCAGAGCCAGGGAGCCGAATTATCTGACCAGAAAGATGAAATCCAGTTGAGGGGTCGGTTCAATGCGTGAGATGAATGAATGATGGAGCAATTGGTGGAATGATGGTGGGGGAAACCGGAGGACCCAGAGGAAACCCACCCCAGTGCCATGTTGTCCACCACAAATTTCACTTTGCGGTCGTCTGGGATCGAATCCGGGCCGCCTAGGTGAGAGCCAAGCGGTCTAACCACTCAGCCATGGCACGGCCCTGAATATTCTATCCAATTACACAAAAGTATCATTGATATTCATAAAAATTATAATGGAAATACAAACAGTAGTTTCCTAAAGATGCATATGTTTGGATACATTATGTAAAATGTAGCAATAAAATGAATGTCCTTCAGGCAAGAGCGTAAGTTTGCAACTGAGCTTAAAAGATCAATATACCTAAGGAATTGCAATCCAATGTTGAAATTTCAATCCCCTTCCTATGTGTAAACTATCCGAAGATTTATTCAAATGTTGGAGGTAAACCTTAGGTAATTTTGTACCGGTCCTATTTTTATCCTAAGTTAAAATGTAAAACTTCCAAAACAGGAAGAATATTTTATAGAAAACTCCAAATATATATTTAAATGAACTTGCATCAGCTTTAAAAAATAAGTAGCTCTTATATTAATGTTACTTTCAGAATTGAAGTGTGACATTTTGGATCAAGTTTCAAGTAAGTTAGGTGTAGATTAGTACAATGTTATAGTGTACGTTAGTACATGTTGACCTTGAAACATCAAAAGGTTTCCAGCATTCTGATTCAGTTGCTGCAATAGCTAATAGCATCACTTTTTTTTTAAATTCTAGTTACCATAATAACTTATTTAAAATTATGATAAAAGAAAGAAGGAGAAGAACAAGAACTAGAAGAGTCATTCTTATCTTTGTCTCCCATTTGGATAAGAATACCTGTCTGAAATTTCTATTTGAGTTTTTCTTCCTCAATCATTAAGATCATAATGCTTTAAGATCCCTAAGCTCATTTGTGCACTCATTAAAAACTTAAAGGGGGAAGGAGAAATAATTGATCATATGAACAAGTATTTTTCACATCATCCAAAGAGTTCCTTGTTACCAACTTTATCATACTTATTAATAAAATGCATATGCATTGAGAAAAGTTTTCAAGTACTAGTATTCTCATGGCATTCATTTTGTTAATGTATCTATTTACCATCTCTTTAAATTATTTGAACCTAGCGTTTAAGTGCATTATCAAACACTGTTCAATTAATAACACAGCCCAAAAATGTTGCAGATTGCAGTTGATGTTTTTAAATTGTATTAGTACATAGAAGGTTGTGGCACAGATATGAATCAAATAACTTCATTTATAAAAAGAATATTCACTCTGCCTGTCTCTCAAAAGCCACCTCCAGTGGAAAAGAATAAGTACACATTTCATATTAATTTCTTTATACTTCCTGTTTTAGTACAATAAAATAAGTTTGCATTTACATAACTACATAAATATCTCTTTAATCTTAGAATAGCTTCAAAATCTATTATATATGCATTTAAAAGCAACACATTAAATAAAGATCTTAAGTGACCCATAACACAACACAATACATAAAAATTCCAAACTCAAAGAAAAACTTTCCCCACAATCCTTTCATCATTTCTGTCTTACGTTTGCAACATATGAAAGTATCACAACAAACTTTAGTGTGTTTATTGCATTTCTTATAATATTGTTGCTTAAGCACTTACAAACTAATACTGCAATTTACTTCCAAGCTGCAAAATCATGCAGGTGAAATAATCTCATATTACCCTCTGAAGCCATGGAATAAAAAATTAAGGGAAGCTGACAGAGACGGTTTTGTGTCTGTTTTCAAAATCTTTACAAATTAGAGAAAATGAGAAGTGCTTTTCAAAACTCGATAAATGCAGAAAAACAGATTCAACCATGCAAATACACATGCTTTCATTATTGTCAGCTGCTTGGTTGTAAATTAAATAAAAACTACTGCATTTGTCAACTTTTGCTCTAACACTTTGCTTGTAATATATTGGCTTTTGCTAAAACCCTGCTTCTCCACACAATATATGTCAACTTTCGCTAAAACCAAAATCACAGAAGAATTAAGGAGTTCAAAATTATGTAACTGCAATGCATAACTCAATTTTGAAAAACACTGCATTTACTGAGTTTTGAAAATTGTTCCTCAGTTATTAAATTCAGTAATTCAGACTTTAGAATTGCAATTATTTTAATTACAGGAATTTAAGAACCATGAAAACCACAATTTGCATCTATGTTTAGGCAATACTCAACATATGCAGTGAAAGTTAGTCGTAGAAAGATTTTCCAGGGTGTCTCTACATTTAATTTTTGTTCAAGTTGCATAGTGATCCGAAAGGTACGGCCTAAGAGTGCACACATTTACTACCTATGTCAGCTTGCCTAAAGTCATTTCGGGTAATGCAACAATGCACTACACAGAATGACTGCATTACAAATCTGCAAGGACAGAAATAGCAGCATTGAACATTTCAGTTTTATAAATAATATTGATAAATCTATTTTTGCTGATTCAAAGTCCTGCAGCTTTGAGCTGCAGTAATCAACAGTACACTTTGGTTCAAAACAATTTTTTTTTACTTTGTCAGGGGCAAATGTCTACACAACGCCTGGTTCCATGGTGAGCTGACTTGTAGTCGGATCATAGTAGCCTGCCAGGTAGTATATGTCATTGTTATCATACACAGTGGAGTATCGCTGTGGTTCTGAGCCCAGGCGCTTTGTGTAGCCATCCAAAGGAAGTACCTCACATTTGTGTGAGATGGTCTGCACATCATTTTCATCCACATGAGGAGATTCAAATAATGCACCCTAGATGTAGAAATTCAAACATAAACTTCAATTTCATGCTTAATTGAATCATACACAAATAAAAACTACCTAATGGCTGGTTTCTTAAGCCTTTGCTTTCACCCTAACCCCAATTAGACATCTGAAAAGTCATATTTTGTATTAATAGTTATGGTAACTATATCATTAAATAACTGCCCATCACAAGTAAAACTGCTTAATAATGTGTATAGTGGGAAAACAACATGATAGGTTTCAGTTCAAAAATTCTCTAATTCTCTGGCATTGCATATAACTGTTTGTTGTAAAATAAAGTGTTCACTGTGCTGTATATTTTGACTTTGTAGGTTCATAAAATTAAAAGTCCTATTTGCAGAAATTCAAATTTTTCTTTATTTCCGTAGAAATACATGCCAGCAAGTTGGCCATGGTAGCTCAATGTGTAGGAGCGACTGTATGGAAACCAAGAGATCTGTGGCTCAAATCCCAGTTGTGGCACTGAATTTTTCATGTCAACTCTGTCTATCAGAAACCTTAGCCTATATACGGCTAGTGTGAAGTAATGATTAATTTCCATCAATTAACTAAAATAATAAGAGTTAAATGATAAAGCCTGGGATGCAAGTACATACAACAGTAAGTCGCCACAAATGGTGTATCTCGGATGCGAGAGCCCCTAGTGGTCTTCCGGGGAAATATATGAGTCAAATGGAGAATTTAATGTCATGACAGCAAGTTGGCCATGGTAGCTCAATGGGTTAGAGCGGCTGGATGGAAACCAGGAGATCCGTGGTTCAAATCAAGGCTGTGGCATTGAAGTTTTCATGTTGACTCTATCTAGCTCCATTTAATATTTGTATTTTCACATTACTTAGTACTATACATATTATCTTCCTGATGATGTTGCTTTAATACACTGAATTTATAGGTTCTTAAGTTTTTTGTCAATCTACATTGAATTTATTAAGACAGTTTTTTGTGATGAAATCATTTTTACCTGTTTCAGGGGTACCACAGATCAAGTATTATCAGTAGCCAATGACATTTCAGCTTTCCATTCATGCAGTTGTGAAATGTTTAACATCAACTATACTTTGTCCTCAATCATTTTTAAAGAGTGCTTTGGTAACACTCAAATCTTAAATTTAAACGTACTTAATAGTTATCAGATCAAAGAAACCAGCCATAAAATTAAATAAATAACTTATAATATGTACAAAAAGGAAGCTAAAAACAGTGAATCAATAGAAATATTACAAGCAGCTATAATAATCTGTTACAAATCTTACCTATCTTTTTAAGAAATAATAAATTCTTCACAGAATGAATTCTTGTTATAATTTCTTAAAAAGATAAGTGAAGTTTGTAACAAATTATTACACTCTGTCATAAGTAACTTATATCAATTCAAGACCGGTTTTTAATTTTTCACAAGTGAAGTATACGTAAACTAACCAATGTTTAATTAATGTGATTAACCTCACACTTTCCAATTATTAGTGAAGTAACTTGTAATTGATTTTCTCTATATTATTATTTTGAAAGCAGGAGTTTAAATGGTGTTTATAAATTAAATATATGCTTTCATATGTTTCGACTTACTGGATATTGTAGCTGAGCTGGGCAACCATTTGTCTCTTCAGGATGGTAGAACCATTTCACCTTCACCACCATATTGGTACCCCATGATTCCCACATGGATTCTATCCTTCCAATATATGGTCTATCTGGTCGCCCAGTGGATAAGAATACAGCACAGTCTCCAACCTGTTAAGAAAATAGTTTCATTTTTAGTTACCTCTGAAACCAAACAGCAAATACTTCTAAGTTTTTTGTGAAACTGCAACTTGCACATAAAAAAACAATTATCAACATGAGAAAAGAATGTATCAACTACTGTACTCTTCCTTCACAACAATTTCATATCTATATTTTTTAAATAAATGTGTTATGATTTTCAAATATTGTACATGCAAAGAATAATTTATAATAATACTTATGTATAAAGAAGGCATAATACTTACTCTGATTGTTTCCTTCCCACGCTGAATAGCCTTAAAAAATTCCTTTTTGCCTCGGCCCTTTGCTCCTGGACGTTTAAAGCCACGACCTGACCAGCCCCATAACTGGCGAGCTGGAAGAAATGCTGCCATCTTGCTTCGACTTTCTACTGAAGGTTGTCGATCCCTCCCTTTTTTGGGTTTTCCTGCTTCTTTTTCCTTCTGCAACATTCAAATTAAACTACTTCTGAAAACATTTCTGCATACTAGATGTAAATTAGGCAAAGCATTTCTTCTATATGACATTATAGCAGCTGTTATTTTTAAGTAAATGTTCATACAACTTTACAACCACATACCTTATTCTACTGCAAACTTTCTGAATTAATATGCACAGTTAAATGTTGCTGAATTTCTGAACTGAGGCATGGACGTTTATCAGCCAACCTGACAGAATACTTTGTCACCATCTCTTAGGGTTTGTTCAGAGTACATTGTACTTTCATTTTGTATACAAAGATTCATGTGGCATATGCACAGCTAGCATACCAAATGATAAAGGTATGAATCCTTAGCAGCATGGTGTTAAAAAGTAACTTCCTAGGAAGCAAGGCCATAACATGGCATTGCTTCTTAAAGGTATGAGGAGCACACAGTTGCTCTAAATTTTCAGCAATAGATATTCAAAAGGGAAAATGATGCCTTATTTTACCGCTAACAAATGAAAATGTTGAATAAAAAGAATCTAGCTAATTGAAAGTTATGAATAAAAGCTTTGTTAAGGGTAAATTTAACATTAAAAGACTTATTGAGTCATACTTTATCAAAACTTAAAACTTCACTCACATCACTATTAAAAACAGGAACGTTTTTGGGACCATCCCAGTCCCATCTCAGCTGATTGGCGAATGAGCACTTACCTTCACAATTGCATATGAACAAGCATATAGAAAAGTTAGCAGAGAAGCTGAGCCATGTTTGTTTTGTTTTACATCAGCTGAAGCCTCGAGTAGAATTTACTACACTCAGAACCTGTTACTTTGCTTACTTTCATTCATTAATATCATATGGACTACCATTGTGGGGAAATACTACAAATAGTAAGTTGATATTTAAGCTACAAAAGAAAGCATTACGAATTATGATTGGTATTCCAAAAATGGAAAGCTGCAGAAATCACTTCAGAGATTTGAATATCTTTACCCTACCAAGTTTATATATGAAACAGTTACTGATTTACATGAAGACTAATACTGCGAACTATGTCACAAATGCTAAAATACACACCCATAACACACATAATAAAAACAAATTACACACCTATATTCATAAAACTAAACTATTTGAGACTTCTGTCAAATACATGGGTTTAAAGCTATACAACCACTTGCCAAATCAATTAAAAAACATACCCTCTATAAAAAAGTTTAAGACAGAGCTACACAATTTCTTTAAAAACAATCAGTTTTACTCAGTAAATGAATACCTAGAATACAAATCAGGTAAAGCATAAATTAATCAGTTTGTTGTGCATAATTATACTAATGTATTCTATTTCTATTCTTGTTTCATGTGTCCGAGATTGGAAGACTCACCAATGAAGAATTGTGTAAATTATTTGAAAACTTAAGATTGTAAATACCTCATTGATGAACTGTAAATATTGTTAAATACTGTAACTATATTGACAATGCCTATAATTCTGTATGAATTCCTGTGGCTAATAAACATTGTATTGTATTGTATTGCTTGTTGTGTTGCTATCTCTCTAAGAAAAATTTTTAGTAAGTTCACTAAACCACTCACCAACGGCACATCATAATTAGAAATATATGGAACGCTTTTTACAATAAAATTCTTCTCCCATGTTATAAGTTCAAGTCTTTTTGTTAATGGTTTCGGCAGTTGCTTTTCATTTCAGAAATGACAAACACCACATCAGACAGGATATTAAATTACTGAAACCATTAACAACAAAACTTGAAGTTATAACATGGGAGAAGAGTTTTATTGTAAAAAACATTCCACATACTTTAAATTTTGATGTGCCATCAGTGAGAGATCTAATGAACTTATGTAAAAAATTTTCCAAGAGAGGGGTCCAGTTACAAGAGATATACACGACAACAGACTGTGAAGATAGTCGTTAGTCGCCAACCAGCTGAGGATGAGAATGGGACAGTCCCAAAAACATTCCTGCTTTTAATAGCGATGTGAGTGAAGTTTTATGTTTTAATAAAGTATGACTCAATAAGAATTTTAACGATCTATCTAATAGATGGAGACAAAGTATAAACTTGAAAGAAGCGTAGAGACAGTGAAGCACAATATAGAATAAAAAGAAGTATTTCAGAAAGTGGAGTGCCATTGTTACTAAAATTAGGCAAGTGAATCAACCTTGTATATACTTTTCTCCACTTACAAGTTTTTTGATGAAGACTAGTTTCTGGGAACTTCTCCCCTATCGTCAGTTCTGTGGTCGAGTCAACCACAGAACTGACAATAGGGGAGAAGTTCCCAGAAACTAGTCTTCATCAAAAAACTTGTAAGTGGAGAAAAGTATATACAAGGTTGACTCACTTGCCTAATTTTAGTGAAGCACAACTTACCACAAAAGTGAATCGAGAAGATATTGACACACTGCTTCACTCACATTGCTTTTTCACAGGACATGTTTCAAGAGCTTTTGCTCTTATCAGCTGGAACTTGACTAGTGCAAATTGAGAAAGAGGAAACCACTACAATTTGCACGAGTCGAGTTCCAGCTGATTATAAGAGCAAAAGCTCTTGAAACATGTCCTGTGAAAAAACAGTGTGAATGAAGCAGTGTGTCAGTATCTTCTTGATTCACTTTTGTGCTGAGATGGAGACAAACTGAAAAATTCAAAGCTATGGCCGGGGTTTGAACCACAGATTTCCTGGTTTCTGTCCGTTTGCTCTTTACCATTGAGCTACCATGGTCAACGTGCCGTCATGGCATTAAACTCTCCAATTGACTTGTATGTTTTTCCGGTAAACCACTAGGGGCTCTCGTAGTCGAGATACAAAACAGTAATTACAATATTAAGTTGCGACAAACAGTGTATCTCAAATACGAGAGTATCTAGTGGTTTACCGGGAAAACATATGAGTCAATTGGAGAATTTAATGACATGACGCCACATTGGCCATGATAGCTCAATGGGTAAGAGCGACTGGACAGAAAACAGTAGATCCGTGGTTCAAATCCTGGCCATAATATTGATTTTTCAGTTTGATTCTATCTATGCAAAACCTTAGCCTATACATGGCTAGTGTGAAAGAACAATTAATTTCCATCAATTAACTTAAATCTATCTAATGTTTAAGCAAGACCATATAAAGGCTTCCTGATTAACAATGACATTTCAGTATGTCCTGAGCATGATCAAGAAAGAAGTGAAGAGGAGCCCAAATAGTAATACAAACAAGATGCTGCTATTGCTGATGAAGCATTTCATTTGCAAGACCACTTGAAATATGTACCACACCTGAGGCTTTTAGAGATCAGAACACTGTATTCTTCTATTAACTATAAATACTTGATAGGTGTACATCAGAAATTAGCTTTTCATTACTTAATCAAGCATTCACAGAGTAGTATACACAATGCTGAAATCCTCTTTATTCTGAAGGGATTTTGAGCACTTTTATAAAACAGATCAACCAAAAGAGATAGACAAAAACCTACAGCTAAAAATGAAGCTCTCTTTAAAACATTTATTTCAAGTAATCTTTCTTGTAACATCAGCCATTTCCAAGATATTCATTATTATAGGTTTAAATTTTTCAATATCATTTAGAAGTGATGCCACTATTCATTATTTCTTACACCACCATTGAAATGATATGAAATTTCAAACATAGCATATAGTAGCCTCCTTTTTAACATCTGAATGTTGCTCCAAAATGGGGTGAGTTTATCTCATTTATATGAGGCAGATATCAAAATAAGATTTTGTACAAATAATTTGTAGAAACTTTATAAAAATGAATTACAATGGGTAGAGAAACTGTGAGAGTGTAACACAATAGATTTTTCCAAATGATATAGTCCTCTATGAATGTTTCACTTCTGCATCATAATTATCTTCTCTATTTCTATAAAGTCTACAGAAATTGCTCAAGTTATCTTAAGTGCATATATGGTAGCAAATGGAACAAATATAACTAAACTGGAGACAAGCTACCACTTTTGCATGTAGAAATGCTGGGACCCGCCCGTACATGCTGGGACCCGTATAGAGCTAACCAAATCGATCCATTAGAAAAAATACAGAAGAGGGCAATAAAATTCATAAAAAGAGGCAAGTATTTTGGGCCTATAAAAGGAGATGAGACTAAATGGGAGGAATTAAGAATTAGGCGTAAAAAACATAGGTTGGTAGCATTATTCAAAGCTAATGCTGGTGAAAAGGCATGGGTGGACGTTAATGTAAGGTTAGATAATCCGGATTATTATGGACGAAACGATCATAGGTATAAAATTAAGGGTAGAAGATACAGAACAGACGTAGGAAAATTTTCTTTTGTTAATAGAACCATTGAAGAATGGAATAAATTGCCTGTAGCAGTCTTTCAGGGCTGTCCCCTGTCGCTGAGAAATTTAGAAAAAATCTAGATGGTTTATAGTTTAACTTTTGAATTATAATGGTATATAATAAGTAAATAGAGAAGCAATTAGATATGTTTTAAGTGACTAAAGTAAAATAATATCATGTTTGTATTGTTTACTGTGTTATTGTTGTAAATCTAGTATTTGTAATTTGATCTGTATTCTTAACTCTGCCACCGGGTAGTACCCAATTGCAGTCAATAAATACATACAAATCATTACTAATATGTACAGAAAGTTTAACTTAAGACCATGGATCAAAAAACATGGCATTGACCTAAACCCTTGCCCGCCTCAGTAGCATAGATGGTAGCTAGCATGTCTGCTCACGTTCAAGAGGTACCAAGTTCGAATCTTGGTCAGGGTGAGTTATCTGGATGAGGTTTTTTTCCAGGGTTTTCCCTTATCCTTCAAGACAAATGTTGGGTAACTCTAAGCTCTATGGGCTCATTTGAGCATCATTTCACCCGTTTCATTCATCGTCCAATATGACTTAACGTTGGAGGATGTGAATTACAGAAAAAAAAAAAAAACCAAAACCCAAAATTATTAAAAGGGGTAATAAACCAAAACAAACTGAGAACATGTTAATATAGAAAAATATGGACAGTGTAATGAACTTTGAAATCCCATCAGTAGATAATTTGACATAGAAGTTCACAGTTCCACCATTAAAAAGAGAGCAGACGACAATAACAGATCATAGTTGGAACTTTGAGGTTGATAATGGATGCAACGGCTTCTGAAACTACTCCCTTAATAATATAAAAATGTAAGTGACAAGTGTTAAAAACCTACTACAAATAATTTAATTTTGACATCACTGTTGCTAAATTCTCTCAATCACACATAATTAATTAACTTATTATTTATCTCAAATACATAGTTTTAATTACTTATTTTTAAATCCTATATCCTTGAAGGTTTCTTTCTATAATTGAATAGTTGTGGTACATTTTATTTCATTATTATGAAGTATATGAAGTGTTTCTTTTTTGCCATGTAGAAATCTGACAATCACCTCTTATTAAGAAGAATTAATGATAACTTCTTTAATAATTGTAAATAAGTAATAGTAATCTTTATATACATTTCAATTACAAATTATTATACATTTACATAGTTATTACTACACTGAGTTGCTGGTTACCCTTGGGCCCAATAGACTCAAACTCTGAGGTTGTCAAGCTAATGGGTCCCTATTGGCAACTTATCTAAAATAACTTCATCTTCATTTTTGTCATATTTACTTATCTTCCTCAACCATTTGGCTCTTCCTTTGCCCAAAAAGTTCCCAATTTCAATTAATTTTTCCTAGTTTTTACATTCATTAAATTCGTTGCTTGAATTTCTTTTGGTAGCCTTGCCCATTCTGTTTTACCTATCTTCTCCCTATGCAACCTAGTTTCTTCACATTCAAAAAGCAAAGGCTTTATTCATTTGGTGACACAATGCCCATTTCTCCAGATCCCTCCCTCTTCCCAAACCCTTCAGTTTCACCACCCCTGTTCTGGCCCAGGCAAAGACTTCTCTTGCTGCTTTATCACAAATATCAACTTTTTTTCCCCTGTTCCACATCACTTTCATCTCTATAAATTTCCTGTGAGCTTTTCAAGTTGAAGCTTCCTAACATTTAATACAAAAATGAATCGAGAAGATATTGACACGCCATCTATTGACAAAACGGAGAAAGAGGAAACCACTACAACTGGCACTAGTCAAGTATCAGCTGATGATAGGAGCAAGAGCTCTTGAAACATGTCATAATAAAAAAGCAATGTGTCAATATCTTCTCGATTCATTTTTGTATTAATTTGTGCTTCACTGTCCCTACGCTTCTTCCAAGTTTATACTTTGAATTTCCTAACATTTCTTGCCTTTCAATATCTTCCGTTCTTAACCTAAGTTCTTTCCAAAATTCACTTTGCAATAATTCCCTGTTTTCCCACATGAGACCCAACCCTATTTTTAACATTGTTTCCTTTATCTTATTTAGCCATGCATCTTTATGATTTAGTCTTTCCTGTACTATCAAGCATTGACGCAGAATATTCTGCTCATCTAAACTCCTAATTCTCGCCCAATATCTTAACACCCTTTCCACCATTATCCCTCTAGTTCCCAGTCTTCCCAATTCTGCTTGCATCACTCCATTTGGTGAAGCTCGTGGTAAGCCCACATTCATATTTGCACTCCTCTCCTCCAAACCCCATATCTCTACCCCACAGAGCATTTTTGCTTCTACTACGGCTGTATAAATTCTCTCCATCTGTTTTATTTGCATTCCTGGCAATTTATCTAGGCATGCTTTAATGGCTATTAATGCAATTCTTTAATAGTTCCTTAAAGAAGCTAATGATCCTATTTTATAAACTTTGTTGTTGTGCATAAATACAATTTCTTACCTTGTTCTTTTTGGCATCCACAGCTTTCTGTGGCTCTGGCGTACTACTGTCAACAGATTCTTCTGCTTGTTCTTCTTCACTTTCAGATTCTTCTGCTGTAGCATCTTCCCCTTTACTTTCTTCTATGTTTACCTCACTTTGTGGTAACTCTTGGGATATGGAACTATCTACTGCAGCACTTGCCAAAGTCGGAGCCTGCCGCTGTTGTTGCTGTTGCTGCTGTTGTTGCTGCTGGCTAGCAAGTTGTCTGATTGCTGTCTGCTGAATTTCCAAGATGTCCAGCTGTTCTAGAACTGGAGACAACCTTGACAGTACATCACCATCTGTTCGGATACCTATAGACAAATCAAAATGTATTTATGAATATGCAAAGCATAATACCAGCAAACAATGACACTTATATTGCATTTGCTTAATTCATTTAATCTCTGTATCTGTTATAAAAAACATTCATTTGTCTATCCTTCTACTGGTAAAACAAAACACAGACTGCTTTTGCAATTGATATTCTAAGGATGTTGAGCATTATTTCTTAGTTATGATTATTCCCTATGCTTTTTGGAATCTGTTAATATAAAACAAGTTATAATTGTGCATAATTCAAAATTTAAACATCCAAATACAAATGGAGAATCAAATGTGAAATAAGCCAAGTTTACTGGGAAACATATGAGTCAGTTGGGGAATTTGATGTCATGACGGCTCGTTGGACATGGTAGCTCAAAGGTTAAGAGCGACTGGACGGAAACCAGAAGATCCATGTTTCAAATCCCGGGCATGGCATTGAAATTTTCAGTCTGACCCTATCCATACAAATTGTATTTTCACCAGAGATTGAGGTTTTGCGTATCTGGAGGGTGGAAATGGATTTATGATGGTAATTAGTGTGAGTAGGGTGAATTTCTTATGTGAAGCAACTGCATTTGCATTAACTAAACAGATTTTATATTAACTTTGCTTATAATACTTAAAAACAAAACCTACTTTTAAATCTAGCTTAAATGTAAAATAAGTGTTCCACAACTTTATTAAGTGAACATAGCAGCATCAGTGATGGCTGTAGTGGTATAGCAGCATCACTTCAAATCTCAAAAATTCCAAATCTAGTTTATCTCTAAAATCTGCTAATCGTTTAACTACAAACTTGTTCGCTTTATTGTATCTTTAATCTATATTTCCAACATGAGAATGAGAAGTACTTCCAAAAATGATTAAATGATACTTGAAATTATAAATTAATCATCACTGGTAATATGGAAGTTATCAACTGCAACCATTTATCTAACACTGCCATCAACAGAACAAATATTTTAATAATTTTAATAATTATTGTATATTATTTGGCTGTATATTATCAGTTTGATTTCTTAATGCTAATGGATAAAGTGCTATTTGTTGCATTCAAGGTTTGGAGATATTAGCATTGTTTTGGTTTTCTGAAAGTAAGTGAGTAGGACATCTAAGGAACTACGTATTACATATTAAACACAATCTTTTCCAACAATGATTATGTCAATACAAAAATGAATCGAGAATATATTGACACATTGCTTCACTCACACTGTTTATTCACAGGACATGTTTCAAGAGCTCTTGCTCCTATCCTCAGCTGATACTCGATTAGTGCAAGTTGTAGTGGTTTCTTCTTTCTCCGTATTGTCAATAGATGGCGTGATGTACTTGTCAAAGATGTCCGGTGGTGGAGTTTCAAAATTCATTACTCTATGACGATTTTTGTTAATGAAGATTTTTTCCCATATGGAAAGGTCTATGGGGTGATTAACATATTTTATTAGAGATGTTTCCAAATTGATGTCATGTCTAGTATCCAAAAAATGAAAAGCCACTGCTGATTTTTCTGTTTCACCATTTTTAATGTTTCTCATATGTTCTTTAGTTCTGATGTTAATATTTCTTTTTGTTTTTCCTATATAAATTTTAGGGCAAGTTTCACATTTGATCTCATAGATTCCTGGTTTTTCTTTGGTAGTGATTGAATTTTTGGGAGGGCCTTTTAACAAATTTCTGATATTAAACCTATTTTGAGGTGCAAGAGTTATGTTGTGTTTTGAGAAGATTTTTTGGAATTTGTTATAGGCTGATGGGTGGAAGGTGAATTTTTTAAAAACCACTACAACTTGCACTAATCGAGTATCAGCTGAGGATAGGAGCAAGAGCTCTTGAAACATGTCCTGTGAATAAACAGTGTGAGTGAAGCAATGTGTCAATATATTCTCGATTCATTTTTGTATTAATTTGTGCTTCACTGTCCCTACGCTTCTTTCAAGTTTATACTTTGAATGATTATGTCATTTGAAAATCTGTTCCTTAAACACAGATAAAAGTTAGTTGCAAGCAATACTGCTTTCCTGCCACTCATAACTATCACAGTCAATGTACAAACTGCACATTCAAAAGAAGAGAATAAAAGCTAGCAACAGTATTTTGCTGTATCAACAGTATTTTTATTTATTTATTTATTTGTTCCGTTTATACCCCCCTTTAACTTCAACGTTGATATCGGCGGCCGTTCTCCTTTGGAACATATCAAAGGTGTTAACTCGTATTCATTGGGTTTTAATCATTAGATCACGCACACATATGCACTCTCATTCATACTTACAGACTCTGGGGAAGATGAATTATCTTGGTCGGAGAAAAATCTCCCGGGACCCCTAGCACAGCAGGCAGGTGCTGCTATGGGGCCAGATGTATATTGCTTTGTTTGTGGCTTAATCCACAATATGTTATCACATTTTTATTCATCAAATTAATAAGAGTTCATCTCATTTAATGTTTTAATAGACTGAAAATGCTTAGAATGCTGCAGTGAATGAAGTTTTAAGCTTTAATAAAATATGACTCAATAAGTCTTTTAATACTATAGTATATTAATTAAAGTTAACGGTAGCTATAACACAAACACTGCGTAACACTGCAATATGAAACATTAACTACAAGGTATAGTCACAATATTTTATGTATTATTACAACAATAGATATACATTTACCTTGCCTACAGTTTGATTCAGCAGATGAGGAACCACTTCCTGAATCCTTATTTCGGCTTCCATTATGACTGCGATGCCTGTGCTTTCTATGTCTTTTATGATGTCGCTTATGTCGACAATGCTCTTCACTGTTGCATCTGTGCTTCTTTCTGCGTTTCTTTAGGACAGCAGAAACACTCCCACCTTCAGCCAGTAAACGTTTCAGCTTTTCACGGCGTCTTTTTTTCAATCGCTTTCTTTCCCTACCACTGCTACTGCTGCTGCTTCTATCACTCAGCTGTAACAAACCATATTCAAAATACTGATTATATCCATATCCAAGTAACAAAGTGATTATTGTAGAGCATTTTAGTGGTTTGAATATTCTGGCACATGTGTCAAAATTATCTCAATTTTAATTTCTTTGATTCCTTATTTTCTTCTTTTCATTTTTTGAGCCAGTGAAAATGTAATAAATAGAAAACATAATCCAGAACAAATTTATTCTGATGTTATGGACATTAGAACATAAATTATCTAATTGACTTCAAAATAAAATACAAAAAGTTCCTAAATCAATGAAAAGGCTAAAAAAGAAAGAAAAAAGAGTAATTTAAAATTATCAATTTATACCAGAGCAAATAACAATTCTTACAATTCATTTATAGCATCAAAATGATATGATAGGGACAACTCTCTTAATAGCATGTGCTCATAAATTTGTTTTTAGTCAGGTCCTTTTTTTGTGTCACCAATTAGTGTTGTGCAATAGGTGTTGTGTCAGCTCATTATACAAATAGTTGTGTAATAAATACGACTCATCTAAAAATTAATAATAGTTGTTAAATGTTGAAAATGCAGCGCCATAACGGTTTAGAATGCTTTCTTTTGAATATTCACTTTTTACTCTCATAGAAGTCAGTGTTATACAATAAAATAAATAATAAATCACTTTATAATGTATTAAATTTGCATACTTAATCACAAATTTAATGACTTAAATAGCAGCTGCTTAGTAAGTTATGACTTAAATTAAAAAATTAGTTCCCTTTCTTATAGTTTTATATATTTTTCACCTTTTTTTATATTTAAAACATGCTTTATAGACACTGCTGCCTACTACAAAATGTAATTTGTAATTTATTTCTCATCTTTCCTTTTACAACATCAAATGGAAATACAAAATCAAGATTACAATTATAAAATCCATACTGAAAAATGCCATATATTCCTAAATCCTGAAAATCCTATCATGTTGCCCACCATTGAATAATAATTCGGTCCCCATACACCTACCCCTAGGTTTTACTACAAAATATAGAATGAACAATTTTTTATTTTAAGTGTAATAATTAGTGAAAATAAAGCTTACTGTATTATGTATTATTCATAAACTAAACAGCGCCTCAAATTGAACCAGGATAATAATGTCCATAATGAGCTCTAGTGTATGAAAATTTAACCAACATATGCTGATCATATGATATTTTACTGAAGTAAAAGATATGCTAAATTATCCAGATACACCCATTACTACAACAATTGAACAATATTACTGCTTTTAACAAAAATTGGAATAAAAAAGAAGAAAAAAGAGAGAATGGCTTTCACAACTAGATTGTCAACAACTGCTACCTTATTACTATTGACAGAATGGTAGTGCAATCCAGAATAAATTTAAAAATTCATAAACTTTAAGTAATTTGCAAAAATTCAAAAACAAATTAAACGTGCGCCATATAACTTTATTGGAAATTGAGCTGCATTTCAAATGCTATAAAAAGAGATTAATTTACTAAAGGAAATACTAAGACATTTAAGATATTAATGCACCATTGCATGTTGTGCATTATTTTTTGAGAATTTTATTTTGATGTTTTAATTGAAAATGTACAAAAACTAAAATTACTTTAAACTTCTTTATTTAAATTTGCTATTCTTATCAATAGTTTATTTTAGTCTTGGTATTTTTATTGCCACACAATAAAAATAAATGAACACCTATATATTTACTATTGCTTATAATTGTGTCCAATAAAATCTCTAGGTACTTGCTGTTTAGAAAGAAAACAATTGCAAATAGTACAAAACTAGGATGACCAACTTCAAAGTATTTTTAATCTCAAAGTATAAACTTGAAAGAAGCATAGAGACAGTGAAGCACAACTTCGCACAAAATAGAATCGAGAAGATATTGACACATTGCGTCACTCACACTGTGTGAGTGAAGCAATGTGTCAATATCTTCTCGATTCACTTTTGTGCTATTTTTAATCTATTAAAAGCTATGTGCTCTTATTTATGAAGTTGCACTCCGGGCTCTAGAGGTAACATGCTAATCTCTGGCTCCTGAAGTTGTAGGTTCAAACCTAGCAGAGGGCAATGGATTTTTTTTTTTTTTTTTTTTTTCCAGGCATAATCCTTAGCATGGATACCTTCAGAAGGAAAGTAAAGTCGGCGGTCCTGAGTCATACATTTATGGCACGTAAAAGAGCCTCAAGCCTAATAAAGAGGCTCCTGAGCAACAAAATTAAGTGATCCTTCATGCATAATACAGAATGAGATACTGAGAAACACAGCAGTTAAAAGAGTGTACATAAATAAAAACTCAATTTCATATTTAAAACTATTATTTACAAATAAATGAGTAAAGAGAGAGGTAAATGAATAACTGATTCTGGATGAAAAAAGGTTGACAGTATTTGAATATGGCTGGTACTAATTTAGGCCTACATTTTCTTTTTAATACATCTCCTAACTTTTATATTTGAAAGATACCTGGTAAACATTGCTGGCTTAATTGATATTACACAATTGCAATGATGGAAGCTAAAAATAAACTTTGTCCTTAAGTGGTACTATAATACTGAAGATACGAGAGCAGTTCAATAAGTACCCATGTTTCAAAATATATTGTGTTGCTAAAGGAAGTTTGTTATCAACATGTACTGCATTTCTTACACATTGTCAAAACAAATTTGGTGCTGATTCGTAAGTTGTTCAACGTATTTTTGCTAAAATTGAAAAAGTGTAGTATTGTTCAGTGGTTCGCTTTTTACTTTTAAATGGGAAAACTCGTGAGGAGATAAAAGTAAAATTGGATGCTGTTCACAGAGACCTTCCGCCTTCTATGACAACAATTACATAGTGGTATAATGAATTTAAACGTAGTCGAACATCTGTTTCTAGCAAGAAGTGTCCAGGACATGCAGATGTGGTTATTGAGGAAAGCACCATAAAAGTCCATATGATTCTCACTAACCTTCAAACGAAAGTTCACTAAGTGGCAGAGGCCATAGGTGTATTGATGGGAATGGCAATTCATAGTTTACATTATGAGTTAGAGATGAGAAAGTTGTCGTCTCAATGGATGTTGCTTTTCCTTACAGTGGACAACAAGCATGTGCAGCTTTCAACTTCGAAACTGTTTGAGCGAAATCTGAAGGAGATGAGACCTAGATTCATCATTATACTCTGGAAACCAAGCAAATATCAAAACAATGGGTTGCTTCCGGAGAAACCGCTCCAAAGAAGGCAAAGACAGCCCCCATTGACTGTAAAAGTGATGGCGACATCACCTCCGGGTGCAAAGGGTGTCATACTCTTGACTTCTTGGAAAAAGGAAAAACAATTAATGGACCATACTACAGTAAGTTATTGGTCCAATACGACAAGAAGTTGGAGACATGGTCCCCTATGGCGAAGAAGAAAGTTCTATTTCAACATGACAATGCCCCAATCATTCATTCGGAGTTGCTGCCAAACTGCATGAATTGCATTATGAATTACTGCCACACCGCCACATTCTCCTGTTCCCAAACATGAAGAAAAGGCTTGCAGGGACAAAATTTAGATCAAATGAGGAGTTCATCATAGAAACAGAGGCATATTTTCCACAGCTTGAAAATTCTTAATTTTTGGAGGTTAAAAAATGGTAGCAACATTGAAAATAATATATTCCTAAAAGGGAACATGTTGAGAAATAAATAATTTGTTTGTAAAAACTGGCATCTTCATTCCTAACACAGGTATTTATTGAACTGCCCTCCTAAGTTTATTGCGATCGCCTTTGGGTCAGCATTCTGACTTCTCAATCCCAACCTCCCAATAACAACATGAATGTAACTGTTTTATAACAAAAACAAATATAAGCAACATTAACACCTTGTTTGAATAATCATGCCCATAATCTGTTTCTCAAGTCAAAGTCCCCTGATATGATCTTAGAAGTTTTAAAAAGTTTGGGGTAAAATGTAGACTGGTTCCCTAGTTCAAGAGAGTACAAGCCTGGTACAAGAGGAAACAGGTGTGATCCCTAAGAAAATGTTCTTTAACTATATCAAAGCTAAAATAAAAGCTATTTTATCTGCAGTAACCATCAAATGGTTCACTAAATGCAAAATATGCCTTCTGTTCCAAGTTGCATAGTACATTTTTACTTGTTACTGCACCTGCTAAATGATGCTGCATTTTGGGACAACTGCTTTAGTGTACAAAAGTCCTCAAAATGTTCTTGATTCAGCAATCTTAATTAACAATCAAATGTCTAAGCATGCTCACAGTTATGAGGAAGTGTACACCCATAATAATAAAAAAAAATGTTAATATCCATTTTAATACACAAACAGAACTTAATGAGATGTACAGAATTTTTGTTACGATGTTTCTTCTTTCTTTCTCTTTTAACCTTCTCCTTTGGAGGACTTATACCTCATGACATAAGTATGCACCTTGTATTCTGGAACACAGAAAGTAGCGAGGATGGGTGATAAGCCCAAAACCTGGTATGAAATTGAGGAAGGAGATGATGTGAAAAATGAATGAAAGGTGATGATGGAGGAGTTTGTACAATGAATGGAGAGGAAAATCAGTGAATCTGCCAAGATGCTACTTTGTAACCACAAATGGCACATGTGGTCCCTTGGGTCAAAGCCAAGCCACAAAGGTAAGAGTAAAATTACACCTGATTTAAGTTGTATTATTATCAAAAATATATTTTAAAGAAAATCATTGGAGTTATTCTCGAGAATAGTAGTCTTTTCACATAAAAGGGTAGTTTGGGATATGCATACTCAAATAAATTTTCTAGAAATGCTTTTCTCTTTGGTTTTTATGGGATGGGTTCAACTTTAGTTCCAATGAAGCAATTCATATCAAACTTTTTCGAGGAATAACATTTTTTTTTTTTCCACTGAACTATATTACGGGGGGCGGGGGGGGATGTGCAGCACCGAGGTCCAAACTTGATCTATTGTACCTATGCCTGCAAAAGGGTACCCCCGGGAGGAAGCATGAGGCAAGAGGAGACAAAGGGCAGCCATCCCAAGGAGCCATGCCAGTGCAGAAGGCAGGTCCCTACACTTTACCAGTTGGAAACTCCCCGGCAGGCTCACACCCTACTGTATTCTAGAAATGGCCCCATTAGACCAGGTTTGGAAATCAGAGACTGTCCTACACAGAAGGAAATTTTGCCAACAGCACATCATCCTGCCATGCAACACCGAAGACACCCAACACTCCTACCCTGAAAGAGACCACCAGATGAGAGATGTTGTGAAATGATAATGGAGATGAAATGGAGGGACAGGAAATTCAGCAGAGTAATTAACCTATGCAGCATTCACCTAGTGACCCAGGAAAACCACCAAAAAAACTATGGGTCAGGTAGGTCGGTCATGGGAATTGAAACCAGATCTCCCAAATGTGGGTCACAATGAAACTGCGTGAGCCAACCCACCGACTTGGTATAGCAGATAAACTGTAACTGAAGCTAACAGTTCTATTACACCTTAATGTAAATTCCTTTAATTGTATCAATGTTCCTATTCACTTTATGGCATTCTCCCTGAACTCCATAGCTCTTACTTACCTTAGTCTTCCAAAAGCTGTTTTAGCATTATCTGGAAGGTTGCAGCATGAATTATTGATCCGTGTGTTACTAATCTCAGGCAATTTATTTTACACGTCACAAATGAGTTTGTGTTTCAATTACTTTTTACGTAAAGTGCAAGAAAATAATGTTTATTCATACCATGCTTAACGAAAAATGCACTGTCTTGAAAAACATGTCAGTATTTTATTGATTTCAAGATGAGTATTTAAAAAAAAAAATGGTAGTGATTCTTATTTAAGTAGCTTTTCATTCACAAAGGTTAAGATTTGGCATTACTCCCTTCCCCATAACATTCTGGAATTGGATACTTATAAAATCTGCAAAATTTTGTAAACTTGAAAAATAAAAATAACAATGGATCATTTCCACAAGGATACCAATTACTTCCCAATGTTCTTATTCTACACATTTTCCGAATCTGTGTTATGAAAGAAATGGTATAGTTAAGATTATGATGAATATTAAAACATATGTACGTGTATTACAATTATTTTCGTTAACTAAATAAGATAATTATTAATTTTTAGATGAGTCGTATTTATTACATATATAAATAAGATAAGTTGAATAATGGATTACAGTAAATTATATTTATATGGATTGTTATTGAAAAAATAATTTTAGACAATTTAACATGGTATAAGATGCAAGTGAAAACATTATTCAGTGCTATCAACAGCTGATTTAATGTGATTACATGAGTTTATCAGTCCTGTGCCGTGGTGTAGCGGGCTAAGACAGCATGCCTTAAAAGCATGCCGGAAAGCGGCCCAGGTTCGATCCCACCCATGTGGTGGGGATTTTAGGTCCCAGGTATAGGACCGGTGACCACTCAGCATCGTGAGGAAAGTGAGGCGTTTACGCTAGGTAAGCAGCCCTGGTCACGAAAACCAACATTCCGGCTGAGGGATGCCAAGATGCTGACCACATCTCCCCCCTGTATCAGTTGGATGATCGCCCACCTCTGCCATGCGTAAGTGGGCGTGAGGCCGGCAGTCAGATTGGTAGGCCTTGGCCCTCTTAAGGCTGTCGCGCTAGTAGTTAACTTGAGTTTGTCTCTAATGTTTCTTTTCCTTCCCATTTTGTTTCAATGTCATCAATAATTCAAACCAATTGGTATGAAGCTTAGAAAACAGAATCAATAAACTGTGTTTTTATATCAAATTACTTACATTTTCTGCAGTTTTGTTTTAAAAACATCAAATAAGGAACAACAGAAATTAAAAAAATGATTATGTTGTTTTACCACCATGGATTGTTTGATAAGTCCAGTCCAAATATCATTGAAAAACTCAATACTATAATGCAAGAAAGTCCATCAATTGACCAAGTGCACAATACTCTGCACAAGAAAAATTATAAATAAGAAAGTTACATGTATGCTAGACACCGCTAACTGTTCATAAAAAATATATGTGCAGGATGTGCTTTTCACTGTTTGCTACTACTTAATCACAATCTGGAGGAATTTTTGCACCAGTGGATGAAATCCAGGTCCATCATTACACATCAGGGATGAAGAAACAATGAATAAATTCCAATGTATAAGGACTATGATACAATGAAGCACAAAATTAATATAATTTTGAGTCGAACTAGTACTCAATGCTCCACTTATTGCTAGTATTTACCTAGCGTTTCGTTAAGATCTTCCTAACATCATCGGTCGACAACGGCTGATGATGTTAGGAAGATCCTAATGTCAGGAAGATTCTAGGTAAATACTAGCAATAAGTGGAGCATTGAGTACTAGTTCGACTCAAAATTATATTATACTAATTGGTGACATATTGGTGACAATATGCCAAAGACTAGGATTGTTTTGTTAGTGGAAAAATTAAGGTCACTATTTTATGGAAGATGAGATACTTATAAGGGAACTACCACTATGCTCATACCTGCATTCACTTGAAAATGTAATGGAATCACCTCTGCTGTATGTGGGGCCAAAAATCGGGTGCAGAGTATAGCTGCAAGTACCCGAAAATGAGTCATATAGGCGTAATAATAAAGCACTGTATGGGAGGTATTGTTTACACCTGATGGGTAGCGGCCTACACATGACATACGTAAGGAGCACCGTCCCCATCACACAGAGAGCTGAGGGATGTCCAGCAGCTACTTGCAAGTGGTAGCATGCAACACTTTCCAGGCTTCTGCTTTGGGCGTTGCGGTTCACTATGCAACAGATTTTTGGTACACATGGTTCATATACAGTAGGCATTATACTATAAAATTTTCAGGTGCATAGCAGTGAGAGCAGAGTGATAACCCTTGTTAGATAAATGTAGGACCATGACCTGCAGACTATTATGCTTCATTATATGTTGTTTGAAACACACAATGAACGCAAAATTACCTTATTGGCCCTCACCAAAGATATCCAGCCTACATAATGTTCAGTGGCACAACATATGATCTAAGCTTTAAATACATTTCTTCTTCTCTCTATTCTCTAGATTTCGCTCCAAATGTGGTGCTTTTATCTTACAATAATTTTACTTCACATAACACCATATCATGCCATGTCATACATATTAAGTTTCTGATTCCAGTTTAAAGGTTGTTTTTGATGTATCTATTAGAATTACACAATTGATAGTTTCAATGCTTATGAAACATATCTATTGCTTAAAGTAGCATTTTTCCTGCCCTTTAACCATGAAAAGATATCCAAAACTTTATGTAACATTATATTCCTTCTCACACAATTATTTTCCATAAGATGTTTATAAAAAGACAATAGCATCCTGTTGCAGATATTTCCAGTGACTTCATAGTGCAGCTTAATATTACAAAAAGGGAAAGATTGGCATGGTAAACTTTTGAAACTGTGCTTTCAAGTATAGTAACCAGCAAATACAATATGTTGCAAAATATTAATTAGAACATAATAGCAATTGAAGGCACATGTTGGTGGTGAATGCATTATGAAATAATCAGCAATAATCTCAAATGACTTAATTTTATTGACTGAAATTTAATTAGACTGTTTCATGTATAACATTTGTATGTTTAAAGGATGCATAACTACAAGGTCATCCGCATAAAAAAATGTATACTCCTCGACAGGAGAGAAAGTCTCTGCGGGATGAGATGCAGGGGGGTTGGCAAAGGTTCCCACACCCTCCCTGGACAGGTTTATGACACCCCAGTACAGTTACAGTTCGGCCGTCCTATCTCCGGCTCTGTCATTTCTCGAGAGGGGGAAGCAGGCTGTTGCCAGTTCTTTAGCGGGAATTTCAAGCAAAGGAACAATGCGTATTTTAAATATTTCATGTATTTGCATATTCACGAACCAGTAGCCATATTATTATAATAGCGATAATAATAGGACTTACGAACACTAAACATCGGAATTCACGCACGAAAAATATACCAAAGAAAGTTCACCAGCCCAAGCCGCTATTAGGCCACGTGGCTCAAACAAATTTAAGCTGGCAACACGGTGTGGGGTTCGGGAGCCATGCCTACCAGCGACAATGCTGATTGGCGCTAGCAGACAGTTTTAACTTCCTGACCACGACACCGGATGTAGAGACTCCCAGTACTACCAACAGATGCAGTTAGTGTGTGTGTGTGAAAGGTGTGAATGAAATATTCAAATAGAGTGGTGTTGTAATAAATATCTTGCATTATGATGAAATTGTAAATTGTATTTCAGTGTTTTAAAGTTAATATAGCCCTATATTTTCATTCTAAAGATAATTTTGAGGATATGTTTTCAATTCCTCATTACTGTATGTTGGTACTATTAGGTTTCCCCTTCCACCTTTTACAGTCGCAAAACGTCAGAGCCGGAGATACAACGGCCGGACAATACAGACCATTCAAAAACATTCTCATGGCTTCTACTTTTGTGAATGAATCTTCTCGATTTTAGTGTACAGAGTGAATAGGGCGCATGTTTTTATAACAGTTCTGCTCCTTGTGTAGCAGGCGTTCTCTGCCACACACATTTGCTGTCCTTGTCCCACTGTGTAACACAGCACATTCCTTGAGGGACCTTCTTTGCGTTGCTGGACAGTAATAAATTCAATATATAATAGTTATGGGAGTGATTTGCAGAGGTAGTGTATACTGAAACCACTCTCTTCATGATTAAAGGTGAGCTGTGCATACTCTACTTACTGCTAACTCGCAAGTAATATACTTTTTAATAAATTTTTGGAATGACCTTGCAAACTGAAAAATTCCTGACAAAGCTAAACTCTAGGAAAAAGATTCTTCCTGAAAAGTAATTTCTTTATAAACCAACTTAACTTCATGTATGTTATTACTCTGGTGATTTTTGTGACCTTAGCCCTATTACTTCCATGCGCTGTGTGACATACATCATGCATTGTTAGTGTTTTAGCTTAAGGTATACGCAATTCAGTTGGTATTAGAAGCCTCACCATTCTCTCCAGCCATTAGAAATTAAGTGAAAAATTATTAATATAAAATAATTAAAGCATGAAAGGCAACTTTACAAGAAGATTAAAAACAGAAAAAGCAAAGCAAACCATTTAATTCTGAAATAAATATAAAGCAGGAAAGTAAAATAAAACAAAATCAGCAAAATGTTTTATTTGATTAAATTACAGTAATATTTCTCCAAATGTAGTCATATACATATTTTATCAGAGTATTTGATTACAAACTATACCACCTTACAAACATACATTTGCTGATGAACTACATAGAACAAACTTGATGATAATACATCTTAGATTAGTATTTTAGACAATACTGAAGTAATATAAGCAATATAAAATGTTATTATTTCAAAAAGTCAGGTAATTATTGAATGGGATCCCTGGTAATCAACATGAAATTATAGTTCATCAAATGTGTTTTAAAACTCAAAAGTTATGTTAAAGTTAAACTATTTAACGCCAGAACTAGGAACTGCTCCATAAACCTTCAACTCCCTATATCACTGAGGAATTATTGATTTGCCAACAAATTGCACTCAACTTTTCTTTTTTGATTATTTTACTTCTCCACTAAACTATCAAAATAATCTCAATTGCAATTCACTATTGTATCTAATTTGTTACATCTATCCAAAGAACTAGAATTGCAATTTTACAAATAAATATTAAGTAACAACTTGAAGAGTAAAGTATAAACTTGAAAAATACAACAGCATACTGTAACCAACCACAAATTTTTAAAGTTAATATAAAACAGTTGCCAATACTTTCATTTTAAAGCTTATTAATCTGCTTTCAGCACCATAAGCAAAATTTCTGGTGAAGAGTCATATTTAAAAGATTCATGTGCTATGGTTTTCCCCTACCATACAGTCTTCTTTGCTGGAACTCACATTTGATTAACAAGTGAATTGTCTTTACACACAGGTTTTAAGGCTCCCTTTTTTTTTTTTTTTTCCTACTCTTATAATGTGCTACCCTGCGGCAGTGGCACAGTTCAACCTTCCTGTCAGCCAGTTCTGATTACTTACATATCACAACTTTAAAAAGTTGAAGAGCCAGTAAACAGAACTACATCTCAAAAATCTCTGTCTAAGATTGTATCATCAGTCAAAATTGTTGTATTAATTAAATTACATTATGAAACTTGCATTTTCATTGACAGAACTAAAAGAAAGTTAGTTTGCTAAGAATAAGAAATTAAATAACAAAATAAATGAAAGGTGAACAATTAGTTACTTTTACATGCCTCTTGTGGAACATAAATGTAAGTCAAAACTATCTGGTTTTAAAGTTCTTTATTTGCAATAGTTACAGTTAGTGGTTCAAGCCAAATGAATGAATCCTAATCTGGAACCATCATATACAGGCAATGGAGGATAATGGCTTCTTGAACTATGCAAAGCTTTGTTATGCTCTTTTCCCATTTTGTGAGATAGTCTTACCTCAGTCTTCACAGCAGCATCTCTGTCTTCAAGGACACCAATAGCTGTGGTTCCATTTGTTACAGATACTTTGATGCTGGTCTTACTAGGACCTGTATGATCAAGCCCCTGACTTTGCTGTGCAGGTTTATTACCATTATCTGTTTCCACAATTTCCGCCTTTTTTGTTGATGTCAGTGCTTTGGCAAGGACAACTTTCTGTGCGGAATTGATATCTTTAGAGGAGTTGCTACTTTTGTTTACTGTTGTCACAACTTCCTCTGAAGTGACTTTGCGGTCCTTTGAATGGCTCTCAGAACTGGCAGTTGAATTCCTGCGTCTTCGTTTCCCCAAACTCAGCAATGGATTAGGGTCATACTCTAATATTGTAGAAAAAGCAATGAGAACAAGCATTACAACATTAGTAACTTGTCATCAATAAAAAATAAAAAAATATGTTATTAGAAATTCATATTCTACATAGCTATGAAATCTGACCACAGACCAACTAGATTTGCAAATTTTAATGCTATCATTGACCACAGATCAAATTCCAACTTTTAAGCTACATGAGTGTGATATGTTTTCTAGTTAATAGCTTCAATGGCACATTTGTATAATTAAGATTTAATACAACTGCCTGATCTTTCTGATAGCCTTCCCAAAATGGGATTAAATGTTAAGCATCTATTATTACCAAAATTAGCATTTACTAGTATTTTCTAAATTATAACCTTCAAGAAAGGTTAAAAAAAATTAAAATATATGAAATATCAATAAAGAGGGAAAAGAAAGAGAGCAATAGTTAAAAGTGCATAAGATTTTAAGTCACAAACACAAAATTGCAAAGTAGAATAAAAATACACCATTAAAAGAGAGCACTGCTTTCTGTAAAACTGCACCTCTGCCTGCATTTTTGCTATAAATTGGGAAGAGGATTTTCATTATAATGTGCTTTTCTATTACAAGAAACATTAAATAAAACATACTATTCAAATGTTTGAGTAGATAATGTTTTATTTAAGTATCCAATTTTGCTGAAATTGAATGTAAAATGTCACAGAACACAAAAAAGTAAATTAAAAAACTCGTCATTCATCACTTTTTGAAAGTTGTTCCTATATGTCATCAAACAGCAGTTAAAATTTTCTAGATTTTATCTTAGTGCACAACACTGCCAGCATCCTTCACCTTCAATCAGAATAGTTAACTGTGACAAGACTCTTATCAACAAACTATAGCCAATATCAGAAACAACTAACCAAAATAACCTTTTGTAAAAACACTTGCTTTATCACAGAGGATCACCATCAGCTTGAATTACTGCAGGGAAGAAAAGGACAAGAGCTAAGGCCAGTAGTGCGTCCAATGTTACGTTTAGTGACCTACAAAATTTATTTCACAGAACTTAGTTTCATATTTCCAAAAGCCTAGCAAGTCCAAATAAAGATGCAAACTAAATCTATGAGCATCTACTGACCCTCCACTGGTTGCAGTGCATCCAAAAAGTGCCAGCCCTCTGTTTTTCCCACACCACTTTTAGGCTTTTGACTTTGAAAATCCAGTGCTCTCATTATCTTCTTGGCTAACAATGTATTGCTGGTCTTTTGAAGACATATGATCTAAGCAACTAACGACTTAGAATTAGCTCTTCATTTACTACAGAGTGACAATGTCAACGAAGGGCAACTAGACGAACAATTGTCAACAACAGGGTGTAATGTGACATCCTTGCACAATTTAGACACAGGACTCAGCAACAAATGAAAGGAAAGTGGTTGAAAGGAGTGCTCCTCCAGCACAAAAATGTGCAGTCACACACCAGAAATACAATGCCAGCAAGATTATCACCAGGATTCATTGTTGTACCACACCCACTATATTCACTAGTTCTTCTTTCATACTCTATTCGACATCATGTAGGATGCACTGCAAGGAAAAAGATTTGGTAACAATGACACACTACCTACAGGCAGCTGTCCACCAATGGGTGCGTAGTACTCCCAAACACTGGCTACATGACACAATAATGAAGTTTTCAAGGAGGTGACTGGTGTATTGACAACACATCCCATGTACATTGATTCAAAGTGCAAAAAACTTCTATTATAAATCATTTCTGAACGTCTTTCATATTTTTCTTAATGCTACAGGTATTTTACCAATTGTTTACAATGAATATTTTACCACACTCATTTCAAACAAGGATACAAAATTCTTATAATCCAGCTGCATTGGAACTTAGATTGCAAGAAGGAGAGACAAAATACAGTTTCAGCATGACCGAGTTTTGTTTCTTTCTAAAACTCCAACAGACATTTCCAGAATAAGCAAGAACACAAGAGCACTACTATGGGATAAAGCTTACCTTGAATTGGGTAATCTGAAGGAAGCAATCTGATGTCATCAATATTGATTCTTCCACTGTCCCCATCATCAAACTCCACATTGACAAAATGATCGTCAAGCTCTGGATCAGGAGAGGATGGCTGTGCTACTGTTCCTGGGTAGAGACATCGGTACTGTCCACTCCAATATGCACATACTCTTGTTCCAGGTGTAAGGGCACTAATGCTAGTTGGTTTAACTTCCAGGAACTGTTTATGAAAGATGAAAATGGCTTAAATACTTCAACAAAATTTCTACAGGAAAACCTTATTCACTTAAATAACTAGTACAATTACAGCTTCATTCTATTTAGTTAGAGGGCACTAACACAAAATGCTTTAAATAATAAATAAAAGAACTGATTTTTTTTTGTTTTTGGTAATTTACGTCCTCCAACATTTAGTCATATCGGACGGTGAATGAAATGGGTGAAATGATGCTCAAATGTGTCCAGAGTCCATGGAGCTTAGAGCTACCCAACATTCATCTGTAAGGATAAGGGAAATCCCCGGAAAAAACCTTATCCAGGTAACTCACCCTAACCGAGATTCGAACTTGGGACCTCTTGAACGCGAGGTATACATGCTACCATCTATGCTACCGAGGCGGGTAGGGATTGAACCTAGGTAAGAGTCAAGTGGTCTAACCACTCAACCATAAACTGAAATTTATTTGATAAACAATTTAAAATGAA
Source organism: Mantis religiosa (assembly GCA_030765055.1). NCBI lineage: Eukaryota > Metazoa > Arthropoda > Insecta > Mantodea > Mantidae > Mantis > Mantis religiosa. The sequence goes on along the minus strand of CM060949.1, from coordinate 39,201,785 downwards.
ATTAAATGAGCACTTCTCAAGAAAAGTAGAAATAGAAACAAAGATATTCAATGCCATATCCGGATATCATGTACCAAACTGGAATTCTTAAATTTTGATCTCAATTAATTGGTGGTCTTACTTCAAATTGTGAATTAATCTGCTGATATACTGAGTGTATTGGAACAACAATTTGAATAACTTTGTCTCCAATCATGATGCAATGTGGTATTCATATGATAAATAAAATATACAGCTTGGGTTTTCTGTGATTATGACTTCATTCACATTTAATTTTGTATATCTTACAGATTCACAAAGCTTACTATAGAAAAACTACTTTTTCTCCAGCATTAACCATTTTCGAAATATTCACTGTTACAGGTAGAGCCCAGACTATTTACTAGTATTTTCTAAATTATAACATTCGAGAAAGGTTAAAAAAAAAATTAAATGTATGAAATATCAATAAAGAGGGAAAAGAAAGAGTAACAGTTAAAAGTGCATAAGGTTTTCAGTCACAAATAAATAAATGCTTATACATGATTATACTTCAGTTGCTACTCAGTTATGTTTTATGCATGGATAGTATATAGAATTTTAAGACCATATTGCACCACATTTTTAAACATCTGACCATCAATTTGGTTCTTTACCCTTGTACAATAACAAAAGGTGTGATGAAACTAATTCTGCAAAATTTTATCTGCATTAACATAAAATAAAGAGGAAAATTAACTATAAAAAATTAAATAAATATGGGTGGAGAAAGTCATGTAAAGGTAATGTTCATTTTTCATCACTGCCTGGCAGGGAGAAGGGAATTTAGAGGTCATCTGAATCACTTTAGCCTAATGCATCCTACTTACACATATTAAAAATGTGTAGCCTGCCTCTACAATATGGTCGTAGAGTGTGTGCGTCAGATCTGAATAAGTTTTTTCTATTCACTGTCCGATATGACTCACTTTGGAAGATGTTTAAAAAGTAAAAATTATCACAAAAAACATAAATGTGTAACTGTGTAATACATTTTATTAATAATAAAAAATAATAATATAATAATAGTAATAATATAATATTATTATAATATTGATAATAATAATATATTATTATTATTATTATTATTATTATTATTATTATTATTATTAATAGAAACACACAGAAGAACAGCTTTTGCAAGAAAGTTCATGGAAGAGTTGATAAAGGATCAATATTCCCAATATATTTATTTGTTACTTACGGCTTCTTTGAGAATCTCTTCACGAGGAAGTATGTGAGCACGATTGCCTCTCTCGCCATCAAGAGTAATGCCATAAAGATCAGGTGCTCTTATTGCTACTATTGTACCAGCATAGAGTTGGCCTGACATCGCAGTTAGTGCTCGCTGTTTATCCACATTCAGGTGGGCTTGCGTTAACTGGCACACTGCAGAGAAAATAGTTTCGTTTAAGCAAAATTCTAATTGGCTGCTGCTTTAACTGGCATTACACAAATAACACCAAGAAAAATTCCTGGAAATATCACTTCTCCCATTCTATACCAAGTTACTATAATTAGCACTATGATGCTGCATGTTTAAGTATTGCTCCAAATTATAAAGATTTCTCACAAGTAGGTAGAAACTCTTCATTGCCAAAATCTACGTTGAAGTTTTGTGAGATATGGTTATTAAGTAACTGTCAATTTCCTACAAGGCTTCAAAATTTAAGCCAGAATTTTGTAACAGCAATACGATATGCAATGAAACCATATATGTCTTATTAAAGTGACATGGAGCACTAATGTTGTACAATCTATTCTTCCAATTTAACCTCAAATAAGATATTAAGGTTGACTAATCTAGTAATTTTGTCCAAATAATGCCTCCCTATAATTTCAATACCTTATCTGATAAGCAATTTCAGAATCTTGCAACAGAAATCTGGCAGAAAGTTTTTTACAATGGACCTTTCATGACAAATATCTTTTTTTTAAGGTGATGTTCAGCATGAAGGGTTTGATACTTCCCTTGCCAGGAAACCTTAAACTTCAGAATAAATCACACTTAAAAACAATTGTTCAAGTTATTTATTTCCTCATCCCCTCAGCAACAGGAATCGCTACTATTGCATTACTTCATGTCACTTTAATGATTTATTGTAATAAGTTAGTGAATGCAAAATACCATTAACTATTCCCAGAAACTGAAATAAACTTATTGCACATTAAAAATGACTGAAATGAACACTGTTTTACATCAGTTTTAAAGTAAGACAATGGCGCTAGAAGACGTACTCCTACACAACAGTGGCTCTGTTTTAATATTTGATAATATACAAAAGCACATGTGAGAATGCGACACTATCAGCTAAATAACCTTCTAACCCTTACAGAAGTAAAATATAGTTTGTAATCTTATTTCAGACATTGCTTATATTTATTGCAAAAACCTATAAAAATACTGCTGTATAACAAATGCAACTGTCAACTATTTAGTAAATGTAAAAGTAATAGTAAACATTATTCTGAGTGCAAACAGAGCTTGTGCAGTTAAGATCACAAGAAAGTGCAAACTCTGGCTTGTTGAACAGGACCACTTCCACACAATATGTGAAAATCCCACAGGGAAACCACTAAAAAGTGGTGAATGTTTTATGTAAGTTATATTGAATGTTTTTTCATAAAATGTGCAAAACATATCCTACAGTAGCAATTGAGGACATACACTATTTATAAACAGAGTTAAACAGGTGTTTCAGTGTGAAACAGTAAATCCTTTACACAGCGCAATAGTGAAAATAGGCCAGCTCTTAACATTTGAACAAACTTGCAAAAGAAAGAAGTTTATAATAGAAAGTGAATGAGCTGATTTGTTGGAAGAGCTATTTGTCATTCTCTTCTTTGTAGAGAGGAGAAAAGAAAAGAACAGAAAAGAAAAGAAAAAAGAAAAAGAAAGAGAAAAAAGGAAAGAAATAGCCACTAGCAGTTGCGAAACGATACAAGTTGCAAATAGTGATCCTGATTTATCTAACTTTAGGACAATGAGCTTCCACATTATTCTCTGCATATATTATTTTTTGGCCGAAATAACTATACAAGTGGGGCAGGGTACAATAGATCCACAGTAATCATGAAAGTAACTTTACAAATTAAATTTCTTCCACTTACACTGTGAAGGGGATGATGGAGTGGGAAGGCACTGCTGCTTGCTCAGCACACTGAGAGGTAAATCATCGCTCTCACTGCCAGTAGTGCCCTGGCCCAAGCTCGGATTACTCCTCTTTTGTTTCTTGGCTGGCACTGGTTCTTGAACACATTTCTTCTCCTTTTTGCCCACAGACTTTGTCAGAGTCTTCTTTACACCAGCTTTCAATTGTGTTTGAACAGTTTTCACATCTGTGCTGCTGAGTTTGCGTTTCTTTCCTCTTGTAGCCCCTTCTGAGGTAACCACAGGGGTGCTTACTGAAGGTCCTTTAGCTGAAGATTTCTCAACCTGGTAACATGTTCATTTAGATATAAATTTCTTATAACTAAAAGAGAATATTGTCACCCCATCATCAGACAAACACATAAATAAAATATTTAGCATTCTAGAAAATGTTCATCTTCACACCCAGTAATCATTGCAAAAGGAGGCATGATAGTTCAAAACTTAAGTATATCTCTAGTGCACTTCTGTTCAATTAATGTGCAGAATAAATATCAAGGCTTAGTTACTTTGCTACGGTCATTCAATGTAATTGGCAATTAAAAGTCCTAAGATTTTGCCAAATCTCAAATAAGAGAAGGTGCAAGGAATATTTACATACATCCAAGATATAATACTAGCTGAACTTTATTTTTTGGAATGTTTAACATAAAAGAAGAACTGTAATTATATTAAGTTTACTTGATTTTCTCAGTAACTAATGAATGAATAACTACATGTAAATAATTATGTGCTGCCTTTTTGGAGTTAAATAAGCGTATGAAATAGAAAAAAATGATTCATACCATTTCTACACTTATCGGGCATCCTTTAAAAACCACTGTTCCTAAATGTGACAAGGAAATATTCATTAGAATTGAAATGAAGTTCCAATGAAATAGGCCAAAATGTATAGTTTTCTTGCCATGGCTGTGGAGTAAAATAGTTAGGATTCACTAATGTTTTTTAACAACATTTACCATAATATGTAAAATATGAAGCTATTAACAGTGAAGCAAATAAATATATACAAATATAATAATTTGTAACTAAGCCATTAAATCTATTGGACCATTTAATTGTTTTAATAATTTAACTTATAGATTTAATGGTTTGGGAAAAGATAAACATTTTAAAAAACAAACATCGCATAGCGAATTTTGAAATACCGGCAGTCGATTCTGTTTTTAAATTTGTTTTAATTTCAGATTTTGGTAATATCAACAAGAACATATTGACATCTAGTGTTCGTAACGATGGCAACAGCTTTGTTTCCGGCTGAAGATGTGTATAAGTTCACATGAAATTGCAATCCCGGAGAATTTATAAGAATTATCTTCATTTCTTATAAGTGAAGTTTTAAGTTACAAATTATTATATTTGTATATATTTACAATAATTTTTGGTTAATACATATAAGTGAACTGCTGATTAAGTTCACACTCACGAGCTTGAGCTCAAATCCCAACATTACCATCTTTTAAGAGTATAAGCTGATATACTATTTGATTACCACATAGTTTTACATTAAATTAGATTATGTAGCAAGTAGTATCTGAAGGCTCATAGGCCTCCACACATCAGCCCAAAAGACTTAACTGTGTGATCCCAATGAGATTGCCCTAACCTATATCCCAAGATCGGACAAGCCCCAGAAGCTTAGTCCCAATAGCAGGATCTGATACTAAATTTTACCATGCCCTAAAAAGAATGTACCTTCTTTTCAGAGACAGGCAATCAAACAAAACGTGGCAAGCTAATTTCTCAGCCTGCCCAATAATCAACAAGTGGGATCTCCATGAAACACCCCTATCATACGTAAATGTTTATTAAAATGACCATGTCCAGTAATTAATGCAATCACTGTTTTAAGTCTGGTTCTATTTAGTCCTAGAAACCCCTAAGTAGTCTTCTAGCTAGATTCTGTCTTGAATAAAGTTTGCCAACTGAACAGGTGGTCCTACTTTAACCCCCTTGCAACAGTGAACAACCACATCTCCCCAAGAAGGCTAGCACAAATCACTCATTCACAGTATGGAATATATCAAGTGTATTCTGAATTCCATGCTTTTGTGCCAGTAAAATTATTGACATATGGTAGATGTTATTAAATATACCTTCTATGTTCAAGAAAACAACTCATGCAATTTCTTCTCTGGCCACTGAGTCTTCAAGCCTGCTCACTAAATTGTGCAAGGGTAGTACACAAGCTTAATGGCTGGTAAGCATGTTGCTTACAACAAAGAGGATTAACCATAAGTGTACATTCTCACATAAAACTTTCAATCAACCTTCCCATAGTTTTCAAAGAACTAATGCAAGATTAACTGGCTTGTATGCTTGATTCTTACCTTACTATCTTGTGATTTCTTTGACCAAGACGTCTGACTAAGGGTAGTGGCTGGTGCTGTAGCTTTGGTTTTGCTTCCTGACCAGTCAATCACAGTGTCCTCATCTTCACACCAGGACCAAGTCTTCACCTTGGCTTCTGCCTTCAACTTGGGTCGAATCTTGTTTGGCTTACGATCTATAGCAGACGTAAGACTCACAGCTCCAGACTTTTGCAGATTGTCATTTGTTCCACCCTCCCCAGTTGATTTTATTGAGCTATTTAGAGCATTTGTACATGTCTTGACAGAACTGCCATCTTCCAGTTTCTGGCTGCTACTTGTGGATCTCAGTTGACATGCAGTGCTATCCGAAGAGGGAGATGATTTCCCTTCCAAGAGTGAAGATGGTTTGTTATGATGTCGAGACTTATTTAGCAACAAACCAACCAGACTGCTTTTTGATTTAGGCTTCTTTGCGATCATCATTTCTGTAGCCATTACATGGCCCAAAGCTGATGTATTCTTTCTTGGGCGTCCTACTTTTCGTTTCTTTGGTGCTGAGGAAGACGAACAAGAAGAAGAGGATGAATGGCAAGGAGGTAAGGACGGAGACAAAGGGGGTGGAGAGGGTGATAGTTTCGCACTATGATCTTCTGCCATCTGTAAGAAAAACAAAACCCCTATGTAATATAATGATGCTACAAATATGGTTTAATTTGATCATACATTCAACTATATCAGTCTATATCTTCAACATATCTTTTAATTAAATTTAAAGGGAGTCGAATAATGACACCAAACAACCCTTGCTTTTAAATTTTTCCGGAACATGTTTCAGAGACTTTGCCTCCATCCTCAACCGGCCATCGACTCATGAGGATGGAGGCAAAGTCTCTGAAACATGTTCTGGAAAAATTTAAAAGTGTTGTTTAGTGTCATTAATTGACTAACTTTAAATTTAATTTATTATAACAACACTGTTTTCAACACTTCCAAGAAAGGAATTGTAATATCTTTTGATATTCAGTTTCTGCAGTTTCAACATACTGCCTATAGAATAAATTGCATTATGTAATAACTGCTCAGTTTAATTTCTTGTATCAAAATTCCAAACTTGCCTATGGCTTGGTCACAAATATCTATCTTAAACAAATGTGCCACTTTCTTTTGCAGAAGCTTAAATAAAAGTTTCAATTTACATATTTAAATGCATATATTTTATATTACTCTTTATAAACGTGTGCTGAAAGCTAGGCGAGATTTGCAAATGCAAACAAACAAAATAAAAAGAAGTATGGGCATTGAATGATATGAAAAGGTTTACATTCTTAAGCTTTCTTTAACAGGTTACTTGGAAATTCAAGCTTACAAATGATGGATATCCATGCAAAACTAAATGACCATTGCACTCAAATAATGAAAATTTGACAATATTTAAGTGCCATGATATAGCAGAGCCTCAGAAATTTAATTGATCAGATAAAAGGTTACAAAAAATATAAAGTTATAGTCATTTAAGGTTACTCACAACTAAATTTTCCAGTCAGATTAAAGTAATGGAAGCCTTTAGACTGCAAAGACTAATAAAAAATTTAGAACTTAATGTAAAAATTTCTATGAACTAAAATTGCATGCACTAAGATGACAAGAGCTTTTGAAGAAATATGTTCTCAAAATACATTACACGTCATGACTCAATTCTATAAGGCCCTACAGAAAATAAAAAATGTACTAAAACATAATAGTATTAAAATAATTATTAAAGTTTCTTTGCATTTCTGTTATATTACCTCAGGAGCAAACTCTTGCTGCTGAGACTTTGTTGACCCAACAGTTTTTGTTGTAGATCCTTTGGACCAGAAGAGTGAATCACTCTCACCTAGGATCAAAAAGCATTCCAATATTAATCTTCTATAGGTAACAAAACATACATTTTTTACAACAAAATGACAAAACTATTTACTCCAATAGAATCTAATCTCAACATATTAAGAAAGAGAATCAGTGTTCTGCATTAAATGCAGACAGAAGTACGTTACCCCCAATCCACAATAACCATTACTATTAAAAATGAAAATATTTAATAGAAAATGCTTTCCACAGTATTGAAGAATTTAACTACAACACACAATGTATATAATAAAGTATAGTTTATATGTATATAAAAATTGTGAGAAATAGATCTGTAATGAATATGTTGTTGTACATGCATACATTGTGATGTATTTTGAACATAAGAATGAAATAAATATACAAATCAATTAGCATTTCCCGTGCAGCAGCAGACTTGTGAAATCACTTTATATCCATTCTGTAAAACTGAAAGATGAATAATTTGAGAATGCCTTCTATTTCATGCAAATGCACTCATATGTCAAATTAAAGCATGTTAAGCCTGAAGAAAGAAATGAAAAGTTTAAAGTTGTTTTTCTCACAGTTTCACAATCATGAGTAAATATCATTAGGGGTTCAAAGAAAAATAATGTGTACGGTTCCCCACAGGAGAGAAAGTCTCCAGGCGATGAGATTGCAGGGGGGTTGGAAAAGGTTCCTACACCCTCCCCTGACAGGTTTATGACACCCCATGCCAGTTCAGTTACAGATCATTCAAAAACATTCTGGCGACTTCTACTTTTGTGAATGAATCTTCTCGGTTTTAGTTTACAGAGTGAATAGGGTGCCTGTTTTTTTAACGGTTCTGCTCCTTGTGTAGCATGCGTTGTCTGTCACACACACATTCACTGTTGTCCCACTGTGTAACGGGGTGCAATCCTTTCAGGGAGCTTCTTTGCATTGCTGGACAGTACATTATCTAATGTTGAAGTCTACTTATTTTAATATGTGGTTTGGCTATAATTTGTGTACAGTTAAAAATTGTTTGGCTTGTGCTGCCACGTTGCTGCAGTTAGATTCAACAAATTTTTCCAAAATTCCATTAATATGCTGCAATATTTAGATTTGCTGAAAAGGAAATAAAACTAATGTTATAATTTCCTTTCGATGTCCGGTTGACAATGAAGGAAAGCAGCCTTCGAAAAATCTTCCAGGAAATTTAAAAGTAAATGTTGTTTAATGTCATTAATCGACTCATCCTTAAATTTAAAACTAATGTTGTTACTGTGCATCAAACAAAACTGCCAAGTTATTTGCAAAACCTTCTCTGTTCTTTGAACTTCAACTATTAAATTTATTAACCAATAATATTTAAGTTTGAAAGAATGAGAATCTGTACTTGACCATAAGTGTTCAGATTACTGGACAGATTATGTGTGCCTTGCCCACAAATGGACTTCAAACTATTCTGGTTTGATTCATACATCATTCTCATTGGCGTTCACAGCAATCTTATTTCTTTTGTGTTTCGGGTTTGAAATCAGAATAGGAAGAGTTTCTTTTTTCTTTTCTTTTTTTCAGATGGGGGGATCAATATGTTTGGCATAGTTTTCTTCAAAAGAGATGTAAAGCTACTGGTCCTTTTTATGTTTATTGCTCTGAGAGAGAAGGTCTCTGAGGAAAACTCAGCAATTTTCAATCTTAAAAACTGCTTATTTCTTGTTAGTGTCATTATTCAAAAACTAAGCTAATCATTCACCATTGTGGGCTCTATTGACAGATAGCACTTCCTGATAGATAGCTGACTAGCTGAAAGCCTTGCCTGAGATGCCTCTGTATGTCTATTTAGGATAACAGGTTCGATATTTATCACTACTGCCTTTCCATTTAAAATAAAGAAATAGCAATAAATTCACTGTTTCTTTTATTTATTTCCTTCTTTATTTCTGTCTTCAGTGACAACCTTTTCAGTTCTCCAGCTGCATTAATATGCTCCAAAATTAAAATGTAGTTCAGAAGATTTAACTGTTTTTCAAGTAACATACAGCATTATAAAGTGATTCACACTGTCACTTAATGTAAATTATATAATATAGTTGATGGATTTTTTTTTTTTTTTTTTTTCACACTAGCCATATGTAGGCTAACGTTTGGATACGTAGTCAGATGTGGAATATTCCGTGGTTCAAATCCTAGCTCTGACACTGAATTTTTCAGTCTGACTCTAGCTATAAATAACTAGTATTGAACAAGGGAACTTACTACCAACTGAGACTAATATTTTCATGCAAACAATCATGCTTTTGCAATTACAGTTTCAAGTGGAGCATCATTTATGCTAGATACCGATGGAGAACATGAATCATTAGCACTGACGCTTCATAGCAAGCTAAGTTTACACATATTGTTTTCAAATTTTAGCTTCAGAATATTAAACTAATTTCAAAAATTTGCATACATTATTAAACTATGTGCAAATTGCACCACAAATACTTGCTAATAAGTGCTATTATACTGGACAATTTAGACTGAATTTTTTTTAAGGTAATTACCAGGGCTAGGAAGTTCGTACCAATTTTCTTGAGCAGTGTAATAGCGGCCAGGCATAGCTATACAATGCAGCACTACTAGCAAGGGCAAGGTTCATCGTAGAATGTAACTCATTACTGTAACTTGTATCCTAAACTAATACATATTACATGTTTAGCACATGCTTTTCACCGAGTGGCCGAATCTATCAAATGTAGTTATGCAGGTGTAGACAGCTTTGTAGCTCACATGAAAAAGATTTTTGAAAGCATCTTACAGGATTGCTAAGTTCAGAGAGTTAGCACCAGACATATCGCTACCACCACGGCCAGTTGTCACCAGATGGGGAACTTGGCTAGAGGCTGTAATCTATTATGTCGAACATTATGACAAAATTGTTTCGGTATTAGCCAATTTAGAAACTGATGGCAATTCTAGCATACAAACTGCCAAACGTCTAGTAAAGAACAGTTCCGTAGAAATATATTATTGAATGCACATTTGTTCAAAGTTACCCACAACTATCACACTGTTACAGCCTAGAGGTGAATCTGAATTTGACTGAATCTGAGCGGCATGTAGAACTGTCAAAATGGATTTACCAAATTTCGAACATTCTACCTGAAATAAAAATGAAAATGAAAAGTGTAATTGAAAAGAATGCAGGGTTCGGTACAATGTACTGTATACCAAACGCACTTTTAGATTCCAGCAAAAGCTATGATACTAATACAGAACTGATAAAATATTTCAAATATGCCCCTCACATCATGTGGGGTAGAAGGAACATTTTCACAGTATAAATCTTGTTTGACAGGATGTAGAATGACTTTTTCATTTGAAAGGCTTCAGAGGTACATTATTGTTTTTAGTAATACGGCCACAGATGAGTAAATATGTAGTAAATTCCTGCTTTGGTATTTTGTCTAGTAAGAGTCTTCAGATATTTAAGAAATTAATTTTATTATTTGGATATTATTTTACATTCGATCATGAAATGTTACAACCTGCATTATAATTGCTTGGGTGTTGTCACAGTGTGCCTATTTATATAATGAAATCAACCAGAGACAAGCCCGGATGTACTATATAAAAATTTGTATGTTGTACATAATGATCTAAATAGGTATGCATTTACAAATGTATCATAGGACATTTTTGTTCTCTGGGCAATTGCTTTCAATGCCCCTTCGCCATGCGCTCTAACTATGACTTCTTTAGATGCCAGGAGAAGGACGGTTGTAACCTGTATAGGGAACAGTGGACGGTACGAACTTCCTAGCTCTGGTAATTACAGATGTCATTACCTTCCACTACATCCAACTATATTTCTACATTAATATTACTTGAGTATTTTGATCATCCCCATGCAGTAGAGTGTCAAATGTATAAACAATGTTGATAACATGCTTTCAATAACGTTTCTAATCTCAATAACCACAAAAGTATTAGGAAAGGAGTCAAAAATTCAAGAGGACAGCAATTTTAAGTCTGCATATGTAGAAGGTGTTCAAGAGTACTTATATTCAAAAGATAATTTTTTACAATAAGATGAACATATTACCATATAGAGATCTGTATGGTCAAATTAAAATTTAATTATTGTTTATTTCTATTCACATCCATTAGATGACAACTATAGCTTTCATAGTAGTCGTTAACAATAGTCCAGTTTTTCATAGACCAGAACAGTGTAACAAATTCTTCCAAAAATTGACCTTTTCACTCTTCTCTTTTCCTTATGAATTAATATTTAAAAGTAGAGTAATTACAGCTTACTACATATGTATGCACTTCAGAAACACTGCATATAATGTACTGATTGCCCAGGACAAGAAGGCAAGCTAGAGGAATGTGCAACGTAATCACTTTTGCTGTCTCCTCGGAGTGTATGCTCGCCTTCTGAGTATGACAAGGATGGAAGGCTCATTTAAAATACACAAGTGTTGTCACATAATACCTATCGCTCCAACAAACAATAGATCTGGCAGCATGGATGACTCATATACACTTTCATTCACTCATTTCCTAGTAAACAGATCTGCTACTGGAGCAGATAAATAGCTCAAGCTCCTCTGCCCTTCATTCCCCTCTAGCCTTCTTGTCGTGGTTATACAGTAGACTTCTGTCATTGTAACATTAAAAAATGCTACAAGAAATTCATGCTAAACTTTAAAATGCTGAATTGCATAATTGAATATTGTTATTAAAGATTATAAATGACTCTGAAAGTATCAAAGATAAAATAAAAATTAGAACAGAACATTTTTATTTACCCTCTGCCATAACTGACTTTCATGTTATTGTTTAACTTGCAACACTTACCATGTTAACAGTTAAGACATAATTTAAGGAAAAATAGCACATGGTATATTTGGAGGAAAAGAGAAATGTTGAGTGTTTTGAAAAGAAGCAAAAACGTATTTTGAGGATATAGAGATACAAAATTTGTTTAGAAATTTACCAGAAAAGAGATCACTGGTATTTTCTGTTAGTTTTAAATGAACAGATAAAAAAAGGGGGAGGGGCGAAAGAGAAAATTATTGATAAAGTAAATAAGCAGGAAAGAGAGTATTTAACACGGGCAAGAACAGCAATGTGAAAGTTGAATGTTCAAAGAATGGTTTTATTCGTAATGAGTGTCAATTGTGTGAAGAGCAAGAAGACTTAAAAGGTATGGAAGTGGAAAAAAAAAAAAAAGTAAAAACTGGAGGAATGAATGATTCATTAATCCAAGCAAAGTGCCAAGACAAAATTAAAATGATAAAAAGGATAATTACTAAAGAATGCAGAAGAGTGGAACTATTTATATAAAATGAGAAACAAGTGGAAATGGATAGTAAAGAAAACTGAAACCATAGTTAATACAGAAATAAATTTGATATACAAAATGGAATGTCTGGCAAATTTATGCATTCAGCCTTATTTACTGTAATGTTCCTAGAACTTGAAACAAACATCAAATAATAAAATATCATGCTATCCTCTACGTTCTCATGGGTTCAATCCAAGTTCAGGCAACAACTTCTACTACAGAGTTAAAAATGCTTAGCATTGCTTTCTTGGAAGCAGAAATAAAGCTTTAGTCCTTGCAAGATAGAATTCCCACACAAAACTGTTGGTTAATTTCATATCCAAACAGGTTCTGCTTTTTGTATCAGCATCCTGTGGGCATTGAGCTAATCATAAATCACTACAGGCTCTGTGAAGGATCCATGCATTACACATAAATTGACCTTACGCAGGTCCCTTTGGAACTACAAGTTATGATACAACTTCCATACACCTTTTTTATTCCTTCCATGTGCACAAATTTACTTAGTATTATTATAGGAAAAACACAACAAATGCATGCATCAAATAGAAAAAAAAAAAACTCACCTGGGAGGGGAGTATGGTGTGCAGGGGGTTTCCAGCCAAATGTGTGGCCAGTAGGGGCAGAATTAGACAGAGACAAGGCTGCAACCAAGCATAAGCCACCCTCTACATCTCACAATGTTCAACTCCATCAAATCTCATAACATAAATTTATAGTTAAATTTCTAAATTTTGTTAAATTTCAAAACTTAGCACAAATATATTTAAAATGGCAAAATCAACTTTTGAATTAAATTAAATCCATTCATACATGCTTATTAGTTCAATGAAACTTCTCCTGATTTGTGCAACAAGGTCAATACAAAATTGCACGACACAGAAGAATGTTCATTATTAGTTAATACTGAAGCATTGAAAGGTTTAGCAGTTGCACCAAAATCAAATTAATCAAAGAACAATCCTGTAAAGCCCAGTTTGTATACAAGATGTACCTATCATGCTAACATTTGTATGGATTCAAGAGCCTCTACACAAAGCGAGTTTGGGTCTTTATGTATGTACTTGCAACTATTAGCAACATGTATCAATGTAAGTATGAGGTTACTGAAAATTATTTACGAATTTTTGTTGTCCAAACTTACTTCTAAAGCCGCTAGGTATATTTCAGAAATACATGAAAAAGAAAATATCAATATAAATGTTCAAAACAAAAACTTTTCAAAATGAGTAGTCAAGAAGATTGCTTAATAGCTGAAAAAGATCGGTTTGGATTTAGGAAAATCTAAGTATGTGAAATAATTTGGTATCACATACAGCACATAAATAAGAAGGCAATTCAAAGATCATTACTTGCCTCTCAAATCACTCATGTGTGAAATGACAACTTTTTGACCACAGAATTGATTACTTGTCTTTTCCTGGGAATGAAGTAGTTGTGATAGACGTGATTACTATTCATAAGGAGACATCATGTGCACTTCACAATGGTTATGCATACTAAAACATTCAGGTGTTATAACTTGGATCTGTGTGAAAGAAAGCTCCAAAAAATGTAGCAGAAGCAAACAGCAAGTAAGAGCAATGATATTTTGGAGTATTAGAGTATAAGTGTGGAGCGCTCAATGACTATTCAGAAGAGAATATCACATATCAGAGAAGAGAGTTTCAGAGAACTCTTCAATACCCCAGCAATACAAGTAGAAAATGGTAGAACTATAGGATATGATTTCGTTACCTAAATGCCAGATCAACTTTACTGCTAGTAGGGATCTATGTAGGGCAGCTGTCGCTGACCTCCCTCTCAAACCAGGGAGTTATCGAGCTGTACCCGAAGGGCCTCTATGGGTCTTTCCGTAGGGCAACACCTAGAGACTAACAAGAAAACTGAAAACACAAGACGGATGGAAGTAGACACGCCACTTACGCACACCAACCCCAAAGGGGAAGGCTAACGAACAACCTCGGTTGGGGCACCTGGCGATCTAGCACACCTTCTACTAGCTATGCATGCTAGTACGTGGGAATATATGGCTTCCTTCAACCCCGTCCGGAGACGTACCCAATCTCCCTTGGGTATCGGGGACCACTGCCCCCTCGAGTCCAACCCAATCCGAACAACACCCCTAAGGGAGGGGCTTGGCAGTTCAGCCCGAGGTTCCTCTAGTAACGTCAGAGGTACCACGAGTGCTAAGGTCCGCAGTGCTTGCACCACAGCAGCTGAAGGGGACGGATCCCCCTGTCAATCAAAAGAATTATGCATCATAAGAGAAGTAAATCCATTGGAAAATAGAAAGAGCCGGGATGCCAAGAACAAATTATCTTTGCTGACAAAATGCTGAGGATGAGCAGCAGGACAAACTTCCTTTTGATGGAAACAAAGATCATACTTTATAAAAATAAAAAAATAAAAATAATATAAAAAAAAGGAGAGTGTGTAAAGAGCTCACAGGTTTCTTTGCGGATTCAACTTTCAGAACTCCAACAGTTAAGTTTTCCCAAATTTACACAATACATGCTGAAATTGTAGTGCTAAAGAAGAAATTAACATTTAATCAATTATGTGCTCCTCTAACATGAAGAGCAAAACGTTGTACAAATAAACAAATTATTATAAATATTAGTGATTAAAACTTCACTTTTTATAACTATAAAAGAAAATATATACAAATATATAATTATAAAATAATTATTATATTCATAAAGAGTATAATTATAAATAATATTTGAAGTTTTAATCACTAAAGATTATTATTATAAGGAGTCTCAAAAGTTCATTCGTTTTGCTTGCAAGTTCCAACTATAGTGCCTGAAAATATTGAAGCCACTCTATACACCAGTTACCATAGTCGTCCAGCAACCCCTACAACTAAAGGAATGGCATATGCTCACTATTGGATATGTCAGTGTGTGTTTGTGACTGACTTTGGATGGGACAGCATGAATATGTGTTTAAAAACTATGGAAAATAAAAAGGAACATTCCTGACATCTTATGCTGCTTTACCATCACAAGGACAAAACCACATCAATGCCGGCAGAAAAATTGTGCTGTTTACAGGGAAGATGTAACAAACTGAAATGTCAAAAGTGATTTAGTTGATTTCAAGCTGGGAATTTCTTACTAAAAACGTGGCCAATGATTAAGGACATTGAAGGAATTAATGAAATGATAACAATTCACGAATGACAACTCGAGTTACTGTAGCCAGGAACTTGACAACTGGTTTACATAAATATTCACGACGTATGGGTTCCTCATGAATTGAATGAAGCAAATTTGATTCAACACATTTTCATCTGTAGCTCCTTATTGAAATGCAATCAGAATCATCCTTTTCTGGAATGGCTGGTAACAGGAAATGAAAAGCGGAATGTGTACAACAATGTCCAAGAGAATAAATCATTGCATAAGAAATGGCAGTCTTCACTATTGGTTTCTAAATAGAACTGCATTTGAGAAAGCTTGTGCTATACTTTTTGGAATCCTCTTCCAAATAATGAGACTATCAATTTTGAGAAATAATGTTCTCGGTTGGATTGTCTCAAGGCAGCTATTGAATATAAAAGACCTAAATTGGGAAACAATATCATCTTTTACTATGACAACACCAGTTCACATATCACTATGGTAACCTGTCAAAAGTTACATAATTCTGATGGGGATGTTTTACCCCAATCATCTTATACTCCAGATATTGCCACTTCTGAATTTCAACTATTCCATTTCTTGCAGAATTTCCTGAATGGCAAATTTCTCACTTCCTTGGAGGACGACAGATTGACTCTCGAAGAGTTCATCAACCAGAAATCCTCCACATTTTGGTAGAATAGAACTTATAAGTTTCCAGGGAAATGGCAATATATTATTGCCAATAATGCTGTCAACTATAGAAAATAGTCTCTTTACAAAGCCTAATTGCCTTATTTATTTTTACTTAGAACAACTTTGTGCTTAACGTTTGTAAACAAAAAGTGCGCTGTTGTCGCTTTGCTGTAGATGCAGTGCAGAAGTTGTTCCCAGGTGTTCTTAGTGATTGAAACATAACAAAAAATGAACTTATGAGACAACCTTATATAATTTGTTTACTTGTATTCCTTCACTGTCAATAGTTTTCTAGTTTTGTATGTGTGCGTATCAAATGTTTCATCCCATACATCAGGCTCTTCCAGAGCACAAACCCTAAATGCACAATGTTTAAGAAACAGCTGCAATGAACATTCCCAAATACAGAAATTGGTGGATGAATTTTTTATATAAGGCAGCACCTCAGGAGGATGGTACAAGATCTTTGACTACTGTGAGAGTGATAAAGTATGACTGTGTATTTCTATATGTGCACCACTAGCCTTTCTAAAGCCAGAGAATGTCTAGGATGTTTGACTGGGCATTTATTCCCTGCATCCTTCCAATTCTAGTTACAGAATAGCAAATCCAGCAAAATTCAAAACATTAAGATGCTGATTCTGAGAACTTGAGTCCAATGACTTGCATAAAGAAAACTTACAAAACAGAGCTGCTCATCTATGCAGCTTTCCTAAAAATATGCTTTGCTACTCTTTTTAAGAATGAATAATGCTAAAAAATATAAAATAATAGTAGTATAGAGTACTTTCTTTCTTTTACCAACATTCATTCTTTAGATTGCCCAGAAAACTTAATGCTAACTTTGACATAGCATTCATAAAGTTTCATTTCACATTGTTAACTTATAAAAAATATTAAATAAGATAACTCCAAACTCATACAATTTTTATTAGCTTGTCTTTTCAGAATATATTAGAGCTGTAACATTTTGAAATGTGCTTCAAAGCTATAAATTTTCTACACTGGGATAAATAAACAAAGGGAAAATATAATTTATTATTACTCGCTCTTCCAAAGCTATTGCTTACTACATTCCTTTTGCATATTATACATTTAACTCTGTTTAAAAATGCTAACAGAGTTGAATATTGAAAGATGAATTACACATAAAGCAAAAGGCAGAATATGAAGCAAGTTATATTAAAAGCCAACACCAACCACTATATAAGCTTAGTTAAAAGGAACAAACACCGCTATTTACTTTAAGATATTTTCCATTTTGTACATCACAGGAAGATGGGGTACACCCATAATAGAAATTTTTGCATTTAAGCTATGCACAAGGACTGCCAAAAAATGTATATACTCTTTGTCAAACTGTATGAGGTTATTGATATTGCCAACTGATTTGAATTATAAGTATACAGTAAGGTCTTTCACTCAGCAGATGTCAACACTTTTATCACAATAGTTCTCTAATTACCTTGATAGTGAGAAAACAAAATGGCTGTAGCACACTTAAGGTTCAAATAATAAAAATGCATTCTGAAATGGTTTATCAGGTTTGATGATACTATTGAAGTGCAGTGTCAACTGGTGAAGGTGTTTGAAACAGAAACCCTAAACCTGCCTAACAATTAAATGCATTATTGACAAGTTTGAGGTGTGTGGAACAATTTGTGATATCAAGAAGACTACATACAGCTACAAGTCCTACTTCAGAGGCATACTTGTTATTCTCTACCAAAGTCTGTTACGCAATATGCACATGAAGTAGAGATTAGCAGTTCAAGAGTATGATGAATTCTGAAGGTTGCTAAATAGAAAATGTACATTCCAAGATTACTACCAGTGATTAATAACGTGATCCTGATTGAATACAATTTTGCAAATGGTATCAGGAAATGGTAATCAAAGATGAACAAGTGTGGCTGGATGAAGCCCAGTTTAAAATGAATGCTAAAGTGAATTCACATGGCTGCATTTATTGGGCACCTGTTAATTCTGGATATTTATGTAGATCAAGTGGTTAATCTAGGGGCTTAATGGAACCCCTTTTTCATTGACGCTGCTGTCAGTGGAGAAGCATGCTTGAAAATGTTACACACATTAATTTTACCATGTATACATGCACTTTATCAAGAAGATATCTTCTACTAAGATGACAGCCATCATACACTACCACCAAGCCATATGAGCCTTTCTGAATGCCAATCTACAAGGACATTAGATCGGATGAAAACGGGTGATTGAGTTCTGCTACAGTCACTAGAACTAACCTCTATGTGGCAATCGCTTGTTCTGTTGTGTCTGGATGCAAATGAGAAACATTTTGAACATTTACAATAACCATGCACTTGACCAAAATTGTTACAATGTGATCAATATTAAAATATAAAGCAAGTACACATTAGTGTTTGTTTCTTGAAGTATATACATTTTTTGGTGAACCCTGTAAATACACTCATAAGAAGAAAATAAGACATTATTATAAATAAATACAACAATTTGTAACAAACTTCACTTATCATTTTTAATTGACAAATCCTCCAGAACTAATTTCCTGAAGGACTCATCAATTAAAAACTGATAAGTGAAGTTTGTCGCAAATTGTTGTAATTTATTTACATTTATATTGTTTCACTGTCATAGCTTCATTTTTTACAACAGCAAAAAATACAACAAAAAAAAAAGACACTTCTATTTCAGATTCATAACTGTATTCCCCAACACTAACACTGTTAAATAACTTCCTTCAACTGTGGGTATCTAAAACCACAAAGCGCAAACTCAATAACTGTTCACAAGGGAACTATCACTAGGCTTACACCACTACACACCTGAAAATTTGATGGTATAATGCCTACTCTATATAAACCATGTGCACCAAAACTCTGCTGTGGAGTAGACCCACAATGTCCAATACCAAAGACTGGAAAGTGTTGTATATGACCGCTTGCAAGTAGTTGCTGGACATGTCTCAGCTCTCTGCCTGGTGCTGAGCACACTGCTCCTTACAACTGCCATGTGTAGGATGCCATAGTCAGGGGTGAACAATCCCTCCCGTACAATGCTGTGCTATTATGCCTATATGTTCCTACATATTCTAAACTCATTTTTGGGTACTATCAGCTACACTCCGCACCTGATTTTTGCACACAGGCCCCACATAGAGCGGAGATGATGCTGCAAAACTCTCAAGCGAACACAGGTATGAGCAGTGATAGTTCCCTTGTCAGTAATACAAATGTCCAAATAGAGAAATTATTGCCAGAAATATTCAAAGTATAAAATTGAAAGAAGCGTAGAGACAGTGAAGCACAACTTAGCACAAAAGTGTATTGAGGAGATATTGACACACTGCTTCACTCACATTGTTTTTCCTAGGACATGTTTCAAGAGCTTTTGCTCTTATCATCAGCTGGAACTCGACTAGCACTGTGGCTTTTCATTTTTTTAATACTAGACATAAACATCTTTAATAAAATATGTTAATCACCCCATAGACCTTACCATATAGGAAAAAAAATCTTCATTAACAAAAATCGTCATAGTCATGAATTTTGAAACTCCACCACTGGACATCTTTGTCAAGTACATCATGCCATCTATCGACGATACGGAGAAAGAGGAAACCACTACACTTTACACTAGTCGAGTTGCAGCTGATGATAAGAGTAAAAGCTCTTGAAACATGTCCTGTCAAAAAACAGTATGAGTGAAGCAGTGTGTCAATTTCTTCTTGATTCACTTTTGTGCCAGAAATATTATTGATTTATTACATATTTATTACTGCACAGTACAGATAGTGTTGCAGAATACGTGTACAACTTATATTGGATTTCATTACAAAATGCATTCAACAGCCACCATGAAAAGGTATTTGTTCCTTTAGAAAATTAAATTAGTTACCAAATTCATTCATATATTAAGCATATGCTCCAAAAATAAAGAGACGAAGCACTGAAGTTACAGCCTATAAAAATTCAGCATGAATTTTAAAAAAATGCATATCAATCTGCATCTCAAAAGTAATTTAAGTGTTAACTCACCACTCCTGTGTTTTTCTCCAGTAAGATCTGCTGAAAGAAGACTGCTGCTTGGCTTACGAAGTCCAGAATCTCCCGATTTGGATGTTTCTTTCAGCTTATGCTCTTCCAGCTTTACTAAATTTACGTTACATTTTAGTAACTTGAGACTTTTAGAATCTATAGCATTATTAGTTGCAGCAGGCTTGAACTTGGTGCTCCCAAAGATCCTATTTGCTGTTAATGTTGGTGGTTTCAAGATGTCTGGCTTCAATGCTTTCAATTTGGGAGCAGCACAATCATCTGCATCAAACCTCTGCCGTGTGCTGACAGACAATTCTGTGACCTACAAAAATAAACTCTTTATAAGACAAAAGGGTGAACATTTATATAAAGAATACATAAAAATAGTACACCATACCTAAAAGATCTCATGAATTAATTTGTGAACTTTTTTATACAAAATATTTTGCTTTTGTGTTATTTACCTCATTCCTAATCCAACATTATCAAAAGGTTGTCTAAAACATGAAATATTTCATTATTGCTCGATTTTAAAACTTTAATGGCTTATTGCCAAACTATGCCTATCATTAAGAATATAAGATGAGTTAAAAAGTACATTTTGGAAAGTTTTATAATAGAATAGTCTTTTATATAGCTAAAGCCAGAGTTTAAAAGATGTAGTTATCAAAATTATGTACAAAGATGTTTGACTCTCAAGCAGTACATAAGAATTTAATATGTACTTAATAAACGACTTCTTAGAGGCTTTTTTTTTTTTAAATATTAATAGTAAACCTTAAATCTGGCTGGATGCAATTACTCTTAATTTAATGGAAATGGAAGATAAAATTGTAAGGCAAATAAGTTTAACAAATAGAAAATAACATTCTCAATTAACATGCACGTCTGCAAAATCTTTTGAGCAGTACATATAAATAAAATTATTTAATATAAGAAATTGTGGATAGTTAAATGACACAACCATACATATATAAAATAAAATCCTACAAAAGCAACAATCTTATCTTTTCTTCAAAGCTAACAGAAAGTTCCATCAAAGCATATATTCCATAATTTAGGCTAATTTCTCAGTAGTATTTCATTTTAGGTCCTGCGCCGTGGCATAGTGGGCTAAGGCATCACACTTTGGTTCCCTGCCATGGAAGCGGCCTAGGACCAATCCCACCCCTGGGAGTGCAGATTAATACAGATTTTAAGCCCCGGGTATTGGGCCAGTACCTGCTCAGCATCATGAGGAAACAGAGGAGCTTACGATAGGTAAGCGGCCCTGGTCAAGAAAGCCAACTTTCCAGCTGGAGGTGCCGAGAAGCTGACCACATCTCCTCATATCGGCTGTATGATAGCCCACCTCTACCTTTCATATGTGGGTGTGAGGCCGGCAGTCAGGTTGGCCCAAACTTCAAGTTCATAAAGATACTGACAGAGACGCACCTATCGCCTCCAATGAGTTCACCAAACCAACGTCCATTAGTCAACAACAGCTGATGATGTTAGGAAGATCCTAACGAAACGTGTTCTAGGTAAATACTAGCAATAAGTAGAGCATTGAGTATTAGTTTGACTCAAAATTATATTAATATTGTGCTTTATTGTATCATAGTCCTTACACATTGGAAAATTTAAGTTTGTTTAAAATCTTGACAGACATGTCATTACATATTCAGTAATACAATAAATCCTTGCTTCATAAGCAGCATGCAATAATAAGCCATGTCTTAAAACATGTTATCAATCACATTTCAAGATGTATTTCTAAAGCTGAAGAATCAATAAAAAATTAATAATCCACAACCACTGCAAAGCATGCACCACATCCAAATCCGGAGAAAACCAAGATTCCAAGCATGACAAAACACAAGCTAACAATAGGTTTACTCACAATCAATGAACCTTATAAAAATTATAAACATGTGCATATATACAAAAGTTATTCACATATAAGCATAAACAGTGAAATTAAGCAAGTAAATAAATTAATATATTAAGTTATAAAATAAATAATGCAACACAATGTAACAGGTGAGCAGAAATAATTAGAAAAAGCAGATGAGCCTCACAGAAATGGCAACAAACAAATAACTGTAATACTTTTCTCTTTTTTTTTAATTGACGGAAATTAATTTCTCCACACTAGCCGTATATAGGCTTTTGATGGATAGAGTCAACACGAAAAATTCAATGCCATGGCCGGGATTTGAACCACAGATCTCCTGGTTTCCGTCCAGTCGCTCTAACCCATTGAGCTACCATGGTCAACGTGCCGTCCTGACATTAAATTCTCCATTTGATTCATATATATATATATATATATATATATATATATATACCCGGTAACTGTAATACTTGTTTTTTCTTTAGATTAATTGGCTGATGATACTATTTTGGTTCAAACTTAATGTTAAAGAGATTTACTATTTTATAAACTCCACATAAATGAATCTACATATTTCATATCTTAATTTTCTTTTCTTGCAAAACAAATTTTAATGGAAATGTACATATATCTATGATTTTGCCAAGAATGAAAAACAAATATGGCACCAGGTTTTTATACATTTAGCAACTGCTAATTACTTCACAGTCACAGTAAAGAAATCTTTGGAAGTTTAAAAAAAAGACAATTATAATTTTAAAAAATGTACTTACCATCCTTGGGTTAATAAACATTTTCAAAACTTTTTAAAGAAGTTGGTATAACTTTAGCTCCTCAAAATAAATATAGTATTAAAAATTTACTACATTTTTCTAAAAAAGATAAAATTCCTAATAATAAAAAATCTAGTATTTATCAATTTAATTGTTTACATTGTGATCAGGTTTATATTGGAAAGACGAAACGTAATTTGGGAACCAGAATGAAAGAATATTTTCGTAACGTTAAGTATAAACAAACTGATAAATCGTCTGTAGCAGATCATTTTGGTCATTTAACCATGAAATAAATCCTGAAGTTAAATTATTAAAACAATTAAATGGTCCAATAGATTTAATGGTTTGGGAAAAGATATTTATTTCAAAAACAAATATCACGTAATGAATTTTGAAATACCAGCAGTTGATTCTGTTTTTAGGTTTGTTTCGTTTTCAGATTTTGGTAATACTGAAAAAACATAATAACATAGTAACCGGAATCCTTGACTACGAAGTTTATTGATGGACTGACGATGCAAGCAATCTGTTTGTGAAATCAATCTCCATTAGAAAGAAGAATTAACACCATTTTCTTAAGTTAAGTGAATTTTTTGTTACAAATATTTATATTTGTGTAATATTCACTATGGCTTGTTATTTGCAAATGCATTGTGTGGTTTCCAACTACTTTTATATGCAATTTGTAATGGAGACAAAAGAATCAACTTGTCACACTGTAGCTAATTTAATGTTTTATAAATCTACATAAGATTTAAAGTAAACTTCTGCATTACTGCGTAACATTAGTAAATGCAAGCTAAACTTTGAGTTTCAGTAGAATTCCTTAAACATCCTCTTTAAGTTTATATAGAAATAATAAACTTTTAATTTAATACAAAAGTGAATCGAGAAGATATTGACACATTGCTTCACTCACACTGTTTATTCACAGGACATGTTTCAAAAGCTCTTGCTCTTATCATCAGCTGATACTCGACTAGTGCAAGTTGTACTAGTTTCCTCTTTCTCCGTTTTGTCAATAGATGGCATGATGTACTTGTCAAAGATGTCCGGTGCTGGAGTTTCAAAATTCATGACTCTATGACGATTTTTGTTGATGAAGATTTTTTCCCATACAGAAAGGTCTATGGGGTGATTATAACATATTTTATTAGAGATGTTTCCAAGTTGATGTCATGTCTAGTATTCAAAAAATGAAAAGCCACTGCTGATTTTTCTGTTTCACCATTTTTAATGTTTCTTAGATGTTCTTCAGTTCTGATGTTAATATTTCTTTTTGTTTTTCCTATATACATTTTAGGGCAAGTTTCACATTTGATCTCATAAATTCCTGGTTTTTCTTTGGCAGTGATTGAATTTTTGGGAGGGCCTTTTAACAAATTTCTGATATTAAACCTATTTTGAGGTGCAAGAGTTAAATAGGTTTAATATCAGAAATTTGTTAAAAGGCCCTCCCAAAA
Source organism: Mantis religiosa (assembly GCA_030765055.1). NCBI lineage: Eukaryota > Metazoa > Arthropoda > Insecta > Mantodea > Mantidae > Mantis > Mantis religiosa. The sequence goes on along the minus strand of CM060949.1, from coordinate 39,177,157 downwards.
ATTCAATCACTACCAAAGAAAAACCAGGAATTTATGAGATCAAATGTGAAACTTGCCCTAAAATTTATATAGGAGAAACAAAAAGAAATATTAACATCAGAACTAAAGAACATCTAAGAAACATTAAAAATGGTGAAACAGAAAAATCAGCAGCGGCTTTTCATTTTTTGAATACTAGACATGACATCAACTTGGAAACATCTCTAATAAAATATGTTAATCACCCCATAGACCTTTCTGTATGGGAAAAAATCTTCATCAACAAAAATCGTCATAGAGTCATGAATTTTGAAACTCCACCACCGGACATCTTTGACAAGTACATCATGCCATCTATTGACAAAACGGAGAAAGAGGAAACCACTACAACTTGCACTAGTCGAGTATCAGCTGATGATAAGAGCAAGAGCTCTTGAAACATGTCCTGTGAATAAACAGTGTGAGTGAAGCAATGTGTCAATATCTTCTCGATTCACTTTTGTATTAATTTGTGCTTCACTGTCCCTACACTTCTTCCAAGTTTATACTTTTAATTTAATTTCATATTTAAGCCCACCAACAGGTTAGTATGTTATACTCTTACAATTACAATGAAGACCATCAAAGCTATAAAAAGGTTAACAGTTCTTCATAGTAAGCATCATACAACAAATTATTAACATTAAGGATGCAAACTGACTCTAAAGCATAACTTGATACCCCATTTGCCAGAATAAGAAAATGGAACAGTGCAAGCCCATGTTAATACATATTCTTATGGAATAGCAAACACCAGTTCAGTTAAAAGGTGTGAAATGGTATATTTAGATTAAATTATGCCACTGTGATACATGTTAAAATAAACATAACTTGATGATTTCTTTCATATTGGATACACCAGACTCTAAGAAAGCAACTATCCACAACCGCATAAAACTAAACCATTAAAACAAAGAACCTTTTATTATCATGAGTGGTTAACCTTGTGGTGCCCCTCCCTCAAAAAAAAAAAAAAAAAAAATTATAATTCTTTTGGGCTAGAGTTTACAATTTGAGACAATGTATAAAACCAAATGCTGTTATAATATTCAGTTTATTCAAGGAATAATTTACAGAATATAAAACTAGTTTACCAAATTTTAGTTTCTATGAAGTATGATTTAGCCAAAATTCAGCTTAAGTGGTTCATGTTTATTGGTTAAGCTGATTAAAAGAACAGGTTGTGTTAACCTGATTTTAGTCAGGTGCTTTTATTGATTTAAATTTTTGTCTCATGAAATATCGTTCAATTAATCAAATTACTGATCAGTCATTTAATTTTTGCCATATCTGCATCACAGCAACAAAAACATATGGAATAATGTATGCAGTTGGTTTATTTCAAATACTCCATTCCCATTTACATGTAACAGATTTCATAAGCAAAATACAAAGCAAATAAAAATGACACATGAAAAATAATGGTTTAGTGAGGTGTAACTAAATGTTATTTTGTAGAAAAGGCGAAGTAAGGAACATCCTGCACTATCTTCAGGATGATGCACATGCACTCTGTGAGGGAAGTCAAAAAGTGGCGTGCATTGAAGCTTCTTCACATACCTTTTCCAGGACAGGGGGTGGCAGCTCATGAGATGCAGAGTCCCTGTTCTTGAGGAGGGGTGGTCGACCCACTCTAGGTTTGGAATTGTTGGGAGAATTTGGTGGTAAATCCAGACAGAGTCTATTGCACCTCTTTCTTGGTCGGCCTGGTCCTCTCTTCACAGGACTGACAACTGCTGATGCCTCTCCTGATTCTGGAGAGCCTTCTATTGAATTAGTTGAGAGTGCAGATGAAGATTTCTTAGGTGTCAACTTTGAAAGCTCCCGTTGCTTCTCCCGGTATTTACGTTGTAATTCAGCCAACCTCATGCGCATTTCCAATTCGGAAGTGTCCATAAGTTCAGAGGATGCTGTGGACGGACTGGCACACAGGGACGAACCAGGCAGCAGATGCTGCTGGGAGCTGCTGGCACAATGCTGGGGACTGCTGGAACCACTGCGCCCTCCACTGCCGTTACAAGTCACACTAGTACTACTGCTACCATGCAGGTGATAATGTTGCATTCCCTTGCTGGCAATGAACTTCCTACATTCCCGCTCTGACTCTCGTGTCTTATAATTGCGATTAACATCCACACTTGCAGACTTTTGGCTGCTTGGGTGATCTGTTCTACAGTTTGTAGCAGTCTGCTTTTGTTCTTCCTCTCCTTCAACTTGAGATTTGCTCCCTAATGGGCTTGGAGGAGGACTAGAATCTGGCCATGATCCTGATTGTGTTGAGTTACATGTAGCAACTTCTTCCATAAATCTCTGTTCTGCTAATGCACACAACAGAGTGAGACCACCCAGCATACTGCCATTTCCTAATCCATTGCTCAAACCTTGCCCAAACTTTTGTCTTTCACCCTGATTCACACTGAAACACTTATTTTCACTACTGTTCCCATCACAAGCTGGAATGTCACTTTCACAATTCATACTTCTGTTTGCATTGTTTTTTGCATTGTTTGTGCAAATCTGGCCGGAAACTACATTTGAAATTTTGATATCACAGTTTTTACTGATGGACACATTTCCATCATTGGCACTAAAAGTGTTTATGTCTTCCCTGTCAGACAGTCTATCTTCTGAAGACTTTGCATTTGTTGATGCAGACTGATGGCAAAGCATTTGCAGTGTTTCGGCAGCTTTCTCATCAGCTGGCCTGATCTCCAATATATCAGGCTTTTCCAAGGAAGTCACAGTTGCCTTTGAGATTGCAGTTTTACTGCTCATGCTGGAGGAATCTGCTATTACATTAGCAGCCAGAGTACCACTTGGCCACTGATCTGTTTTGTCATGGCGATGGACAAGATGGCTCTCAAATTGTTCAATACTATTGGATAACAGTTCTAAACCACTCAAGTCCACTGCAGGCTGCTCCTCCACCTTTGTCTTTGCTTCAGACACAGATGATACCTCCATGCATGATAATTTCATACTGGATGCTGAACATTCAGGAACAGTCTGGAGATATAAATTGTCCTTTTAACCCTCATTATAATTAGTTTGCAAATCAGTTTGCAAGTTACTAGAGTGAAAAACTAAAACATTTTACTAAAGAAGATATATTATTTAAATAAACTTACTTGCTTCTTATAGTACAATGATGTTTATATTAGCAAAGAGATAAAAATTCCCAAAAATACTGCATAAAAATGTATGCATTTACTACAACCTATACAGTTTACCACACTCAACAACAACCACTTTGATGTAAGCAACTGGAGGGAGTTAATTACATTCTCGATATATCTCATCTGCATACATGTGCTATTAAGATTTCACAGCAGAAAGTCAAAGCTTCAGTACATGTTCAAGAATACGAAAGTGTTGAGAAATTAGGCAATTGTCGAGAATTAAATTAGTTTATTTTCTCACTTTGAAACCCTAATAGGGACTGATAGTTTGCTGTGCTGAGTGAGGAATTAGCATTTCTTGAGATGGTTAATTGTACCATAACAAAAATATGTTCATTAACTTAACTCCTCCAAATAGAACTTAAAAATGTTATGTTTCCCTTGCCTCTTCCCTTCCACATATTTGTTCCAAGATTACATTTGACTAAGCAAGATTATAACAAAACATTACCAGAAAAAGGTGTCTTAAAATGACTTATCTGAGAAGTACAGTGAGCAGTAACCAAGTGTGCAGTGCACAACAAAGAAACATTTTTGAAAGAATGGTGTACTTTTTTTAAGATATGGTTTATTTTTATTTATGCATCATTCTGCAAAATGTTGAATCATACCTCATTCTGAATTCAGTAGCTCAGTAGAACAAGAAATGAGAGAGGAAAATAAAAAAGACTATGTAACTGGTAGAACAAAGTTTTACAATTCCACTGAGTCCTTCAAGATTATATATACATTTTAGCTCCTAATTGAAATTTCCTCATAATATAGTATACAAAAAATGAATATTTAAACAAACCTGGGAAATCACAGAGTCTATCTTCAGTGTTTCACAAACACTTTCATCCTCACTGGGTGTATCAGTCTGATTGCTAGCATCTTGTACTTTCACTTGTGTTATTCCTGTTATTCTACTCTGTGTTGAACTGTGGTCCCCTGGTAGCACAGTTACTGTACTAGTTGCCTCTTCCCCCTCAGATTGGCATGTGGTAGGAGCTTCTGAAGCTTCAGGATTGCAAGGAGATGTTGCCTGTCATCATACAGTTAAAAAACAGAAGTTATTATTTAGGTACAGCAATAAGCACATTGAAATGCATTTGTTTCTATCCCTCTCATTGCTTTTGTATATTATATACACCTAAAACCAATCCTCAAAAATTGTATTTCCATTTGTAGGTATGATTGAGATGCTGCAATAACTGCAACATAATACACTGCTGTTTGTAAAAATTGCAACACCAAGAAGGAATTATCAGATTAACTCCAAAAGTGGTGGAAGTGTAGAAGAGTGTGCAAGCAATAAGTGATTAGGTTTGCAGAGACATGGGGTAAACTAGGCCAAGCAGAGCCCTCATGTGTCAGTCCAACAAGGTCAGTGTTGCACCCAGTGTAGTCGGCGCAGAGCTGTCAAACAAGATGGAAACAATAAAATGAATGCCAGTATGCCTTGTCGACGTCAAAGGGAGCAATATCGGCATGTGACTGAGTTTGAACGGGGCAGAATGATCGGTCTCTGGGAAGTGTGTTTATAATACCATGACATTTTGCCTCATAAAGGGCATGCTGCTATGACTGTAATGCATGTGTGGAAGCAGTGGATAGATGAAGGTTGTATGCAGCAAAGAGCAGCAAATGGACCACAAAAAATGACCACAGCACAGGAAATGACTAAGAAAGTTCAGAATGTTTCATTCAGCAGCAGAATATTAGTAACATATACTCGTTAGATGTGAATACTTTAACAATCCTTTCAAAGGTTTGCTCTGGGTTAGATGACAAAACGTGATGTAGGTTTAAGTTTGAATTTATGAGTCACTTGTTTACACTCAGTCTTCACTTACTTGTTGTTGTATAATTGAAACGTTTTCAAGATCATTCGATCTCATCATCAGCTGTTTGGTGACTCGGTTCAGCATTAAAGTATGGATTTAGATAATTAGTGTCAATATCATTGGGCCATAGCTACTGCCAAGCAGAGTGACAGGAACTCATTTGCAAGAGGTATTTTGGTTCACTTATTGGATATACTGTTACTGTAATTTAAGCAGGTAAAGTGGCTGCAATACATTGTCTCTACATCATTGGACTGGTAAAGGACAAACTAGCACCATCACCAACATGATCACCATATTTTACAACCCTCAACTATTTTCTGTGGAGTACAGTGTGTAATACACATGTAACATCAGAAGAAGACCTCATTCCAAAAGTTCATAAACCAATAGAAACTCTTTATCACACAACCGCACCTATTGGCTGAGTCAAATATGTTCTGAAGATGGGAACACATGTTCCGGAAACATATTAACAGAGATTAAAAAAGTGATGTTAATGTTACTAGTACCAACACATCTTAAGTAAATACATCTTAATACATCACTGTTTCTAGCTTCTTCTACATAAAAAACTATAAAAACATTTTTGGACCATTTTGAAGTACATGTGCTTGATACAGGGCTAGGAGTTAGCTGTCATAGTGTGCTTTTTCTCCACAGTAAAGCAAGTTCTCTTAGGCATTGTAGTCTTTTGTTATTAGGTCTGTTTTCTATTCACTTCTAATGCAATTACATCAAACTTGCCATATATTTTCTGTTGAAAAAAGGCTCCTTTTGTTTTTCTGAAAAATTATTTCATATTGTATAGTAATTTCTTCTCTTCTAATATATGACAGACTATAAAATATTAACAAAACTAACAAAAACGGAATTAGTGAACCAAATATTACATGCATCTTACCTGGGAACGCTTGCCATTCTCAGTTTGCACTGAGGCTGATGGTTGAGGGTTTTGTGGTATCTGGACAACAGGAGATGAAGAAACAGAAGTGGGGAGCTGTGGTGGCTGTTGTTGCTGCTGCTGAGGTTGCTGTTGTGATTGCGTGGAATGATCATAAAAGAAATGAGTCTGTACAGTTGGCGTAGCGGTGCTTGTAGCCACAAAGGAAGGCACCGTATTTGTTCCCATGCAGACATCAGATGTCAGGGGTCTTGAAGCTGCCTGATGCACGGGCTTCATTCTATCTAGCACCATGCTGTTAACCATGCCACCAGTGCACTCTGAAATCTGCCATCAACATTTCAGCATTAAACCATGTTAGTAGCAAAACATCCTAGAACAATCCTTAATTTAATTAGTTTTATTAAATGAATTCATATTAAATATGAATGTTTGTGGTAATGATAAGTTATAGTGTAATGCACAGAACAAAATTTTTAAACCTTACAGTTCCCCTTTATTTACCAGTAAGTTAAAAAAAGAGGCAACTGTAATAGTGCAAAATAAGAAAGCCGGAAGATGCATAGCCAATTAATCATCTCTAACTTCAGTTGTACACTAAGTTAGGCTTATTTTATATTAAGAATAGAATAATTCTTCATTAAAATGTATATAAAATTCACAACATTTGTTACTCCCTCTTGGAACTGCTTATTGCTGTTTCTTCCCTTATATTTAACATTTTAATTGTACATATATAATGGGTAGTCTGTTACTCCTTATATTTGTTTTTAACACCTCTTTACACTTCTGTATTTTTTTTTATTTTTCTTCACATTTCTTTTAATCATTTCAACCTTATTTTTCCTAAATATGTTCTGCTTTCTCTATATAAACATCTGAACTTAAGTTAAAAATCTAACTTCTGGTTCTAATAAAAAATATTTCCGTTTCTCTATTATCAAGTTCTCTCTCTCCCTTTTTTTGTCATCATTATGTACCAAAATGTAATACCAATTATAACACAATTTATTACATTAAGTGCATCTGTTCCTCCTTTCCTTTCACTTAAGCAACTTTAATTCATTACAACTGTCCTTGACTATGCATACCCCATTTAGCTTCTTGGTTGCATACCTCTATATATGTTTCTCTCCCCCTTCTATTTTTAAACATCTATTATCTGCTAATGACATTTTTCACTAAAACTGCTCAGAATTTCTTGCTTTTCAATATCCTCGACTATTGCTTTAATTTCTTCCCTGAAACCTCACTTTTATTTCTTTTTTCTGCCCATATTTCACACATTCCTATTTCTTCCAATGTTATTTGTAAGTTATGCAGTTTCTTGTTTCCCCATTTTCTCCAGTATTACCATGCAATGTTTTCGTATATCATTTTCCTCAAATAAATTTATTCTGAACCAGAATTTGATCGCTCTTCCTGCTATTTTACCTTTCACTCCCGCTCTCCTTAGTTCTGCTTGTGCTACTCCATTTGGTGCACTTCTTTGTAACCCTAGGATTATTTTTCAAAAATTCCTGTAATGCATCTAGATTTTTCCAATCTCAAAGTTTTCTTGTAGACAATACCAACATGTCTAGCTTCATGGTGCTAAGTTTCACCGGTATTGGTCTGATGTTTGAATTACTTCTACCTAATCAAAATGAATGAATTATTTCATATTCTTGGAGATGTAGATCCATATTTTATAATAAAGTGCTCAGTGCTTTTTCCTCATGCTGTGGCTGCTGCAGGACAGAAGGCACATCAACAGATAAACATGAGACTTCTCACCTGCACACAACGCATTGATTTGTGACTTGCAACAGAATGGTGTGAGAGAATGCATTTTTACTGAACCCATTGTCTGGTCTGTTTCATTTCTGTTCCATGCTCATAAACAGTGGTAATTAAGTATGAGTATTATAAGTGTTCTGTTTCTGTGCATATAAATTTATAAGTTTTAAGTGATCATTAAGTTACAAGCAGGGCCGTATTCCTAACAAAAAAGTGGGGGGATGCACACCTAAAATTTTCCAGATGCTGGAGAACCGATCAGAATTCTGCACTTGTAGATTCGCCTTCCTGCTTTGGGTGTCCTCAGCATGCGTACAACTTTTTATCCATTCTTTTATTTAATCCTCTGGGTTCCACATATGTACTAGAGGTCCGCTAATAGTCATAAACATTTGAATATATATATTTTGTATTTTTACAGTACCTTGAATGTTAAATTAAGAAAGGTAATGAATTTAAAAAAGTATAAATAATATTAGTAAGGGGACTGCATCCCCCTCCGAAAAATAGTGGGGGGATGGCATACATCCGTGGTATCCCTCCACTACGACCCTGGTTACAAGAGTCTTTGGCGAAAGCACTTTTCCATAAAGCTTACAGACAATTACATATTAACACAAAGAATTTTTATGTGCGACACTTATATCATAAATTCTTGTAGGAAGTTTGGTGATCTGAAATATAGTTTCTCAGAAATAATGTTTGAAGACAGTATAATTAGTAAAAATTATGGCACCTGCAATCCCTTGACTTACCTGCGTGCAATTTTTATCTAGGGAAACTTGTGGAACAAAATGTATGCCATAAATTCCCATACATTGGAGAAACCAAAAGAAAACATCAGGTGAGAAATTTATTCAACTTTTGATCTGAACTTTTGAATATAAATGCATATTTCCTGCAAAGATGCCAGAAATGTGTGGATCAATGAGGACATTTTCAGAATCTCTTTTAATAAGGTATACACTTAACATTGTAATTTAACTAAGAGAACAGGAACTGGTTGCAGGAATATTATCCTTTTTTGGCAACAGTCCAAATCTAATTGATTACTTGCAACCTTTGAGTCCTGGCAACAATGTGAGGTGAAACCATTGTATCTACACACCTGCTGTTATACCCTCACTATAAAATTACATAAACACCGCACTGAATGACAACCCAAACAACTCATACTTAGTATGAAAAATCATATTACCTGATAGCAGGTCAGCTTTTAGGTGGTAGTAGTATTGGAAGTGATAGTAGTAATGGTTGTGATACTGGTTGTGGTAGTAGTGGTGGTATGGCTTTAGGGTGCAAAACTGTTGTGGTCATTAATGCCTGTTCACCTTTTAGATGAACGTAAAGAGCATCATACAGAGATGAAAATGATGTGAAATGAAATGTTTCCATGAAAATGCTCTCCTCACCAAAATGTCACAAATTGTTTGCTGTGTTCATATCTTTTACTGTAGTCACCTACATAAGTAACTCCAAATCCAGAAAAATGTTTAACCAATAAAGCTGACTACAAAGTGGTATGCAGTTATGGCAGATTCTTCTAATATGCCATATTTTTTCATATTTTTTGAGGGGTTGGGATGTATTCAGATCAGAAAGGAATATTTCAGAATTCAAAACTGGTTTGTTAGCACACAATAAGCAAAACTAAACAATTGCATTGTTTGGGTAGAAAGAAAGCACAAAGGATAGTAATACAGAAAAACAGGTATTTTAAAAAGATACAATTTTAAGGATTTTACATACCTTAGCATGCATTACTGCTACTTTGGATCCTCTACTTCATCAAAATGGTTACCACCAAGGATCTTCCTCAAATGAAGTACAGAACATTTGCTTGTTGCAAATTGAGAACCGTAGGGTAAGTATTAATGAATCATTAGGTCATTTGAATGAGAACAGTATCAGTGTCCCAAAACCTGGCACCAAATAATTGTAGTTTGATGGAAATATTCATTTCTTTCACACTATCCGTGTGTAGGCTAAGGTTTGAATGAGTAGAGCCAGAGTGAAAAATTCAATTCCCATAGCCAGGATTAGAACCACGGATCTCCCGCTCTCCATGCAGTTGCTCTAAACCACTGAGCTACTATGGCCAACGTGCTGACATGACATTAAATTCCTCAACTGACTCGTATGTTTCCTGGTAGATGCTTAGAGGTTTTCATATGCTATGAGACATGCAACTTTTGTGGTGACTTACAATGCTGTAAGTACTTAAGTCCCAGACCTCATAGTTAAACCACTATGTTTTATTTTTAGGTAAATTGATGGAAATAATCATTTCTTTCACATTAGCCGTGTGTAGGCTAAGGTTTGAATGAGTAGAGCAAGAGTGAAAAATTCAATGCCATAGTCGGGATTTGAACCACGGATCTCCTGCTTCCCATGAAACATACAAGTCAGTTGGAGAATTTAATGTCATATCAGCACGTTGACCATAGTAACTCAGTGGTTTAGAGCAACCGCATGGAGAGCTGGTTCAAATCCTGGCTAATTGTAGTTTGTTTTTTCATCTGAAGAAGTCCCTTGGTGGCCAGCATTTTAATAATCATTTCAACAACAACAAAAAATACTACATTACAAGTATTACATTCTATTACAAATTGGTATGAAAATCATTGCCTCAACATGAAGTAGATCTTGTTTAACATAAGCACAAACTAATACAATTAAATATTGAGGGTTCATAAAAGGAAGGAATGGGAAAGGGAGAGAAACTTACTACTCATACTATTAAAAAGATGTACCTTATAACAAGAATCATTAACTAAGAGGTTTTGCACATGCCATTGTTAAATAATAAATACATGGCTCTTAAATGCAAAATAAAAGAACACATTCATGCACCTATGCTCAAACTAGGCCAAATAAAATAAAAGAAATTTATAATGAAAGTATGCATTGAAAAATAGCATTAATGCAACTTTCTTTGAGAAACAAAAACAAACCAGTGTGGAATAAATGCTTTTCTCTTTATTTGAAAAAAAAAAAAGTTATTGGTTACTTTAAATCTATCCAAGTAAACAATTTATAAATCAAAATAAACGTAAAGAACATTCTTGGATCATTTTACTTAATTTTGAAAACAAAATTTATTAAAGGGTTGCCTTTTGTGCTGATACAAACTCTAGAAGTCAAGGAAAAATGTAATTCATCACTGTGGTCTCATATCAACCAGCAAAAGCTTCAATTGGGTCAACACTTGTCCTTAGCAGTCAGGAACATAAATCCATAGTGCCCAAGATACGCATCGTAAGATGACTGCTTCTTTATTTAGCATGGCACCATTATTCTATTGAGATTTCCTACTGCAGAATGACTTGTACATACGTAAAATATGAAACTATTAACAGTGAAGCAAACAAATATATACAAATATAATAATCTGTAACTTAAAACTTCACTTATAAGAAATGATAATTCTTTTAAATTCTCCAGGATCCAATTTCATGTAAACTTATACACATCTTCAGCCGGAAACAAAGCTGTCGCCATTGTTACTAACACTAGAGGTTGATATGTTCTTGTTAGTACTACCAAAATCTGAAAATAACACAAATTTAAAAACCAGCAGTCAATTGTTTTTAAATTTGTTTTATTTTCAGATTTTGGTAGTACTAACAAGAACATATAAATATTTAGTGTTAGTAACGATGGCGACAGCTTTGTTTCTGGCTCAAGATGTGTATAAGTTTACAAGAAATTGCGATCCTGGAGAATTTATAAGAATTATCATCATTTCTTATAAGACAAGTGAAGTTGTAAGACAAATTCTTATATTTGTATTATGACTTGTACATGTTTACAAATGAAAATCGCAATAATTAACTTCCAATTTGAATGGCAAAAGAGTTAAGTTGATATTGCTTAAATGCTATTTGTCACAATTTTGGAGCCTCTTGGCATTGATTAATACAAAATGTACACATATTGATGGGTATATACACATTTTTATCAAAAGTAAATATTAGCTGAGAAAGAGAAGAGATATCTTTAGCACACACACCCTGATAAAACGAAAGGGTATAAAATTATACACACTTTGAGGATGCTTTATGATATGCTGACAAACAGCATTTGCTCATTAGAGTAAAGCATTTTATTCATTCATATATTTTACTTAAATAACTTCATGTACATTTCATAACAGATCTGGACGTAATTGATGTCAAGCAAATAAGCAATCAAGCAAGATGTTATACATGCTTAGAACTTATACACTACTCAAAACAATGATTTTTTTTTATTCATGTTTACGGTCTTTACTATGCATCCAATGGATATCTATGCCAAAAACAGCAACACTGCAGACCCTAAATTAAAACTATTATTACCGACTAAGACAATGCAAATTACGAAGCTGTTTAACTGCAAGTTCTTCATACATAAGCATGGTTAGAAAATAGTTTATATATTCATCCTCTTCTTTAAACTCCGCAGTTAAACCACTATCATGGTGTTAGGGGATTCTTGGTCCTTCACTCCTTAGGCAATTAGGCATTGGGTTGAGGAACCACAACTCTGGATCAGATAGAGAAATCCAGGATGGGTGATCAACCCAATGCCTGGAACGAGAGTGAAAGAAGTAGATGAACAGATTGAGGGCAAAGTGGATAATAGGAAAGATGATAATAGAGCAATTGGTGAAATAATGAGGGGGAAACCTGAGACCCCGGAGCAGCTGATTATTCTTTATTTGTAAAATTGCAATTGAAACTTAAGATGAAGGATGTAGTTGAGATATGTCAAACCTTTTTTTGGAAAAATTTTGAAAAAGTTAATGTATATTCCAATAAGTTTAAAAACCTGGAAAATGCAATGAATCACTCTCTGTTTAATGGACATTTACAAAGATGTGTCTGATCATGTGTGTTTAGAAACTAGCATCCTTGGTAGTCTTCTCTTCAGCATATTACAAATAAAACATCTGGTTTGTTTTCATTTTCTCTAGAGAGAACAGAGAGCTTACAATACTTACTTGATTAACCTGACTAATAGAAGGGCAAGAACAACAACATTGTGGGTAGGGTGTCCAAAGCATGGGATAGTTAGTCACTGATTGGTTTGTAAGAAATCTTGCACATGGCTGTGCATTAGAACACATGACGATTCCATTTCTCTGGAAAACAAGCATAAAGGCAAGTTGACAGAAGGTAGAGTACCTAACCATGACCTAAAAGTTTAACCACATGTGGTTTGCTATGACCCTAAGTTTCCACCTTTCAAATAATTGAAATAATAAAGAGTTTCTCAAAGACTAATTTGGCCGTCATTTGTGATCTGATATTAATTTTTAGGTGCACCCAAAGAAATGATTTGTAGGACCATGAAAAAAAATAACTGTTGACATCATTTCAAAATAAGTACAATTTATTGTTCAACAGCTGTAGCGGAAAATGAATACAGCTCACTTCATACTTTTAAATTTAAAATACATCAATACGTCAACTTCACATAAATCAAGTTTTAAGTACTTGATCTGATTCATCCATATTTATATCATATTATCATTTCAATAAACAAAGAGTTTGAAGTTTTCTATTTACAAAATGGATTCCTACTTTGTCATTTTGTATTGATAATACTTAGCTGCACACAGAAAGTCACAAGTTAGAAAACTGACAGAACTTTTCGATGATGATTTCCTTTAATGCATAGCAATTAAGATTTTAAGTATAAATTCCCAATACTAATGTGAAGTGAGTGCTTATATTATTCGCTTAAGAGGCGAGAAGATATGTTTGCTAATGAAACAGGGGCTTTTAAACCAACGTTTTTGTACCTAATATAGAATTTCTTATATTTTCAAAATGACAAAACCGTTAGAAGCATTTGGAAGCACAATAAGCTGGACAATTATGCAAAATTATAGAAGTATCCAAGTATTGTATACAAGAGCAACAATGAATGAGATCCATTATTGCCGGAATATACTAAAATGGTCTGTAAAAAGCTGAATCTGCTGATAGTGACGTAAACTAAGTGTTAAGAATAATTAAACACTTTAGTAACACAACCTCACTACTACTTATCTGTATTTACAATCCTTTGGGACCAGTTTCGAAACCACTGTTTCATTTTCAACCTGTCAATGTCAGTGATCAGTTGCTAGGTTGAAAATCAAACAGAGTTGTTTCGAAACTGGTCCCAAAGGATTGTAAATACACATAAGTAATAGTGAAGTTGTGTTACTAAAATAGTTATTCTTAATACTAACATGGGATTGTTGCACTTCTATTTCCTCAGAAAAAATGATATAAAAAGGCCACATGGTGATTTTTATCGCTTTTTAAGGTCATGCTCAAATACATAGCCTTTGTCAGCTTGCCCTTTGTAAACTAAATAAGTGACAGCTCAGCCAAAAGTATAATGCCCAAACGAAAATCAAAACACAAAATAAATAAGTAAATAAATACTAGCAAATCATTCCACACAGTTCATAAAATAAAAGAAGCCATTGGGACATGCAAGACAAACTACATAACATTCACTTCATGCATAGTGTATAGCATAAAGAGATGAAAAATTAAGATGCTGAAGGAGCATGTTATGTTTTAATCTTGATATAGGATAAAAAATTGGTAGGAAAAAGTCTCTGCTAAGAGCAGCCTTTTGTTTGTTTTCGGTAAAAAAACATAAGTGCAAACTGTTCAAAATGCATATTCTCCTGTAAGCATATTTTGAATAAAGTATTATTTAAAAGCTGAAAATACAAATAACCCAAATTCTTAATTTAACTGGTTAAAAAAAAAATATTCATTATTATGAAAGTGTAGAATAGAGAAAACTGTTGCTCTTTATCAAATAATTATTCAAGAGCTAGAACCCTAAAGCACACCAAGTATATTTGACAATACCATTGTTTTCAAATGTCCTGCACTGTAGCATGCTTTGGTTCCCTAACACGGAATGCAGTCTGGGTTCCATTCCAACCCTGGGGGTACAAATTTTAAGTCCCAGGTATAGGACTGGTGCTCACTCAGCAATGTGAGAAAATTGAGAAGCTTATGATAGGTAAGCCGCCCTGGTCAAGAAAGCCAACTTTCCGGCTGGGGGTGCCGAGATGCTTAGCACATTGCTCCTCCCCATATCGGTTGGATGATTACCCACCTCTACCTTGCATATGCGAGCATGAGGCCGGCAGTCGGGTTGGCAGACCTTGGCCCTCTATGGGCTATCATGCCGTGGGTTATTATTATTACTCGTTTTGCAATAAATGGCTAGAGTAGCATGCAAATAAACAGTGTCGCAGATGGTGGAAATAATGATTATGAGGGCAGTTCAATAAAGACCCTTGTTAGGAATGAAGATGGTAATTTTTTCAAACACAAATTATTTCTTAACATAGTCCCCTTTTAGGCGTATATACTTCTCACAACATATATGCCATTTCTCTTTTAACCCCTACTAAACTTAGAAATTTTAAAATATTCTGAAAACTGTCAAAGTCCCACAATATTTTCTGTAAACAATGTTCCAATAATAATAGACCTGTTCATTGTATATAGAGCTAATATGTTTCCTAACTGAAATTTCACATCTCACCTAAATTACAACAATGTCAGTCTTTGCTGTACTGCAACAAAAAGTCCCCATCATTCTTTATGTCAGTCTGGAATTCTCATGGTTGCATAAATAATATAAATGCATTCTTATGAAAAATATGTTCCATTCAATCACAGATTTCATGAAGAGATATCCCATAGTATAACTGAAGCTTCTTATTGTGTAGCAATTAAACATTTGGCTAGACTGTAATATTAAATAAACGTATGGCCACTATACCATAAAGCATTTGATAAAATGGGACAATTTATCTTAAATAACAGCTTCAGTCTAACTTTTCACCAGACAAACTCTAATTTCAAAACTTTGTATGTACTTCAAGATATCTTAATTAAATGGTATAACCTAATTATTTACATACCTATTAAGTAATGTATAGGACTTAATTTGCACTAGAATTTATACATTAATTTCATTGACTGCACAGCATCCATTTTGGGTGTAGACATTTCTCTTAATTGGCTGTAAATTATTGTTCCTCTAGTTCTTTAAATCTCCCACCTTCTTAATTTTGACTATTTTTATAGTGTATCTATTGACAGGTGTCTCGCTTTATCAGGTGATCTCAGAGTTGTATAGCAAAAGCTTATAAAATTGCTGGAAAATTGATCTACTTTGTCTAATTATATCAGAATGAGTTAGAAATCAAATGGCATAGACAGATCTATGGTGTAGGTTAAATATGAATATATCGTGATACATCAAATACCATGATATAAAGTTCTGTATGCCATGGTCTTACTCTGCAACAGTCTCCAATAAGAATATCCAGTAGATAGCTGAACTGTTCTATTTTCTTATTGTTTATAACCTAGCATTTACTGGAAAAGGAGATAGTTATGGAATGTGCTGATCAATGATTGTTGTTGAAATGATTAAGATTTTCTGATAGTCTGAGAGATTAAACCACTGCTGAAGAATATATTTTCAAATAATTTCAAATAACTAAATGACCTACCATCTGTTACCTTCGAGTCAAGGTGGAAGCCGTGAGGAGCACTGGCGGTCCACCGCAGTGCCATCGTTGTCTGGGGTTCAACCAATCCAGTGCCTTCTGCAAGCGGGACCTCTGCTGCTTAAGGTGTGGTGGTCCCCACGACAAGGAGACCTGCCCAAGAGCTGCCACCGATGTGCCAACTTGCGCAAACTGCAAGGGCAACCATGTGGCCTGTTATGGAGCCAGGAAGGCAGTGATGGCTGCAAACAGGTCGATGCAGCAACCCAGGCAACAACAACCTACGCCAACCAGGGAGGGGCAAAGATCACTCCCCCCCACAAGCACCAGCGTTTGGCCTAGACTTAGGCAGGAGGAAACCCAACAACAGGAGCAGCAGGACCAGAGGCCCAAGTTTGCAGAAATTACACAACTAGCCCCTGATGGTTCTAGAACGTCACGTGGACAGAAACCCACTAACAAGCCCACTCAGAAACACAAACAATCGTGGGCCCCAGCCCCAAAAGGTTCTGCTCCCACCCCTGACAAAAATGGGTCCAGGCGTCCTTCAAAGCACACGAATCTAACTGCTGAGGGCAAGCACGGAACTCCCATGCCCCCTCATCAGTTGAGAGACGAAAGGGCGGAGGAAGACCTGCTCCTGTTAGGTCAAGGTCATCCTCACCACAGACCTTAAGCCCTCAACCCTCTTCCCCTAACCCTGCTCCCCTTACAGCATCCCTCGATCTCACGGAGGTGTTCCAGTGGCTTCAGAAGTTGTTGTTGACACATGGGCAGAAAATCTGCAAGATTGTGGTGAAGTTCTTCTCCGCTACAGACCCGGCTGCCAAGTTGGTGGCGGCAATGGAGGCATTGGCTCTTCTGACAGCAGGCATCCAGCACTCCACAAATGGCGAATGGCAATAGGTCTCGTACCTCATTCCGAATCGCATTTTGGAATGCGTACGGCCTGTATGGTCAGGGGAGCGAGTTATTTCATTTTGCTCAATCTCATGCTCTAGACGTCATCTTAGTTAGCGAGATGCATCTCCGACCCGATTCCGACTACATCTGCCATCGTACAGACCGTCAGGGCCGACCAGAAGGCGGAACTGCAGTGCTGGTGAGGCAGAATGTGGTCCACAAACCAATCCAACTCCCACCTCTTCAAACACTTGAGGCCACGGCCATTAGTATGGATGTTAGAGGTCTTGGTGGTCTCCGTGTATCATCCACCACATAGACAGTTCGTACCAAACGACTATCTTTCCATCCTAGCCTTATATCCCAGTGCTATCATGGCTGGCGATTTCAATGCAAAACATCAACTTTGGCATTGCGGTCGCCGAGCAGATGCAAGAGGCAATGAAATCATTCGCCTTTTAGATGCAGACCCTCAGCTTCAAGTGCAGGGTCCCTGGCAACCCACTCACTATCCGCGAGGTGGAGGAATGGCTTCAGTCATCGACTTTGCTATCACAAAACATCTACCATTTCATCTCACCCTTACATCATTAAACGCACTACATTCTGATCATAACCCAGTGTTAACAGAAATCAACACCAGGGTTGCCAGTCATGAAATCTCGCTTCAAACGCGAGAAGTCGATTGGGAAGGCGTTAGGAACTGCCTCCACACTTCCATTCTGCCAAACCCCAAAATCACCAACATACCTACCCTGGAGAATGCAATCTCATCCTTCACTTCCATCGTGACACAAACTGCCAAAAACCTGACAAACCTCACTGCAGCCACACTACATCCAGATGTCCTACCATTGGACATAATTCTACTCATCCGCCGATCCTGGGCAGCACGGAGACTATACCAGCATCACCACACGCCACATAATCGAGCGCTCCTGCGACGTTTAAGTCACGAGGTCAGAGTCCGACTGCACGAGCACAAGGTGCAACCGTGGGAGGACAAAATGGCCAGGTTGTGTGTTGAGGATGGCGACGTGTGGAGGATAGCCAGAGCCCTCAGAAAACACAAAGGTCAATACACCTCCCCCATCCATGGCACCCAAGGCCTGGCCTATGAACCTTACGCTAAAGCAAATGCATTTGCTGACTACCTTTGAACGTACCTTGTGTCCAAGAGACGACCCCCAGGACGACATCTTTTCCAAACGTGTCCGTCGAGAGGTACGACGTTTCTTACATCGTCCTCCTGAGGATGCGGAAAGACTCCCTACCATCCGACCCAGTGAAGTCCAAGGCACGCACTCCAGCATCTCAAACCGAAAAAGGGGGGGGAATTAAATGTATAGTGGTTTAACGCCCGCTTTTACTACATACGGCACTGCAGGCGGTGACACTGATGATGTATGAGATGAAGATGGGGCACCGGTGGAATGAGATGGCGGGGGAAACCGGAGGTCCCGGAGAAAACCCGCCCCAATGCCGTGTTGTCCACCACAAATCTCACTTTGCGGTCGCCTGGGATCGAACCCGGGCCGCCTTGGTGAGAGCCAAGCGGTCTAACCACTGAGCCACGGTGTGGCCACCGGGGGGGGGGGGGCTGATGGGCTGACACCCCTCATGCTCCGCCATCTTCCTTTCAACGCGGTTCTCTTCCTAACTAGTGTCTTCAATATGTGCCTTACCTTTGGGTGCTTTCCACAAGAGTGAAGAGAGGCCCGGGTGATATGCATATTGAAACCTGGGAAGAATCCGGTACACCCTTCCAGCTACCATTCCATCAGTCTCCTTTCCACTCTCTTGAAAGTGCTCGAGAGATTGATTCTCTCCCACTTGTCCCCCATTCTGGGAGACATTCAAGCCATTCCCGACCATCCGTTTGGATTTCGTCCTGGGCACTCAACAGTCCAGCAGTTACTGCGTGTGGTGGAGACCGCTGCCCTGGGTTTCCAGGAAGGCGCCTTCACGGCTGCGGTTTCGTTGGATGTCATAAGGCCTTCTCTACGATATGGCATGCCGGACTCCTGTATAAGTTGATCCAACTGGGGCTCCCAACACAGATGATTAACATTCTACACAGCTTCTTGCGACACCGCACTTTTAAAGTCACAGTTGCAGGGAAAATATCAACACTTAAACCAGTGAGAGGCGGAGTCCCCGAAGGCTCTGTACTATCTCCCACCTTATTCAACGTCTTTATGGCAGATTTCCCCACCGAACCACGAGTCAGAATGGCACAATAAGCTGACGACGTGCTTGTGTTCTGCAAAGACAGACACATACTCAGAACCTTCAACCCCATACAGAGACACCTCCGTCTCACACAACAGTGGTGCCAGCGTTGGCGGATGTCCGTAAATCCGGACAAAAGCCACACCATACTTTTCACAAAGCACCACACCCCCGCAGACTGCTCTAACTTCAGTTTCCGAGGTCGAAGGATAGAGTAGACTAACTCTGTCCGATACCTTGGAGTAACTCAGAAGCGCCCTTGTTAGATCACTGGGAGATTATGACCCCACTAGATGCTGTTCTAGACAACATCGGGTTCCCCGCAAGGCATGCGGGCACCCAAATAACCCAGGAGCTAATCCTAACAGCAGCTAAAGCTGGGCTCCACATACACCCCTAAGTTGTTTGGCAACAAAATTCTCCCCAACCTAAACTAAATTAAAAACACCAGGGTGCTGGGTATTGCATCCTGTCCTTTCATCCCGAAGATGCAATAACTGTAACCTCACAAAATTCATCAACCTCAAAACCTACACCATATCCATCCTACAAAATCCCGTGTCGAATACCTTACCTGCCGTAAAACCCTTAACGGGTGAGCATGCAGCAAAAACCTTCTGGCTGTATACAGCCAGTCAGCACCACGGAAGGATGGACGGAACTAAATGACAAGTTTTTTTTTTTTTTTTTTTTTTGTAATTTACGTCCTTTAACTTCCTTTTTAAAGTCATATCAGACGGGGAATGGAATGTGTGAAATGATGGTCAAATGGGCCCAGGGTCCATGGAGCTTAGAGTTACCCAACATTCGCATTTTAGGATAAGAGTAAACCCCGTAAGAAACCTTATTCAGGTAACTCGCCCTGACCGAGATTCAAACTTGGGACCTCTTGAACTCGAGGCAGACATGCTACCATCTACGCTACCGAGGCAGGCACTTATTTTTTTGATATCACAAAATTCAGATTCTGTTCAATGAATCAGTGTATACCTATCGCAGATTTAGGAATTCAATCGTGCATTTACAAGTCACTGTCACAGAATTTATGTCCATATTTTTTATATTCATACAGTTTTTAAATTCTCAGTCGTAAAATATGTTATAGTGAGTGAGTGAGTGTGTGGTGTTTTAGGGCCCGTCGACAACAAGGTCATTTGGGCCCGAAGTCAACACTAAAACCTAAAAGCTACACAAATTTAGCTAAAAAGGTAAAATAAACTAAAAACACTCAACTATTAATGTTAAAATTTGTTCTTGAATCAATATTTAAATGATCCTTGTCCATTTTATGGCCATTACACAACACTTATTCAAAAATACCACAGGATTAGGCATCCTTACCCTATCTACTGTAATGAACAGATTGCTTAACTTTCAAAACCCTAACGGCAGGTATTTCATCTGGTATATAAATAAATATTCTGCTTAGTATATCTTCAGTAAAATTAACTTTATATGACTCTTTAGACTATTTTGTTTACCTGTGTTGCTGGTTCTATTTTGATTACAGTGGCGGCAGGATTGGCTGGTGATGCAGTCGAAACACCAATACTTGTTTGATGCTGCTGCTGCTGCTGCTGCTGCTGCTTTGTAGATGTAACACGTTTTTGATGAGGATCCTGCTGTGGTTGTGGCTGAGGTTGCTGGGGTGGCGGTGGAGGCTGTATTTGTATGGGAGCAGTTGGTGGAGCAGGAGCAGTTACTGTTACTGCTGTTGCCGCAGGTGTAGCAGCAAGGGCCAATTGTTGACCAGGTTGCACAAGAATACGCGTTGCTGTTGGAAGGAATTCATGCGCCTCTGAGACTGGCGCAGGTGTCGGCTCAAACAGCTGAATATGCTGAGTTGTACCAGCACCTGTGCCTGCACCAGCTCCTCCGTTGGGTGGTTGTGTTGTCACCTGAAGCGTGGCTGTAGAGGGTTGAGCTGCTGTAGTGGAGTAGCTCGGCCACAACACAGCACGTTGCAAATGTTCTGTCAAGCAATAACAATACTGGTAATAGGGCTACGAACACATCACATAGATAAAAACATTGCATTTTTCCTGTTTTTCTTTTCACCTGGCAATGAAAATCTTGGAAATATTCCAAAATGTTAGATAGCTCGGAATACTAAAATATGAGTAAAAATCTTTGTGAGTGCCAAAGTAATGCAACCTGAAGTTGAAAGATCCATATTAATGGGTGTTTCTTTTATTTGGATTTCTGCTCTGACCCAATCAACAGCCTAACAGTTGACTGTCACTTAAACCAGAGAGAGGAAAAGATCTGGAGGAGTACAGTGAATAAGTTTGTAAGCAATTTACAGCTATCTTCCAACGAGTTGAGAAAAATAGCTGCTTTGAGAAATAGAGTTGTCTGACCAAAAGGACACCTGAGGTCAGGTATCCTGAGGAGCGGTGGCCTGGAATACTAAACAATTTAAGAAAAGTGAAGTGCCCAAGCAACTTGTACAAGCTATCCCAGAGCTATTTCAAAGACAGAACAGCCAGTCTTTGCTCTAGTGAGTTCAAGATAGAAAAGCAAGT
Organism: Mantis religiosa; assembly: GCA_030765055.1. Taxonomy (NCBI): domain Eukaryota; kingdom Metazoa; phylum Arthropoda; class Insecta; order Mantodea; family Mantidae; genus Mantis; species Mantis religiosa. The sequence goes on along the minus strand of CM060949.1, from coordinate 39,155,264 downwards.
TAAGAGGGGATGTCCACAAGGATCGTGTTGCGGACCTGGATACTGGAACATTCTCTATAATTCTCTAAGCGAACAGAAGTAATTGCCTTTGCAGATGATCTGCTAATCATGACAAAGGGAAAGAGCACACTTGATGCCGAAAATTTTGCCAATCAGGATTTAAAGAAAATTGAATTATGGGCCAAAGAAAATAAAATAAAATTTAATGAGTCTAAATCAAAAGCCATAATGATAACAAGGAAGAAAAAATAAACAACGAAGCAATCAATATCTATCTTAACAACACAGTTATTGAACAAGTAGATATACTGAAATACCTTGGCATATATATATTGACAAAAGGTTTAGATTCAACCATCATGTTGATAATCTACTTGACAAAGCAATAAAATTGACACATTCATTATCCAAGACTGCAAAACTTACCTGGGGGCTTGGAAACAAAGCATTACACACCATATATAAAGGTGCCATAGAGTCAATATTAACATATGGAGCCCCAATTTGGGGAGCTGCTCTACAAAACCAAAAGAACTTAAGGAAAATACAGAGAATACAGAGACTATTCAACATTAAAATCATAAAAGGGTACAGAACGATATCTTACGATGCTTCCTGTGTCATAGCTGGTATTGAACCCATTGACATAACCATTAATGCGAAGATAGCACTATACAGGGCTATACATGAAAGGGATAACTATGATGCACCCTTACCACCAAGGAAATGGCAACATCCTGCAGAAGTTCCTGAAATCACAGAAGCTGAGGAAGCCACTAATTACATATTCAGAATCTACACAGATGGGAGTAAAATAGCAGAAAGGGTTGGAGCTGCAGCAGTGGTGTTCAAACATGAAGCACTAAGTCTTCAACTAAAATATAGATTGGATGGCAAGTGTTCAAACAACCAAGCAGAACAAATAGCTATATTGAAAGTGCTACAAGAGCTTCGAAACCATATAGACTTAGCACTTGAAGAAAAGACAGCAGCAATTTACTCAGATAGCAAGGTAACGCTGGACACACTGGTAAACAACATAAAGCACAACTCAGCCGTGGAGGACATTGCAGCCACTCTAACATCCCTGCAACAAGCTAATTAGAGAATCCACTTCAAATGGGTGAAAGCCCATGTAGGAATACCTGGCAACGAGATGGCTGATAAATTGGCCAAGGCAGCTGCTCAAGATGAAGGACTGCCAATCATTTACAATAAGGTTCCCAGGTCAACGATCAAAGCAGACATAACAGAAAGAGGACACGAACAATGGCAACATAGGTGGAACAGCACAAACAAAGGGGCTCTCTGTAAAACTTTCCTCCCAACAATCAAAGATAGGTTAAAGAGAAAACTTCCCATTACACCAGAACTTACTGCTACAATCTCAGGTCATGGAAAAACTAAAGATTACCTATACAGGTTCCACATTATTAATGATCCAAAATGTACATGCAGTAACCTCCGACAGTTAACCATTTAATTTTTGAATGTAAAGACAGACAACAGCAGAGATCTATATTGGTGGCAGAAATGCAAAAACAAGGAGGAAAATGGCCCACAACCAACCAGGAATTAATCACAAAATACTTGAAACCATTTTGCAAATATATTCATTCAATTAACTTATAAAAAGTAGTCAACTTTAAATTCAATATATTTATAAATATACTAATAGAATTAGAGATAAGACTACAAACATACTATGAAACAATACAAAGCAAGAATAGGCTAGTAAACTAGAGAAAGGAACTACCAACATATAGGTTAGAAAAAGCTTAAAGGTGTACATATCAAAAATAAATTAGGAACAAGTCTGTTAAGCTTATACATTTAAAATTGAATCTGTAAATTATAATGTATAATTATGTATTGTACTGCATGTAATATTACCATGTAATGGGGCATGCAGTTGATACCAATAAAGAGAAAAAAAAAAAAGACATACAATGGATCAGAGTAGCCAGGAGAGGTCATCCCAAATATTTATTTTATTCAGCCCAAAGCCTGGTTTGAGAGTGAGGAATGGATGAAAGAAAAACATATTGTGTTATAACTTACCAATGTTTGTTGCAGGCAGGAGTATTAAGTGTCCATGAAGAGGATCACGGACGAGCTGGTAACCCAAAGGGTGCGGAGCAAGAGGTACCTCAGTGGGGTTCAGCTGTACCGGGACTGGGGCTGCAATTACAAAATAACACTTTATTTGCATAATCCTTATGTAAGTGAAGAACGACATAGTGACAGGAAATAAACTAAGTCAATAAAGAATATACAACTCAGCTAACTACTGCACTCATTTTCTCCAAAATAAGTAAATATTACAATGAAATTGTCTAGAAGTTTCCACACTAGAGAAACGAAACAGAGCAGATCTTTACAATTTTTCTGATTTTAAAACTAAATTACACTTAACTGCTGATTAGTTATTACCCTAGAAAGGTCCATTATCAATCGGGACTACAAGCAAAAGAAATTAAAACAGATCACTACTCTTCAAAACAAATAAAAACTGGAAATACAAAAAATTCACTTCCCATCCTGGGGCATTTCCAAAGTTTGAATGAATATTTAAAGATTATGGCATCAAACTAGCACCACAAAATAGATTCTCACTCAAGAAACTGTTAAATAATCCCTTAAAAAAACACGATCCCACCAGAACAAAAATCAGGCATATATAGGATAGATTGTGAAAATTGTGACAAATTTTATATTGGTTTGACAAAGGGAAATTTAAAAACTAGATTAACAGAACACCGTAGAAACATAAAATATAAACAAACAGAAAAATCGGCAGTTGCTTTTCATTTCTGGAATGACAACCACCATATCGGAGAGGAGATCAAACTACTAAAATCATTGTCAACAAAACTTGAACTTACAACTGGGAAAAAATTTTTATTATTAAAAACATTACACATATTCTAAATTTTGATGTGCCATCAGTGAGTGGTCTACTGAACTTATGTAAAGAATCTTCCGAGAGAGGGAGCCAATTACAAGAGATCCAGACAACAACCAACTGTGATGAGTTGCTAATCAGCTAAGGATAAAACTGCCATAGTTTCAAAAACATTCCTGATTTTGTAAAAGGATGGGAGTGAAGTTACAAGTTTTAAAAGGTATAACTCAATTTTAGTCTTTATTCATTGTAGAAGTCTGAAATGTAAAATTCTCCAGAGCAAGTTACTTTTTGAGGCTTTCAGTTTCTTTCCCTACAGGTACTTGGTTTAACAGAATTATATGTAATTATAGAAGAAATCATGAAGAAACTTTCAAACGAATGTCCATGTTCTCGTGACTCCATGGAACTGTTAAGTGATGTGATACTTGGTTGCAACCAAGGTCAACACGATACTGTTCCCTGCATTTCGTGCTGAAGACGAATAAGAAGTCAGATTTTTGGAATGTTATCCTATTGAAATTACAACCCAGTTCATAGTAAAGCTTGAGTATATGATTCATGGATCAAAAAAAAGTTTTAAAAGCAGAAAGGAAACTGGTGACAGAGTTTAGGAGTCATCTGAGAATTGGAAACTTCAGTTTATTATTCATAGCAACAACTGAGGTTCTTATGACAGTGTTTGTGGATAGTATTCTACTCAATAAGATACATTAAGTAGTTCCTGTGATATGTTTGCAACAGATATGAATGCTTAACTCTTCTGCTGCAAACACACTGTTTCCCCTCGAAACAGTCTTTTTCCCCCTCAAAAGTTCATCTGCATCCATTTTAGCTAATTTTATATTTAGCTTCACACATATTCACCTCATCTTAGGATTGATCCTGAGTGAGATGGCTCTGCACTAATGGTCAGGCTCGCACTTGGGAGCTCCTCAATTCAAACCCTGGCAGAACCATCTTTCCTGGCAAATGCCAGGAAGATACCCTACATTTAGGCTTTAAAGATCATCTTCCCAAAATTCTGTTTTTAAATTTGATTTCATTGTATGCATCATTAGTTCCCACCACCTGTATGACTTTTTTTAATTAGTTTCCTCCAACTTAAGTGATGTCGGACGATGAATGAAATGATGCTCAAATGAGATCAGGGTCCATAAACTTGGAGTTATCTGACATTCATATTTCAGGAAAACAAAATACCCCTTTAAAAACCTTACTCAGATAACTCACTATATCCAAACTTTGAGCTAGGCACCTCTGGAATGTGAGGCAGATACTGTCCTCCACAGCAGAGAAAGTCTCCAAGGCCTGAGACGCAGGGGGATTGGCGAAGGTTCCCACACCCTCGCTGTACAGGTTTATGACACCCCATGTCAGTACAGTTACAGACCATTCAAAAACATTCTGACGGCTTCTACTTTTGTGAATGAAATTTCTCGGTTTTAGTGTAAAGAGTGAATAGGGTGCATGTTTTTTTTTTTTTTTTTTTTTTTTTTTTTTTTTTTTTTTTTAACGGTTCTGCTGCTTGTGAGCAGGCATTCTCTGCCACACATATTTGCTGTCCTTGTTCCACTGTGTAAGGCAGCACATTCCTTTCAGGGACCTTCTTTGCGTTGCTGGACAGTACACTATTCTATATCACAGTGGTGGATATCATCGTATGTAATAAGCACTGTAAATAATTCAGCCCTGATGTCAAATGGTTGCATATTTCCAACATTGGGGGATGGCACCAATCCGTCCCAAACTAGAACAACCCAGATATTAGATTAAAGAAGAAGAGAGGCAGATATACTGATAAGGAACACTCTTGGGCTGCTAATCGTTTGAAGGAAATTTGAGGGTGTTCAGAGAGGGAACCTATTTTGTCCCTCTGTTGCTCAACTTCCAGGTGTTTACAACATGTTGTTCTAGTTTGAGACAAATTATAGTAAAAGTCTGTTAAGGTGCTAGAATTTTTTCTTAACGCTAGACCAGTGTATGCAATGTGTGGGTTTTTTACAAGCAATGACTCCATCCAATGAAAATCAGGTCCTTATGAAGTAGGCACCTAAATACAACCCTTTTTCTTTGGATTTAAACCATTTTATTTTAGACCCCTGAAGCAGAGATATTACCATGGTCCATTCAATTGCAGACCGTTCCTCTTTCCATCACATAATGTACATATATCCGTATAAATGTAGCCTGAAGTAGCTGACGACACACATACACATGGTCTAGCCAATATCCACTCACACCCTTCCTATATGGCTCTGTTTATGAAATATTCATTGGTCATTGGGAAAGAGAGGTTTGCAGAAGCCAGCACACCAAATATACCACTGCTCCCCACAGCTCCCAAAACCCCATTCCGTAAAAAATGGGGGAGGAAGTATGTAGCAGTACACTACAGTATCGATATCTCTCGATGAGGTCGCATGCCATCGATTTCGTGTGTCTGAGCCATTAATACCCGATAGTCCATATGAATTTTAATTATTCTCTCTGTGTTTTTTACAGACAGCGTTTCAAGACTAAAATTATTTTACCCAGTGGCGTTTCCATCGCTACTGGGCTAATAAAAACGAGGTAGGAGGGCGGAGGGGGGAGAGCAGCGTCATATACAAGGGAACACGTTCGCTAAATATGGACATACCACACGGTCATTTTTAACGTTAAAAAGTGATAAACATATATTTCATGGACGTGTCTTTTTTATGCAAGGTACGAACATACATCAATATACCTGGTTTTTTGGTAGTCGCGAACCTTTAGCAAGTAAAATGGTGGTTATCTGAGACCTTAAACTAACGGCCCATTCCGCTCCTAGAAAAGGGTGAGCGACACAGAAAATGGATTTGAATTCTATGAATGCTAGCTGTTGGACATTTTTTCAACACTGGATTCGTGCTGCGAATTCATATGCTAACAATGACCGTAATGCTAGCCGCCATAATGCATTCTGTGCTACAGAATCAAGAACATTATTTTAATGTGTTAACTTAAATGTGTTACATCACCGAGATTGCCTTGAAAATTTGAAAGTAAAGGTTTTGACAGTATTCAGCATTGCAAGTGTAACATCCAACAACATTCCAAAAGGGTTAACGCTGTTTACTTTTTTTTTTTTGTAATTTACGTAATTTTGCTTCACGACGAGTGGGAGGAGATGTAATTGTAACACTGTCCTTCAGATGTTAACCCTCCACCGCATAGTGCAGTTTTAGACAAATTTAGTTGTCTTTGTGCTTGTATTATACCGACATTCAACAATTAAATATAAACATTTATTCTATATCATCAACTATTAATGTATTTCATTGCCATTTTAGTGTATTTTAAAACAAAGAATAACTGCAACCGCCATTGTTAACCCAAATGACCTTATTGTCGACGGGCCCTAAAACACCACACTCACTCGCCTTGTTTAAACACGCCATTCTTTAGTTTGCGTCCCTTCCACAGGCACATGACTACAGTCGCGGGATTCGAACACTTGAGGTTTCACTTTGAATGCATAGCCGATTAATTTCATCTCGTTTTAATTTCAATCGCTTACATTTAAGTGATTGTAGAATATGACAACAATGTCACGGAGTTTGAGTGGGTAATCCATTAATATCGGAATTTGTGATGTTTGCAATAGACTTCACAGCCTGTCTACAAATTCAAAATTACTTAAAACCAGATACAAATGTATCAGAAATAAAAAAATACGTACATTAAGAAAACTGAAACATAAAGCAGCATGAAACAAAGAATTATACAAAATCTCGAACCCTCATTATTTGGTGAATTATATCGAAATTACATAAGATACAAAAAATGACCAAGTAAACTAAAATATAGATATACAAAACAATAACTCAAAAAGTATATAACAAGAATTTTGAAACGATTTGAACCACAAGCATGCATGTAAAACGGTCTTAAAAGTTCGCAAAATGCGCGGGAGTGACCATTAAATTTTCTGGAATTAAACCAAGACACACCGCCGATATGACCATAGCAGTTAAAACCGGGGTATAAATGGAACAAGGGGGGAAAAAAGACCCCCAAGACACTTAAGCAACGCTAAAACTACGAATACATACCTCTCGAGTTACTAAGTGACAAATCACATTTCACAAACATCTTGCCTCTTCAAAGATCTATCAGCAACTAACACACTAGCCAAACGTAGTCGGGTCTTGCTTCTGATTGGTGGAAGAGCTCGCTCGCTTTTACGATACAACAATGACCAAACAACGAACTCTTTATGGTCTCCAGAAAATATTTCCATTATAAAATCTTGTTGTATCAGTTTAGTTTAAAGTAATTTAAAACCTCATGAAATATAACTATATAATATAAATATATTTCATTTTTGGCAAATGAAATCGTATTTGATAATCACTGCCATTTGTGCTATTGACTAGTTTTGTAGTGGCAACGTCACTACCGCTCACCTTTGTGGTGGGGGAGATAGTACGTCTGCCTCCAGATTCGAAAGATATTGAGTTCCTATCTTGGTTAGGATCAATTGCGAAGATTAACGTTTTTCCAGAATTTTCCGGCCTATGAAGGTAAATGTAGCGTAGCTATAAACTCTGGGCTCTTAAACCTAAAAGCTTTTTTAAAAAATAATGCAATCAGCGTATAAGAAGTAACTATCTTTCTCATTTTTTTTCAATGCATTGCTCTTTATAACAAGTACAATAGTATACACAATTGAAATATTGTTTAAGATCATAGTCCAGTTAAAAATAAATAAAGACAATCAATACAATTACAAGTATTAACAGTTAAGTGCTAAAATAATACATAAAGATGATTGTAATACAAATACATTGATAAAAAATTACTGTAGGTCAATTACAATATCATCATTCAGAATTTCTTCCATGTCATAGTAAGCTTTTGATTTAAGAAAATTAGTTAATATATGTTTAAACTTAGGTAATGGAGTAATATTTCTAAAATTAATTGGTAATTTATTGAATAATTTACTGTCAATATAATCAATCTTTCTTTCATATAATTTTAATCTATGTGATTGAGTTATCAAGTTCTGTTTTCCTCTAGTGTTGTAGTTATGAATAGCTGAATATTGAGGCAAAGACCTATTTCGTATATACAATATGGATTTTAATATGGAAATTAATCTTCAGTTGAGGCCTGTACAATGTTAGAGGAGGCCTATGGAGAGTCTGTTCTTCCCTACAGCACAGCTCGAAGGTGGTTTAATAAATTGTTTAAATAGGGGAGACAATCAATTTCAAAGGAAGGTGGACCCGGTGCTCCAGTTACTGCTCTTACGGAAGAAAACATCAACACTGCTGCTGCTATTGTGAGATAGGATCGACGCATTAAGATCACTTTCTGAATTACTGAACATTTCATTGGGTGCCACATTTCCGTGAAGCAGGCTGGATGCTGCACCACGATAATGCGCGGCCGCATATTGCCAATTTTGTTGCTGAATATCTTGCAAAAATTTACGCGAAATGCATCCCTCACTCTCCCTATAGTCCGGATTTAGCCCCATGTTACTTTTTCCTATTCTCTAACTTGAAGAAACGCCTTCATGGGAGGCATTATCCATCATCAGAAGCAGTGGTGAAGGCTGCGGAGGCGATTTTGAAGGATCTCTCAAAAAATGGTTTCCAGCATGTCTTTGAAGACTGCCAGAAACGCTGGGACAAGTGCATCGCATTCAAGGGAGACTATTTTGAGAAGGGACATCAAAATTATGAGGATGAGTAAAGATACGTTGTCAAAAAAAAAAATTGTGATCGTTCTTTATTGAACAGCGCTCGCAGTAGTGGCATTAGTAATAGAAAACCATCTAGTCTAAAGTTTAAGAACACCCTATGAGATTGGTAAACAACACGTTTTACCTCATAAAGTGCTCAATGAAAATAATATGAAGCATAAGTAAAACCAATTTTTTGCTTATATTTGGTTAACTATTCAATTACAAATGAGTAGGTGGTTTATGCCTCTAAAACGAAAGAGCTCCACTTAGCTAAACAATTCTATCCTATACTTTTCGTATGCATGTCTTAAAGTACTGAAACTCCGAAACAAACTTCTTTGTTTTAGAAAAAAACCGGAAGGAGAGAGAAAAAAGGGAACATTTATTGGTATTTGAACCCAAGTGCTTCAGGTTTAGATGCCGATGCTCTACCAAAGAGCTACCGGTGTCGAGCTGCAGGCTTCTACATTAATACATATGAGCTCGAAAGACTGTCAGATTGAAATTCTTGCACTAGAAACATTCAAGTGTCTCTTTTCGAAAACTGGAACATTCTATTCCCCTGCCAACGTTAAATACTTATCTTTATTTACCTTTATTAATTAGTATCAATGTTTTTATTATTCTTATTGTTATCATTATCATATATCGGGCGATGGACAGATGAACCGGAATGGATGTTGAAGTGATTCAGAATGCTGTATTTGTGGGACAAAACACGTATGGGGCAAAAAGAAAGGTCAAAGAAACTAACACAAACCGAGATTTGAATTTACATATATCTTCTGTTAAATAAATTGTTATTGGCAATGAGCTTATGGGGAGGAAAGGTGTTACACCAAAATTTAGCTTCATTCGGGGAATTTCGTTTAATATTATCGAAAAAGGCTAATGCACAAAATGCTTATTTGTCAATCCTTTCTTTTTCTGGTCCTAAGGTTTCTATACCGTTGTTTCCAAGTTATATCCATTTAGAGGCCCTTCACGGAAAATTCAAAATGTATCCTCTGTCAAGTCAACAGGTGCATCTACAGACATTAGCTCTATGGACTCTGGGCTCATTTGAGCAGCATTTCACTCAATTCAAGCATCGTCCTATATAACGATTAACGTTGGAGGACGTAAATTAAATAAATGAATAAATAAATACAGAACATTAGGATATCTACAGAAGGGATTCGGCACTGCGACTAGTCTTGATCTATTGTACCTATGCCCCCAAGTGGCACATTCCCGGGAGGAAAGATGAGACAAGAGGGCGGTCGTCCCTGCAGAGGGCAGGGTCCGCACATTTTACTTATATAGAAACCTCCCCGAGTATTCTAGGACGACATTCCCCCTACTGTGGTTCGGAAGCGATCCCTATCGGAGGAGGAAGTGGTTTTCTCAGAGCACATCACCCTGCCATGCACCGCCGAGACACCCGCCGAAACCTCTACCCTGAAAGAGACCACCAGATGAGAGATGATGTGAAATAATAATGGAGATGAAATGGAGGGACAGGAAATTCGGGGGATGTAATTAACCTAACCAGCGTTCGCCTAGCGTCCCGGGGAAAACCCCGAAAACCCCATGGGTCAAGTAGATCGGCCACGGGAATCGAACCCGGGCCTCCCTAATGCGAGCCATCCCGCTCGATGCCTAAAGAAATGACATCTAAAACCGTCAAATCTACGTTTGAGTACAATATGTTTCCCCGGACATAGAAAGGTTATTTCGTGTGGACAATTTCTTTAAAAAAAAAAAAAAAATCACTTCATCCCAAAAGCTGTCTAACTTAAACTTAATAACTTGCTAACATTGCTGCTGCCTTGTCTGGTGAAGAACTAATTAAGTGTTTGTACTCATATTATTTGGTATTAAGTAGACTACACAAACACAAAATACAGTGTCGGTTTAAAAGAATCGGGCCGTGCTATGGCGTTATATATACGTACGTGTGAGTTGCTCAGTACCGTACGATAGCAATTTTCCCAGTACCGTACGCGAAGATATATTTTTATTCCCAGAACTTGCACTGACATTAGATTAATTTTTATTTATATGCATTCTGTCAACATGGAGGTCAAAAAGAAAGGAAAATGGTTAGAAGAAAATATGAAACAGGCAATAAAAATGTGATAAAAAGATCAATGAGCCTGGGAGTAGCAATGTATATTGCCGAAACATACATCGACTCTGTTTAAGTTGATGTTGTAAGAAAAGGCACAAAAACAGAAGAACAAAGCAATAGCAAAGGAACGAAAGACTAACATTAATAAAACTATAGAGAACCTAGCACCTAGCTCTGTGGCAACAGAAACTGGAAATAGGGAAGAGCCTTAGAAGACAAAGAAAATTAAATTTTGGAACCAAAACCAGTGTTGATTGAAGTGTTCAAACAGATTGTACCATTTGCTTAGAAATCACAGTCGAGGCTTGGGTTTAGTGTATATCGTGCAAGGGTTGGACTCATATTGAATGTACAGAGCAAGAGAACATTGATTTTTATAGATGTGATCACTGTGTTTAAACAAATCTTTCATTAGTTCTAAGACATTTTTATTTTGTTGTGATAATCTCTCGAGAACGTTTTGAAAAATATATTATCATGTTACCGTGTTATGTTGTTATCTCAAACATACAATAATTATGATAATAATTATCTTGTGATTTATTATGCAGTTCCTCTTCCTTTATTGAGAAATTTGTTATTATTTACGTCTGTCCGGTACTGGTAAACACTTTTTGAGATGCGCATTTATCACTAATATTTACTTTAGTTATTAAAAGTCAACATGAGTGGCGTTCATGAATTTTCATTACTAATGCTGTTTCTGTGTGTTATTAGCTACATGATAATAGTAAACACGCTACTTGTTCTCCATTGCATTTTCTTAAATTTTTTAAAAAACCTTAGGTGTGCATCTCCCCTAATAATAATTAAGAATGACCCACTTTTCCCATTCTTGAATTTTCAAGAGCTCGTTAAACTGAGTAACAGCCGATTGTTTTCCCCCTAATGGCTAAACATATCATCAACATCACACGTGCAACAATAAACGTTTAACTGGTTTTGTGTCCCGCCTTATGCATGTTTTGTTTACAGCGTTGTCTGCTTCCCGATCAACAAACGGAAAGCATATGCATTAAGAATGGCGGGTAGACTTAATGCGGCGAACGTTGTATTTGTATTAAACAATCGATGCAACCTTTTGTTGGCCCAAGAATGGTCTCCTGACAATTTCGCTCTTTCAAGTTGTGCTTGCCGCTCAAACACCTGATGGGTTGCTTACTCTCGAAGTACAAGAAATTGTCATATTTCCTTCCACCGACACTGAAATATATACTATTTTGTTAAACTAAATGTTCAAGATTTACTATTACTAATTACTATTTGTGTTAATGGAATCCTCGAGCAACAGGGCGACACTTATTCAGAATCAATAATTGGTGATCACTCTCAAGTCGTTTTTCCAGGTTCGCTTCAAAACCAGAGACAACAATTTTATTTATTTATTTATTTTCAGTTCAGTATAGTGTTAAATACACAAAAGAACCACGTCATATGAATTTATACAGTTTAAGAACACAGCTATACAGGTTGTGTGATATAAATAGAATACTAAGTTGCTTTAATAAATCCATACACACTAACAACAACAACAACAACAACAATAATAATAATAATAATAATAATAATAATAATAATAATAATAATAATAATAATAATAATAATAATAATAATAATAATAATAATAATAATAATAATAATAATAATAATAATAATAATAATAATAATAATAATAATAATAATAATACTTTAACAAGCATTGTTGGAAACAGGCAAGTTGTCAATTATATACAATTAAAGTTGCTGGAAGAAACAGATATTGGAAGAAACTAAAACTTAGGTGATGTTATTCTAAATGTATAATGTCTTGTACACCTAATACAATGTCTAGGTTTTAGTCATAAGTATTGTAAAATAAGAAACTAGCACTCAAAACGATAAATTCTGAAGTTGTAGTCTTAGTTTAGAAATTCATCAAGTGAATAAAAAACATTATTAATTATGATTTCAAGAAAAATTTGAATTTTGTTAAGTTACTAGACACTTTAACTTCTGCTGGGAGTTTGTTATATAGCTTGGCTCCCATGTAACTAGGCAACTTGTCACACAGGTGGAGTCTATACATCATAGTAGCGAAATTATTCTTGTTTCTTGTGTTGTGGTTATGAATATCCGAATTTGTTTGCCATGGGATGTATTTTATCATATATAAAATTGTTTTGTAGATGTACAGGCTTGTCAGTGCCATTATTTTTTGCTGACGAAAGGCTTCACTACATGATTCTGTAGTTTTTAAATTAGATATATATCTAATTGCTCTTTTCTGTAAAGTAAAAATTTTGTGTAAATTTAATTTCGAAGTATTGCTCCAGATCTCCAGACCATATGAGATGTGTGACTGAATGAGGGAGAAATAAATCATTCTAATAGTTGCTTCTGGGACATAGTTCTTTAGACACTTTAAAAGAAATAAATGTTTAATTGGTCAACATGGGGTGTAAAAGATAATTTTTTGTCCAGTGTGACCCCAAGTAGTTGTACATTGTCAACACTGTTTATCAAGTTGTTGTCAATATTTAATTGTATAGGCGCATTCAGTGTCTTCGAGCCAAATGTTATGAGTTCACATTTTGATGCATTTATACTTAAGTTTAATGTAGAAAAGTACTGTAATAGTTTTGTAGTTGTTATATATAGGGTTTCTTCTAGCATTTTGCTTGATGTATTGCTGGCTATGACAGTGGTGTCGTCTGCATATTGTATTAATTTTGTATTGTTATGTACATATTCAGCTATATCGTGTATATATAAAATAAATAAAAGAGGACCAAGGATTGATCCCTGTGTGACCCCATATGTCAGTTCCGTTGTAGTTGATATAACATCGCCATTAATGGAATTCAAAACTACATATTGTTTCCTATTTGTCATATAGGATTCTATTAATTTGTATTCTAGACCTCTAATTCCCAAAAGCTGCAGTTCGTTCATTAGTATACTTTTATCAACACAGTCGAAAGCTTTAGTAAGATCTAATAAGATTGCTGTTGCATATCTATCTGCATTGCTTCCGACGTTAACTTAATGCCATTCTGAACAGCAATTTATGTATCAGGGTAGCCCGTCTCAGTAGCGTGGTGGCAGCGTGTCTGCCTCACGTTCAAGAGGTCCCGAGTTCGAATCTCGGTCAGGATGAGTTACCTGGATAAGGTTTTTCCGGGGTTTTCCCTTATCCTAAAAGACGAATGTCGGGTGACTCTAAGCTCTATGGACCCTGGACTCTTGTGAGAATCATTTCACCCATTCCATTCATCGTCCGATATGACTTAGCGTTGGTGGACGTAAATTACAAAAAAAAAAAAAAAAAAAAAAATGTATCAGTAGACATGTTTGGGATGAATTTTAGTCAAATTAGGGTGGGTGTTTTTTTTTTGTTTTTTTTTTTAACATCTTCGTGTCACATTCTTGAAAGACGTTGTACTTAAATACCAACTCTGGTATTTAAACATATATTCACATTAACCCCTAAATGTATTTCCTTTTAACTTCAAGGCTGCGCCGTGGTTAGACCGCTTGGCTCTCACCAAGGCTGCCCGGGTTCGATCCCAGGCGACCGTAAAGTGAGATTTGTCGTGGACAACACGGCGCTTGGGCGGGTATTCTCCGGGACCTCCGGTTTCCCCCGCCATCTCATTCCACCGGTGCTCCATCTTCATCTCATGTATCATCAGTGTCACCGCCTGCGGTGCCGTATATAGTAAAAGTGGGCGATAAACACTACACACATTTTTTAACTTCAAGAGATCGCAGAAGTGTACTACCGTGAACTCCTGATAATTAATTACAGTACGATACTTTCTCTATAGACCTCAGTATCAATTGTTCTCCTCCTTGGTCTGGGGGTAACATGCTGGCCTCTGATTCCCGAGGTCGCGGGTTGAAACGTCAGGGCGATGGATATTTCCGGGTGTAAACATCTTAGCATAGCTCCCTTAGAAGTGAAGCGAAGCGATAGGCCCGTGTTGTAAATTTACGGCACGTAAAAGAACATCAAGTCTGATACAGAGGCCTATGAGCAAAATCAGTCGCCTTTTACATCTAATGTAGAATGGGACGCTGAGAGCCTTAGCAGTTAAAGAGCGTCCATAAGCAAAAACTGATTTTCAGTTACGATATCGAATAAGATAACTTCGCTTATCATAGTTCTCGATATGAGTGCACTTAGAGGAGGGCGCCACTGTTTTGTTGCCAATACATAACTTAGCATTAGTAGTGACGTACAGTTGCAGTACTACCTCATTAGTAAATACAGCTCGGAACTGTGGGTGTTTTCCTTATCTGAAGTTGCTCCTCTTCCTAACGAACACTCCCATATCGTGGTCGACTAGTAATTTTGCTTTTGAGCTCTTACGCCAGGCAGATCTTCAGCATAACGTAATATAAATTCTTTTGACGGGAGTTAAATGAACATTAGTTAATATTGGTATTTTCAGCAAATCGACATCGATGAGCCAATGTCATCCAGTTATCGGATACGCGAAGTACATGCAGTGAAAGAGTTAAATAACTGTTTCTTGTGCAAACCAAGAAGTTGATCAAAATGTTTGTATATTAAGAATAAGTTGATATCATTGCTATACTCCATCCAGATCAAGGAAGGATGGTATAAACAAATGCAGAGCCTCCGCAGTTCGTTACTGCACTGGTGTATTCTTTACTTTTGTATTCATAAAATAAAAACAATTAGCACATTATATACGTCACGATTATGGTTAGGTGTGCAAGACCATCCCTTCCAGGGCGTAAGTGTATGTTCCGAGTGGGGACTTAAGACACCTGGACCTATAGATGTTTCGTGCTTACACGACTGGGTACTTCCAAGGAAGGAGGATTGAGGTGAAAGGTCACTAAGGGTGTCGGACCTGAGGACAGACGATAGCAGAGGGCACGGCTTGTACTCTCCTCTCTCTTGAGGGCGCAGGACACGGAAATCTCCCACACTCTGGAGAACGAAGGTTTAGAGATCAAATTCCCTGTCAAGCAAGCCGAAAATCCCGTCGATACTTACAATCCTGAAGTAACCAACAGGTGAAAGGTGAAATGGAGGAATAGAATGTCGGGAGAATGTATTTATTTTTCCCAGTCTAGTAACCACGGGGAACCATGGGCCAAGAAGGTCGGCCATGGAAATAGAACTCATGACCTCCGGAATGGAGGCCTCAGACGTTACCGCCTGAGCTATCTCGCTCGGTCTTTTCCATTAACTTTTACTCATATCTTTTAATTGTGTCTCATTGTCGCAGACATTATTCTGCGATGCAAAATAGTTCCATGAACATTTATATTAATACATTCGAAGGAAATTGACAAATTCCTTACAGAGAAATGTTGGCATTTTGGACTGGCCAGGGAATTCGCCGATAGAAACATGTGGATGTGCTCGGTTTCGGAACCCAGAAGCGAAAGAGATACGCAGGATACTCATAAATTCAATGTGTAAGAGGGTGCAAGATGTAATTAAAATGAAAGAAGGCCACATTTCGTATTAAAGTATCAGAAAAACTAATAAACACTCCTAATAGTTTGTAATTTTCCAGCTTGTCCCATTAATCTGTATACTACTGTAATTTGCAAGATTTGAGTTACCTAGGATTAGGATCACTACGGAGGGGATTTGGCACCGAAAACCTGAGGTTAATTGTACTTTAGCCCCAAGTGGGTCATACTCGGGAGGAAGGATGAGGCGAGAGGAGACAGAGGGCGTCCAACCCATGAAATCATGACCGTGCAGAGACACCCGCCGACACTTCTAGCCTGAAAGAGACCAGTAGATGAGAGATGGCGTGAAACGATAATGGAGATGAAATGGAGGGATAAAGAATTAGCGGGATGTAATTAACATACCCAGCATTTGCCTGACGACCCGGGAAACCCCGGAAAAAACATGGGTCAGGTAGGTCTTCCACGAGAATCGAACCAGGGCCTCCCTAGTGCGGGCCACAGACGAAACCGCCTGAGCATCCCGCACGGTTTAGTGTCATTAAAATCATAAAATCATTATTTCTTAATGCTGCCATATTTTTAAACATGAAGTGAAGAATGAGGCAGCCGACGAAAATACTTTTTGTCACGTTTATTATAAAATATATTTTTTTGTTTCCTTCCAGTTTAATTACTGCTTATTTGTATAAATATAGTTTATTTCTAAAAAAGATTATTTCTATACCTACTTCATGTTGATCGAGATTTGCCTTTGCCTGGCTAGGTAGCATAGAATTCAAGAGGTCCCAAGTTCGAATCTCGGTTCAAAGCGAGTTATCTGGATAAGGTTTTTTCCGGGGTTTTCCCGTATCATGAAATACTCATGTCTGGTAACTCTAAGCTCTATGGTCCCTGGATTCATTTGAGAATCATTTCATTCATCGTCAGATATGACGTAACATAGGAGGACGTAAATTATAACAAAATATTTTGCAAAAACAGTTCCATTACAAATTTCGTGTAGATACGAGTACTAAGGGAATAGGGGAAACCTGTCGATAGTCAAATGTTTGAGGATCATTACTTCCATAATATCGCGTGATAAAGCTGAATATTAAAACTGATATTATATAGATAATCGCTTCAAAAATATTCAAACATAACAACATTTAAAAAATGATTGGTAACACTAAACGTTATTGGAAATAAAATGTATTTTAAAGAAATATAAATACGTTTTTGGTGTAATACACTTTTCTGTATCTCTTGTGGTTTACCGTGATACATAATTATACAAAGTTGCTTAGAAAAGAAGACTTCACAGAAAATTCAAGCTACAAGTTCAATTTTCTGGCATGTGAATATCTTACACACCTACGTGGTATTTTAAAGAAAATCGAAAATATGTGTTCTTCATTTGCAGAGCAGTTTTTGGTTGACGATTTTCTTAAAAATCACTGTGCTGCATCTTTAAAGGATATGAAATTTGAATACTCAGCTTGGTATTTATCTGATTTCTCATATAAAAGTACATGCACGCAGGCCTTTTCCCAACTTTTTTTAGATTCAAGTGGCCTAAAAATATACCTTAGTATTAAGTTTTTGGGTGAAATTCAATATTTCTTCTACCTAATAGTCATGCAGTAGAGAATATTAAAATTATTGTAAGCGGTGCTTAAGGCACTTTGCTTTCACGCGAAGTATAAAAAAGCAGGCTTCTGTAGCAGGACCTACTACACATACGATGACTGAAGACGGCGAACTATAAGCCCTGCGTTGTGAAAATCATGTTGAAACAGAAGTTTCTGGTGCTGGAGGGATGGTGCGATGTTGAATATACTATGATGATGCCCTATGTAGCAGGATTGCTCCGCTGTTGTGGGTTTCGATGCCCCAAAGTTGCGGCAACATATATAGCAAGATTCGTGCTGGTATCTCGTTTCCCGTCGTTGGCCTTACTTCGTCGATCTTACCTTCGTCCAAAATATTATGATTTGATGAAGAAGATGATCCCCGAAGTTATCAGGAAAATCCTTAATTATGCCTTGGCTAGCTTTTAATATTCTTCTGTTATATGCTTACTTATGAGAAATGAAAACTCTACGTTACAATAGTGGTAACGAGTGAAGAAATCATTAAGATTTTTAATTTGAATTTCTATAAGAAATCACTCTTTTGTTTATTTCTTTTAACACCAAATCCATTACAATTCTTATCACAAAACTTTATACTGTGATCGGAATCAATCTAATACTTCAAATTGAACACTTAAATATTTTCGAGCAATTTAAAAAACGTCCAATCTCTTCGGCGTTCCCGAAAAAAAAAGACAAATTTTCTTTCGGTTTCTACACCAAAATTATTTAATCCTTCTTACTATCGCTACCCATATATAACTTTTATATGATTGGCCGATTTAATACTACGTCACTACATTACGTAATACAATTATTACTACTGCCAATCGCAAAATTATATATATTTTTACACAATTTTGTCTGTTTTTCTTTTATAAATGTATAACTTTTTCAAACCCTTTTTAAATATAAATCAAAACAACTGTTACACTTCGAGTAACGTTTATTTGTCAAATGTAAAAGATTAGCTTTCCTGAGGACTAGGATGAACGTTCCTGGAATAAAAATCCAACTTCTAAGACGGTTTTAAGCGTAATCGCAAACATTAAAGCGTGCGGTGCCGCTACCGATGCCCCCGGAATACTGCATCCCACAATACAGGCGTGTCGTGCGGGCAGTATTCGCGTCTGCCGACGGGGTAACTTGTAGAGCAATAACACACGTTCCTAAGGAATGAGTCAACAAAGGGACTTAATATATGAACATTTTACTACCTAATAAGATTTTAATGAACAGCTATACTCTTTTACATGATTTTTAAGTTACATTAGCTTCGATGCATTTGGAAAACTTAGGAATTTTACACAGATTCTACTATCGTAGGTATAGAGACTCAAAGTTACCTTCTACTTTCATATAAGAACCTCTTTTAAATACATTTCTGTAACCATTTCGCATTGTTTCAGGTTTGGTTTAGAAAACGTCTCTCCCCTGGCTGTCAGAAACAGCCGTGATGTAATTTATCGCGATTGTTTATAACTCGAAATCCATACATTTGAAAGTTTTCTTTTTCCTTTCATGAAATAGGCCACTGACCTGTTTCGGCCTCACTTCCACCTTAACATTATCTGGATAAGGTATTTTCCGGTATTTTCCCTTATCCTGAAATATTAATTTCGGGTAACTCTAAGCTCTATGGTCCCTGGATTCATTTGAGCATCATTTCATCCATTTCATTCATCTTCCGTTATGACGTAACATTGGAGGACGTGAATTAACAAACAAAAATTGCCTTTGCAAAAATAGTTCCATTACAAATTTCATGTAGATACGAAGGGAAAAGAGGAAACCTGTCGATAGTCAAATGTTTAATTGAGGGTGGCTACATCCCATCGACCTTCTTCCTTTAGATTTATATTCTAGCCCCTTTTTAGTATCCTGCTTGCATCCAATCTACTGAGATGATCCTTTCAATTTCTGTTCATTAACCTCTTTTTCTCCTATAGCAATAATATTTAAATGTTCTCTTATTTCTTCATCTATCCCATCTTATTGCTTCCTTAACTGCTCTCAAAACATTCATCTCAGCTGCCTGAATGACTTTTTTTCCCTTTCTGTCTTAAAACCCAACTTTCACTCCCATATAACATATAAGTTGTGTTTCTTTCCTTATATATTTTAAAGTTCTACTTTCATTGCAACCCTAACGCGACCGAATCCTTACATGACTGGAGTAGAAGTTGTTGCTATCCCGCTTTTATTCAAGAGAAACTGATTCATATCTCACTTCAAAAAATCAGAGAGATCAGAATATCTTTCTCACATATAGACGCTGGTTTCGTTTAATGCTGTTGTGATGTCGTATAATTATAAAATAGACTGTAAATGAGCGCACTAAAAGGTGACGTCACAAGGTGTAGATCGCAGCAGGCTAGATACTGTAATAGTAAACATGACTTACCTACTATGGATCCATTAAATACCAGTTGAAGTCTGCATATTGGTTGTCACTTTCACGAAGATTTGTTATTCATAAAAGAAAAGCGTTAACGAGGCTTTACTCGTATTTATAAATGAAACAAGCGAGTTTCACATCCTTATTACCTAACTAATGTAATAAACTGATATTACATAAACATTTTAGAAGCATTTCAGTTTGAGCAGAGTTACAGTGAAAGTAAGACGCAAACTAAAAAAAAATACATTTCTTCGTAAGCTTTATAAACTCAGGGGAACTATAGATATCTCCAGCGTCTTAAGTCCGTGATTGCATTCAAAAAATGTTGGTCTGATGGTAAATTCTCTACCTAACTGAAGGAACAGTTCAATTCACCGTAAAACACATGCATTTGAACGTTGAGACATCGTCGAAGTAGTCACTAGTGCAATCCATTACTAATCGTACCGATAAATTTCCAAATATTGGAGCATTTATCTTCTTCACATACCTATAGGTATTTGATGACTAGTGATAGGTAACCAGATAAAACTGTTGCTGGATCGAAACAGCTTGCCTTAATACTGCAGCGGCAGCAAGTAGATATTGTTGCATCATTAATTTTTCCTTAATTTATGTTTAAATTCCCACTTAAGTACTCCATGTTTAAGCAATACCGTACGAGAATGAAGATACTGGTCTTTTAGGACAAGGGAAAACCTCAGAAGAAATTCGCCCTGGCCGAGATTCTAATTCAGGACTTCTTGAACGTGAGCCAGACACGTTACAAACGCAGTACACAGGGAGACAAAAATTGCACCAATACTTATTACATCTACTCTTTTAGAGTGGAAGTCATTATGCAAACAATATATTAATATACTGACTGAAACTGCATAACAGTAAATGGGTCTTCGAAATCAAGAAATCAAAGAGCACGTCAAAACATCAAAATATGAGAGCTGAGATAAGAGAGAGATAATTTAAGGGAACGCTCTTAGACTGCCGATTGGTGAAGACAAATAATTCTTGAGTGTTTATTGAGGCTTGCGATAATAATGCTTTCATTGTTTATCCTTACATTACACAGGGCTTGTTCGACATTTGATGGCGTGCATTAGCCAATCATGGAAGAATATATGTCATTTCTGGATAATTGACAAAGTAGGATCCAGGGATGAGATCTAGGATGCTAACACACAGCGTCTATGGGGTTATCTCCTAGCAGATCTGTCGTGATATGACCACGTGGTTAAAGCGATGCAAAATAAATAGCAGAAACACTTACACCCGATACACCTCATGTATTCATGTAAATTGAATATGAACTTTCATGTGATAGATACTATGTTATGCAAAAACATCCAATCCCAGTTCCCAAGCAAGCAATTAGGAAATAAGGAAAGAAAGAAATGGGAAAAGGGGTTGCTCATTTGTAAAATTTGGGAGCACTGAACTTCTGTGAACCTTCATGCAGATTTAATCTATGCTATAATCTGTCTCAACCTAGAACAAACCTGTCGAAAACATATGGAAAGCCAGAAACACAGAGATAATTCACGGAACACTCTTAGGGTGCTGATTGGTGGAGGAAAATTCATAGAGTACGTTCTAGATAGGAGCAGTATAAGAGCTGTTAATGCACCTCCGTCTCCCTTTGTCGCCTCCCATACGTTTACAAGAAAATCACTCTAATTTGAGGCAAATTACAGTGGTACCTGCCTTTGTATTGTTTTAAACTTTTTGTTTTCAAATTTCCGAAGCACTTACAAATCAAAGGCTTCGAATTTATGGTCACCACAAATATCAACTATTTTTATATCTACTTGATTACCTACATGTTTTAATTATATCTTCTACTCACTTCAGATACCAATGGGCACATTTTTTAGCCCAACAACTGATAGGTCTTTAGTCAAATACATTTTTTTTTTTTTTCGATTAAGTATCCTTGTGGTGAATGATGGCATAGAATTAAGACTAAAATATGTCGTCATCATTTCTACGTTTCTCCTCATTAAACTTTTTTTTCCTCTGAGTATCTATTACAAAAAGTTTCTCGCTTAAGCAGAATGGTTTGCCCCAGCGACTTTAGATGGGTCCTTACAGAAAACCAAGACCTCATCTCTCAAACCATCCAAAAAATTTCAGGAGCTATGAGGGGGGCTGGCAATTTTATTTCAATCCTATTTGGCTTCCATCTTTCCGTCTTTTGCATTTTCAAAAGAGAATGGTTAAGGTGAAGGGAGAGGGAAGGATTAATGTTTTCCAAAGCATTAGTGTACAGTCAAACTTTCATTTGCCATGCTGGATAGCTGCAGGTCCCCTCCCCTGATGATCTAGGCTCCGCCCACTGTCGGTGAGCGGGCACTACTTACGCTACTTCATTATAATGACAACAGCATTCCAAACAAAAGTAATAAAACCAGGAGGAGGTGATGGTAGGAGGGTCGGACATGGTAGAGGGGCGGTAGCAATAGTAATGAATAGCATAGCCCCCTCCTATACCGGCTCAGAGAGGGTGGTACTCACCGGGATATTGCCATAGAGTGGGCGGAGTCAGAGCTGGATTGTGATTCGTGGTCGCCGCCCATGGAGCCATCCCATTGGTCGGCCGCTCCTCGCACTGGGGCTGCAGCACGGCTGGACAAACAGAGATGGAAAATGCAATATGGAGGACAACCCAAGGCGGAAAACCACGGACGGACCGTGGCGCCCTTATTTTACGGTGGTGCTGGCGCCGAGACGCGATCTTTCGGTCCGGGAGGGGAATGGAGTGCAATAATTAGTATGTACGGATTTCAGTCCTCAATTGTTTCTTACACTACTTACTGCGTCTCAGCTTTCAATTAAAAAGACCATCTATTTGAACTTTTACTGAGATACTTGCTGCGAAATACTAAAAGCCCCTCTTCGTTTCGTAGAAATAAATTTGAAAGTTAAACATGAATAACTCATTGAAAATAACTATAAAAATATATTTAATATGACTGTTCCTAGGTAACAGAGGGCTACTTCAATAAAATTGTGGCATGCATTGATTCTTGCCTTTATATTCACATACTTTCAATGTCTAGGTTACTTTCACATAATTATAAACAATTAAAATTAATAAAAGTACATGAATAAACAAGTACCGCGCAGAATTGAGATAAACATTTGTGGAATAGATATAAAACTTAAAAACAACAGAACTTAAAACTAGTCTATCAGCTATACCGCATTGTTCTGCAAGCTAGAGATAGAAATAAGGAATAGATAACAGAAGGGATTATCGTAACTTTTCTTCACACTGGAAGTACCTACTATAATGTGTCTCAAACTAGAATAATGCTCTTGTAAACATATGGGAGGGGACAAAGAGAGACAATCGCCTCTATAAACATAGAATTTCCCTCCACCAACCAGCAGCCTAAGAGCTTATCGCTCTGTATCTCTCTTAGTCCCCTTGTTTACAAGATCATTCTAGTTTTAAGACATATTATATCTACACATTAATCACACGGTAACTTCACTTTTCTGTAAAGGTAACAGATAGATAGCTACTGTTGCTACATGAAAGCAATAAAGAAAAAGCAACAAATAACAAAACAAAAGTAGTGTATATTTTAAGTTTCTCGTCGTAAGTAGTCAAACGTTTTGGAAATATTGACTAAAAGAGACCAAGGAATTATGTTCGAATAGTAGATATTTGTTTTTATAAGTATTCAGATTCCGCATACTTACCAACATCTGTTTCGGAGGCTGAAGTCTCCATAAGCTTTATTATCTTGCTACTCAAAAGGTTACCCTGGCTTAATTTTTGATAACAGAAACCTCTCAGATAACACTGATTACTCCAAGTGGACATAACAACTAATCATTTATGATTCCTGCGCATTCCACTGGCTGAAGAGATACGTTCATTGGCGCTTAGCACACGTCAGAGAAGCGCGCCAGTACCCTCTCACTCTTACGAGAGTAATCAGTGCCTTATCTGAGACGTACGTACCTATTAACAAAGATAACGCCAGGGCAGCACGAAGTTTGTGCTGCCACCACAGGGTTAGGTTAGTTTAATGAACATTATACAGTGCGATCCATATAAACCTGAACCATTTCAATAGGTCATAATTTCCCTTTGAAAGCTTGTAGAATGTAGAAATTCGTTTTAATGATCTCAGTGGCTCTGGAAGAATTGACAACAATGGCAATTGTTGACAGTCTTAAATGTGCATAGACTTCCAATGAATCCAGAGACTGTTAAAGATGTTGGCAGAATGCTGTTGAATTCTCCAAACAAATCGTTGTGTCGATTGAGCCAGGAATAAGGGTATTCATATGGAATATGTCAAAGAGCTGCCAAGGAATAGGGTTTACGACCTTACAGAGTGCATATGGTGCAACAACTGAAAGAAGAAGATTATGATAAAGGAATCAGTTACCGTCGATGGTTTCAGGGTAGTCTTATTCCACGTCCAGACATTCTCTCCATAACGTGGTTTACAGATGAGGCATGGTTTTATTTGTCAGGCTACATAAACATACAAAACACGGATATTGGGCTGCTGTGAACACCCAAGTGATCCACGGAAACCCCACTGCATGATGAAAAGGTTGGTTGGAGTATGGTGCGTGGTGTCAGCTTCCAGGATCGTTGGTCCCATTTTCTTTGATACGACAGTAGACACTGAAGTTTATATAAGTATCTTCAAGACATTTGTGGAGCAGCTGGATGATATCGAATTGACAGAAGGTTATTTCCAGCAAGATGGAGCAACGTGGCATACATCGAATGACACCATGGAACGTGTAACAACTTTCTTTGATAATCGAATAATCTCAAAAGGTCTGTGGCTCCCCAGATCTCCTGACCTAACCTCACCGAATTTTTTTTCGGGGGGGGGGATATCTAAAAATTAGAGTGTACAAGAATAGGCCACGGACAATTGATGTTCTCAAGAATCCATTCGAACCAAAATAAGTAGCACTGGCGAGGACACTCTCCGCAAAACTTCACAGAATATGGTGAGACGAGTGCAAACGTGTATAGATGCTGGTGGAGGACACTTCCAACATTTTCTCTGAGATGTAAATAGTGTAATGCAATCTCCCAATTGTGTATCATATTCTCCCAAAGTTGCACGTGTGTACTATCATTGGTTCAACAGTTATGGCCTATTGAAATGGTTCAGGGTTATATGGATCGCACTGTACTTAATCTCACGTTCATTTCAGGTGTCAGGGGTGGAATTAAAATAGGGTCCACCATAGCCTGCTGGCCTCTGCCAACTCCTAATTTCTACAACCAGTCCGTTCCCAGTCGTTTACAAGTCTATAATTTCGTTTAAATTGCGATTTTATTCGATCCTACGTGAGCATCAAAGTAAAGCTTTGCAAATACTTAGAGGCTTCCTTTTACATTGTTGAACCAGTCATACCTAGGCATCCTAAATTCACTATTACATTGGGTAGGTTTAAGTAAGTCGCAATTAAGATGTTATCTCAAATGAATTTGAGATCTAGCTAGGAAAATGTTTGTTAGTTGGAGAACTTAGTATCATGCTGGCACGTTGTCGTTGTTGGTAAGAGCATTCGGACAGACCGGAAGATCTATGGTCAAATCCCAGCAATGGTATTGAATTTTCCAATTAATTTCCGCTGTTCCACTGTCTTCTGTAATTTTTCTCTAAGTACGATCAGGTGAACTCTCATCGACTGTTTTGTTTTGGCGTGCTTGGAATGCGCGGGAATATATCATAGATTTTGCATCACTAATAGACAATTCGTGACTGATGTGCCCAGTATTTCAAATGTAGCCTGTAAGTTGTAAGGTTTCTTAAAAGTGATACTGCTCGCAAGTAAGGCAGCGCTGGCAGCCATTTTTTAATCTCTCACATGATTCTGACGCTATCTAAAGAAGAGTTTGTCACTTTGCAAACGCTGTTGTTACTATTATAGTTCCGTTATCATTAATTTCAACTGAATATATATTTGGCGTATACACTTTGTAGTCATTAATATTCGCTGCCAAAGTTAACCTTAACCTTCCAGCAGTTGAGTTGGCGGCGTTACGAAGATAAAGGCGAATGTAACACTGATCGATTATTGTTATTTCGTGTTAATGAATTATTTTACGAAAATCTGAAAAAGAATGTAAGACGATTGACCTGGCCCCTACAAGACTGGACACACATGAGTTGTCTTAATACCTTTAGCATGGAATAAATTTTCTGTCAACAAGCTCAACGACCAAAACGCATCAGGAAGAACAATTACGGCGATATCATTGACTATGGATAAACCAGAAACATTTTATCTTTTTTATTTTAATATTATCTACTTAAGATGTTTCTGTTGCGAAACAAATTTGCTGACTCAGAAATAAGAGCTAGACAATATAAAACACCAAAATTACATAATGACGTATGCTAAATAAGCAATATTTCTATGTAAAGAACGCATTAAATTTTCCTGCGATTGTTCAGGTATTGAAGAACTCTCATTTTGATTTTAATCAACTAACTTGCCATGTCCTAAAGTCACGGACCCTCCTTTGCGGAGGACAATCCTTCAACGACCTCATGGCTGTCTTTTGAAAAAGTGCTAACTGTACAAGAATTCAGTTTTAGGATTGCAAGTTTTGCCCTTTAGAGTCTCCTCCCACTTTGCCACATTCCATAAATTTGCTAACTACGGAGACATATTCAAATTAAACAAAATTATACTCCAATAAAAGACTATTTGTATACACAGTTTACACAACAAACTGAATTGGATAAAGGAAGAGTTCGAGTTAAAGGGTTCAAGCTGTGCAAGTTTCACTGTATTAGTTTTGTTGGGATAATTTAAAGATTGAAATAATTTTAAGCAACCTGCTGTTAAGTTTGCTAAGTATCGAGAAATGTCACAAAGACATCAGTGACCTTGTGGAGCTATGAACGAGACTGTAGCAAAGATTAGCAAATTCAAACAAATGAACATCACTGCAAGTGAGCAACACAGCCGATATGACCTTACCGAGAGATAGAGTATGTTTAGAACGTAGATTTGCTAGATTCGCCAATTAGGTATCGTCTTCTCGAATTCCATTGCGAGCATCAAACAATTGTTTATTTGGATGAGTAGAGTCAGAATGAAAAATTCAATGCCATAGCGGGGATTTGAACCACGGATCTCCCGCTCCCCGTGCAGTTGCTCTAAACCAGTGAGCTACTATGGCCAACATGGGGTTCTCATATGCTATGAGACACGCAACTTTTGTGGCGACTTACTATGCTGTAAGTACTTAAGTCCCAGGATTCATAGTTAAACCACTATGTTTTTATTTTAGATAAAATAAAATTTACGAGTCATCTGGAGAATTTACAGTCATGTCGGCATGTTGGCCATAGTAGCTCAGTGGTTTAGAGCAACCGCATGGAGAACGGGAGATCCGTGGTTCAAATCCCGGCTATGGCATTTAAGTTTTAGTCCGACTCTACTCATTCAAACCTTAGCCTGTACACGGCTAGTGTGGAAGAAATGATTATTTCCATCAATTGTTTGTTTCAAATTCCAGCTGTCGTGTTGAATTTCAATCTGATTCTGCCTTTGTAATCTCGCCCTAGACACAGTTTGTGTGAAAGAACTAATTACCAAGTAGATATAAGTACATTTGCTAAAAGTTAAAAAAAAAAAAAAAAAAAAAAAAAAAAAAACTGATGCTACAAAAATTAATGTAGCTTTCTGAACTATATTCTATCCAGCCTAAGAAAAGGCCCTAATGCAAACAAATGCTCGTGCCAACCCGCAAGGAATGAAGATACAACTTTACTGCAATTGAGTGTACTTGCAGTAATAAAGACAATAAACCATGATAGTATTTTATTAATGTTTCACTTAAACATAAACCTAATAACTAGATTCTATTTATTACCACGTCATGCATATATCGGTATTCCCGCTTTATTAGCATTCAAGAAGCATCAAACGCGAGGGCTGTTCAATAAAGAATGATCATAATTTTCTTACGGTCACAATTTTTCGCACTAAAATTCATTCTTATTATATTCTGTTAGCTTAATGTGAAACAAACACGTCGTAGTAGTTTCATTGTTGGTACTCCTGGTTCCCGTATGTGAGAACCAGGCAAGTTCAGACACGTTCAGTATCAC
>CM060949.1:38331954-38524454 GCA_030765055.1 Mantis religiosa | reverse complement strand
TATCTTTTAAATTCTTTTGTCCTTGATTCTTGTACAGTTAAAAATTAATATTCTTCATTTTAGAAACGATTACATATACGCAGTTTTCTTATCATTTCATTTTTCTCCTGAGGATTCTTCATTTTCAAATATTTAGTTAGTAAACTACAGTTATAACTTAAATTACAATTTTAGAAACATCGACTAAAATTTTGGTTTTCTAAGGAAGCACCTTTCGCGCTATACCTAGGATATTTTGCATTTAGTCATGAAAATTGCTGAAAATCTTGACTTGCAATTAATATTTACAACACAGATAACACAAATGCGATAAGGCTTAATATAACACAAATATAAATACATTTAAAACATTTTAAATATTAAGTAATGAAAGTAAGTTAGAGGACTGAACGCACCAATCTATATTCAGATGTTATATTTCTTTGTGATTTCTTTGTTAGTACAAGGATCTCGGTAAATTCGCAATGATGAAATAGGCATTAAGTCTTTACAACAATGCACCTATGAATAATTTTTAATACAGGAAATTAAAATGAAAAATGTCAACTTATTCTGTGAAATTAATGCTTTTGCTCTTAGTTTAAGAACTTGTGTATAGTAACTAAAGAATTCCGGATGTCTAATGGTTTCTTCTACCATAATCAGAGCCTTATTCGGCGTTAAAATAAAATTATAAAGAAAATCAAGTATTTTGAACTCCAAAGAAGCTATGCAAAAAGAATAAATGAATAAACATTTGATAAACATTCCCTATAACGGAATGTACTTACGTGATTTACAGGATGATGGAGAAACGCTTCGACATAATGATACAAATCAAATTATACTTACGTTGTTCGTTGAGGAGGACCGGGTGGAAAAAAATATCAACATGTTTGCAAAGTTAAAACAGAACAAATATTTATAAAAATTGATCAAAACTCCAGTATAAATTGAAATGTAGCAATAATAGAAGTGCTCAAATCGCACTTAAGGTTGGAACCTCGTTGAAAAAGGCAATAGAACATCTGGCCAACTAAATTTTCCCGAATTTCAGAGGCATTTGATATGCTGTCTCATATAAATATTGGAAAACATAAGTTAAGAAAAGAATAAGAATAAATGCGAGTAGAGCAAAATCTCTAATTAAAATGCTGTTGAAAATGTGCAAGGACAAAATTTTAAGGCTAAACCTCGGGACCTATTTTTCACAACCGATATGCAATATTCAATCATTTCTGACCGGAACACAGTTGAAAACATTATAAAAACTACCAACATCGAGGTCACAATCTCCTTTTTCGATATGAACTCTTAAAAAGAATTATGCTGTTATCCCTCGTACTAAGATATTTAATAAAATTAAAGATAGAAACCAACCTGGCTCACGCCGGTTTAAACTCAGATCATGTAAGATTTTCAAGGTCGAACAGACCTAGTTATTGAACATCTGCACCCTCTATTTATCTTTTTAAGAAATAGAAAAATAGATCTATTCTACAGTTAAATACAATTAAGATGGAATATCACCTAATAAAATAATTCCACGTCTAATTTTAA
Organism: Mantis religiosa; assembly: GCA_030765055.1. NCBI lineage: Eukaryota > Metazoa > Arthropoda > Insecta > Mantodea > Mantidae > Mantis > Mantis religiosa. The sequence continues at coordinate 38,522,915 of CM060949.1, read as the reverse complement.
AACGATTCAGCGTTTTCTTTGAGTTTGAAGATAAACTTACTGCGATTATTTATTTTAGTAAAGCACAAATTTATTTTAATGTCCATTTTCATACACTTCATATGTTCATCATTTTGCATTCCTATTATCCCATAATTAGTTTTTTATACATTTCATAAAATCTGTTGATCTTGTAAATATAATTCACATTCCACCATTCAAATTGAATTCTTATAGTTGTATTGCAGGTATGAAACATGAAAATGCATAAAGTATATATCAGTAATTGCATAAATGTTCAATCGCTTCCATTTTTTAAAAACCTTTGCTCAAATTAAGACTTTTCATTCCATGTACAAGATTTAATACTTCCATTTTACTTCAGGAATCGCCACCTGGATATCAAAAATTTCACAAACTTAACCTCAACCACTCAGAAGTACGAAGAAAAATGAATGTACAATATAAGAGTTATATAACTTAAACGTGATACAAATTATTTTTTGACTGTACAGTGAATCACTGCACAAAACTGTAATTTAGAAGAGTATATAGTACATAATTTGTTAAATTATTATGTTGAATTAATTTGCTATGATGCATGTATAATATACTATATATTAAACGACAGCAAAAGCATTAAAAACAAAAAGCGAATTAAACATTAAATTTATTGTGTCGTGATTAATAAATTAAGAAATTCCAACAAAATCGTGGAACAGTGAAGAAAGCTCTACAAATAAGTACAGAAAAATTGTTAAAAAGCTTTCAATAGTCCAGGAGTAAGTTAACAGGTATAGGTAGAAATGTATTTTACAAATACATTAGTTGTCTCACGCCCCCTTTTTCTCTTTTTCTTAATATTTTTTCTCATATATCAGTAAAAAGATTTACGGGATTTCAGGTATCATGTTAAATATCGAGGAAACTTACGTAAAACAAACACAAACCGCTAAAACCTTATAATACAACTACGCCTTTATCACTGGTCATTAAAATAATATGCTTCCCCCTTCTGACTCATTGTCATTTTAGTTGCCAAAATTTTTAGGAAAAATTATGCTTTTTGTAATATACAAAGTGTGTTTTTCCCCTTCAGCACACAAGTATGCGTTGTATTACTTCTTTGGAGATTTCTCCTTTTGCATCTATGAAGGTTATTTTGTTCCAGTAAGCTCATGTCAGTAACAATGGAGCTATAAGAACTTCTTTTTCCAACAAGTTATCACTCGTTTTTCCAGCACTACATTGCTGTATTCATAAGGTAAATAAACACCAAATAAAATTTGCTTAAACGAGCTTTACATGATGATGCTCATTTTCCTTGTTGCTTTTTTATTTATTGGAAACAATATTTAATGTTTCTGAATTGTGGCCCAAGAATTTTTTATTATATTTGTCTTCTTCTAATCGTAGCTTATTTGCATTTTCTCTTCTATATAAAAGAACTTACAGAATCTTATTCTTCTATTTACTTCTGTTAATCGAGATAAATATTTTGAAGATACGGTTTTATGACATATACTCTTACAGTTTCGAGGGTGGTGTGAAAAGTTTGCAAACTCAACATGAAGATGGCAGCACTCGTAAATAAAAGCCAGCGATTTTCGTTGTACATCTGTTGACAGTTATACTCAGCAAAGTTTGAGCCATTTTGGTCGCCCAGTTGTTATGTAACAGTCGTTTGAGTAAGTTGATGTGAATGTCTTTATGAAAATGGACAAAATCGTGTACCGAGCTGTCATTAAATATTTGTGTTTGAAAGGCAATACGCCTACGCAAATCAAAGATGAGTTGGATTAAGTGCATGGGGACTCTGCAGCATCATTTAACACAGTGAAATTTCGGGCGGCTGAATTTAAACGTGGTCGTAAGAGCCTGGGAGACGATGAACGATCGGAACGTCCAAAATTCCAACTACCGACGAAAACATCGCCAAAGTTCACCAAATGGTGCCAAACAACCGCCGAATTAAAGTGAGAGAGATAGCACAGACTATGAACATGTCAAAAGAACGTGTTTGTATCAACATTTAGACATGAGAAAGCTGTCTGCGCCTTGGGTGCCGCGTTTGCTCACGTTAGACCTAAAACGTGTTCGAATAAACATTTCCAAGGCTCTGTTGGCGCAGTTTAGGTGCAATAGAACTTAGTTTTGGTACCGATTAATTACTGTAGAGGAAACTTGGATACACCATTTTACGCCCGAAACAAAAATACAGTCCAAACAGTGGACTGCAAACGGGGAACCCGTTCAGCTTTCGGCTGGGAAAGTGATGGCGACTGTTTTTTGGGATAGTCATGGGATTCCTTTAATCGATTATCTTCAGAAAGGGAAAACCATTAGAGGAGCATACTACGCATCATTTCTTGATAAACTGAAGGCAGAACTTGCGTAAAAACTGCCCCATTTGCAGAAAAAGAAAATCCTACTTCACCAAGACAAGACACCGTCTCACACCTCAGCGGTTGCAATGGCGAAAATCCACGAATTACCGTTTGAACTGCTTCACCATCCGCCTTACTCGCCACATCTAGCTCCAAGCGACTTCTTTTTGTTCCCTCAACTGAAAATTGCGCTAGAGGACAGATTTTCGTCAAATGAAGAGGCAATCATCTTCCTGAACAATTACTTTGCAGAGAAAAACGCCGAGTACTATTTGGACGGATTACAGAGATGAGAGTATCGCTGAGAGAAGGAAGAAGTCTTGTATCTTTATTAGGTCCAAAACTTTTTGGACCACCTATGTATAATGGGAATAGAGAACAGAGCAGATGCAAGGCATAATAAAATCTTTTAAGATTTGGTCACTAATGTGACAGCCTGACATTCCAACCTCCATGCAGAGCAAAGAGAAGAATAATAAAATCGAATAAACACCTCTTATTTAATATATATAAAGTACTTAATATTGAAAAATAAAGAATATTTAATACGTTTTAAATTCACCAAAAAGTATTTTTTTTTTTTTTATTTTTTGCTGAGAGAGATTCGATCTCTTTCTGACGTTTTACTAATTACAAGAAAGTCATCCAAATGAAGGAGACTTCATAGGCATTCCAAGGATATTGAAGCATTTCATTTGCTATATGTGTACACGTGGTATTTTAATACAGATTGTTAGATCCATTTTTGATAAAATAAAAACTTGCAACAACAAAAACGTTGCATGTGAGAGGTAGTTTGGAATTAGAATTTTCTTCAAAATCTTTGAGCCACGTGAAGATTTAGGTACTAAACTTAAATACTAAGTTTGGAATTTAACTGAATTTTTGCTCTCGAGTTATGCTGTTAATAGACACCGACACACTAACGTGGAACTTTTTCCAAACTTTTGTTCAAGGGACCTCAAAATATGCATTTTCAGTGAACCTTAGTATCGAATTTTTGGATGGAACGCAATGCTTTCTGTACCTACATTGTAGGCGATGAAGTAAGTAAAAAGGAACAAACTTTGTTGCATAGTTGCTGCTACTTTGTTTCAAATTGTTCAATTTTCTACTGTAATTGACCAATTTACCAACGGACTTCCTTTATGTTAATTTTCCTGTAATATTCAAATAATTATAAGTCTTTTCTAAAGCAATTTACCAGAGATATGAATTTTAATGGTGTTATATAAGAATTTCAATATCTGTAATAGACAGTGCCTTCAAGAGCACAATGTATAATTATTTAATTGTCAGTTCCTCTATGTGGTAATTACTGATGGTAGCGTGCATCTTTTTAAATCGAAACCCCAGTATTAAACACTCGAAGTAGAAATTATAGCTGTGGTGTAGACAAAATGAGCTCAATGTCGTAATAATTGTTTGCTTGATACTTCTTACCTTGTTGGTCAAGTAAAAACTAATAATCTCAAGCGTAAGTCGAAAATAAAATAATCTTACTTTTAAAATTATACCTATCTTTATGTAATTTTGTGTGATGTAGCTATAAAATATATATTGGACTGGCCTTTAAGTTCTGGCTTATTCTTTAAGTAAAAGTTCTGCGTGCAAAATAAAATATTTGGGCAAAGCGTGTATCTATTCAATAAATAATTATGCATTTAATAAAACAGCGTATTTAACTTTTGTATGTTTTTAAAGTGTTGCTCTCATCGGATCAATAAAATGGGATGCCAAATCGACAATACAGAGACATCATTACTAAGTAGAATTGATAGAGCCGACATGAAAAATTCAGTGCCACGGCCGGGATTTCAACCAGGGATCTACTGGTTTCCGTCAAGTCGCTCTTACTAATTGAGCTACCATGGCCCACGTGCGGTCCTGACAAACTCTCCATTTGACTCGTATATTTCCCCAGTAAACCACTAGGGGCTCTCGCATCCGAGATACACCGTTTGTGGCGACTATTTTAAGTACTTGATTCCCAGGCTACATTATTTAACTATTATTATTATTATTATTATTATTATTATTATTATTATTATTATTATTATTATTATTATTATTATTATTATTATTATTATTATTATTATTATTATTATTATTATTATTATTATTATTATTATTATTATTATTATTATTATTATTATTATTATTATTATTATTATTATTATTATTATTATTATTATTATTATTATTATTATTATTATTATTATTATTATTATTATTATTATTATTATTATTATTATTATTATTATTATTATTATTATTATTATTATTATTATTATTATTATTATTATTATTATTATCATCATCATTATTATTATCATTATTATTATGATTATTATTATCATTATTATTATCATCATCATCATTATTATTATTATTATTATCATCATCATTATTATTATCATTATTATTATTATGATTATTATTATCATTATTATTATCATCATCATTATTATTATTATTATTATTATTATTATTATTATTATTATTATTATTATTATTATTATTATTATTATTATTATTATTATTATTATTATTATTATTATTATTATTATTATTATTATTATTATTATTATTATTATTAATGTTATTATTATTATTATTAATGTTATTATTATTATTATTATTATTATTATTATTATTATTATTATTATTATTATTATTATTATTATTATTATTATTATTCAAGTTAATTGATGGAAGTTATTTATTTCATCACACTAGCCGTATACAGGCTAAGATATTGGACTGATAGAGTCAACATGAAAAATTCAATGTTATGGGCGGGATTTGACCACGGATCTACTTATTTCCGTCCAGTCGCTCTTACCCAGTGAGCTACCATGGCCAATTTGCCGTCATGACGTTAAGTTTTCCAATTGACTCAGATCTCCCCAGTAAACCATCAATTAACTTAACTAAGTAGTATTGTCGATGTATATATTTGTCGATAAAGATAATAAAATAATATCAAGATCATCAATTTTTCACGGTTTAAGCCATCAAGCTTCGTTCCGGTCTCATTAATGTTAAATTGAAAGTATTGTATCCATATTTTTCTTGGTCTAAAAATATTTCTTCTACCTAATGGTTTGTAATCTAAAACTAATTTTGGAGTGTGGCTATCATTCATTCTGTCGACATGTTCCTTCAGTTATTTCTATATTGTTTTATTCTATCTGTTAGCTTATCTAGAAGATTATTCCCTGCTACATTTCTTAAAAACTTCATTTCCGCTGTTTGAATCATTTGTTCTTCTTTTGTTTCGTTAAAGTCTAAACTTCACTACCATATAATAATATAGGAACTGTCATTACTTTATAAAACTTTAATTAAGTCTCTCTTCTTGTATTTTTAAGGTTTTCTTTATGGTGTCACATATACCAACAAACTTGTTGATTTTATTTAAAACGTCACTATTTTTAAAATAAGAGATATTACAACCAAGATAATTAAAGCAGTTGACTTGTTCACGGGTCTTCCTTCTAATAATATTTTGGCTCTTATTGTACTGGATCCCTTGAAGGCTAAAACTTTAGTTTTTTTATAGATATTGTTAAACTATATTGACAGACAGTGTTATTTAATATATGTAACGCGTTTTATAGACCATTTCCGAGCTACATATGAGAACTGCAAATAATAAAGTATCTAAATATCTATTTCTAATTATAAAATGCGAATCTAATTCTGTCTGCCAATCAGATATGGCATCATCAATATAAATATTAAAAAGTGACGGTCTGGCTGTAATTTATAAAGACTTTGGAACAAATATCGAGTATTTAGGATGCAACATAAGTTTTAGAAACAATGCTGATATGGAAGAAAGAGTAAACAAATTCCGAGCAATATGTTGGACAATCCAAAGAACTTTTAAAAACAGAGTGAGAAGAGATACAAAAATGAAAATGTATAAGGTAATGGCTATTCCAACTTGACTATATGGAAGCGAAACCTGGGTGCCAACACAAACGAATTTAAATAAAATACAGACTGCAGAAATGAAATTTTTAAGAAGTGTTAAAGGCTGTACAATATTGGACAAAATAGGAAATGAGGATATTAGAAAGGAACTAGAAATCGAACCAATCCATGACTAAATATCAGAACGAAGGCAACAATGGCATGAACATATATTAAGAATGGAGGATGGAAGATATCCAAATGCAGTGTTAAACTATAATCCAAAAGGAAGAAGAGCCAGACGACGACCCAGGAAACGCTGGAGAGATCTATGAAGCCGGAACGGGCGATATGCCCAAACCATGGAGTGAAGAAGAAGAGGAGGAGAAGGAGGAGGAGGAGGAGGAGGAAGAAGAAGAAGAAGAAGAAGAAGAAGAAGAAGAAGAAGAAGAAGAAGAAGAAGAAGAAGAAGAAGAAGAAGAAGAAGAAGAAGAAGAAGAAGAAGAAGAAGAAGAAGAAGAAGAAGAAGAAGAAGAAGAAGAAGAAGAAGAAGAAGAAGAAGAAGAAGAAGAAGAAGAAGAAGAAGAAGAAGAAGAAGAAGAAGAAGAAGAAGAAGAAGAAGAAGAAGAAGAAGAAGAAGAAGAAGAAGAAGAAGAAGAAGAAGAAGAAGAAGAAGAAGAAGAAGAAGAAGAAGAAGAAGAAGAAGAAGAAGAAGAAGAAGAAGAAGAAGAAGAAGAAGAAGAAGAAGAAGAAGAAGAAGAAGAAGAAGAAGAAGAAGAAGAAGTGACGTTGAAATTGGACACCTTTGTCTTACTCCTTTATTTATTGTTGCCATTACATCTGTCCTCATTCCAGTTTCTATCATGATCTTATTTTCTACATATAAACTTTTTATTGTTGTTATCAAATGTTGGGGTGCACCTTTCTCTTTCATAATACTCCATAACTATTTTTATTTGCCTTGTCTAAGGCCTTCTCGAAATCTATAAATGCCATGTAAGTCGGTACATATACAATCAGAACAAGATCTTCCTTTTCTGAATCTACACTCCTGGAAATTGAAATAAGAACACCGTGAATTCATTGTCCCAGGAAGGGGAAACTTTATTGACACACTCCTGGGGTCAGATACATCACAGGATCACACTGACAGAACCATAGGCACATAGACACAGGCAACAGAGCATGCACAATGTCGGCACTAGTACCGTGTATATCTACCTTTCGCAGCAATGCAGGCTGCTATTCTCCCATGGAGACGATCGTAGAGATGCTGGGTGTAGTCCTGTGGAACGGCTTGCCATGCCATTTCCAGCTGGCGCCTCAGTTGGACCAGCGTTCGTGCTGGACGTGCAGACCGCGTGAGACGACGCTTCATCCAGTCCCAACATGCTCAATGGGGGACAGATCTGGAGATCTTGCTGGCCAGTGTAGTTGACTTACACCTTCTAGAGCTCGTTGGGTGGCACGAGATACATGCGGACGTGCATTGTCCTGTTGGAACAGCAAGTTCCCTTGTCGGTCTAGGAATGGTAGAACGATAGGTTCGATGACGGTTTGGATGTGCCGTGCACTATTCAGTGAACCCTCGACGATCACCAGAGGTGTAAGGCCAGTATAGGAGATCGCTTCCCACATCATGATGCCGGGTGTTGGCCCTGTGTGCCTCGGTCGTATGCAGTCCTATTGTGGCGCTCACCTGCACGGCGCCAAACACGCATACGACCAACATTGGCACCAAGGCAGAAGCGACTCTCATCGCTGAAGACGACACGTTTCCATTCGTCCTCCATTCACGCCTGTCGCGACACCACTGGAGGCCGGCTGCACGATGTTGGGGCGTGAGCGGAAGACGGCCTAACGGTGCGCGGGACCGTAGCCCAGCTTAATGGAGACGGTTGCGAATGGTCCTCGCCGATACCCCAGGAGCAACAGTGTCCCTAATTTGCTGGGAAGTGGCGGTGCGGTCCTCTACGGCACTGCGTAGGATCCGACGGTCTTGGCGTGCATCCGTGCGTCGCTGCGGTCCGGTCCCAGGTCGACGGGTACGTGCACCTTCCACCGACCACTGGCGACAACATCGATGTACTGTGGAGACCTCACGCCCCACGTGTTGAGCAATTCGGCGGTACGCCCACCCGGCCTCCCGCATGCCCACTATACGCCCTCGCTCAAAGTCTGTCAACTGCACATACGGTTCATGCCCTCGCTGTCGCGGCATGCTACCAGTGTTAAAGACTGCGATGGAGCTCCGTATGGCACGGCAAACTGGCTGACACTGACGGTGGCGGTGTCCAAACGCTGCGCAGCTAGCGCCATTCGACGGCCAACACCGCGGTTCGTGGTGTGTCCCCTATGCCGTGCGTGTGATCATTGATTGTACAGCCCTCTCGCAGTGTCCGGAGCAAGTATGGTGGGTCTGACACACCGGCGTCAATGTGTTCTTATTTCCATTTCCAGGAGTGTATTTAGTACTTCCATAATTATATTTTCCATTATTATATTTAAATGACAATTCAGAATAGATTCATAAATTAATAAAATAATAAATAAGCTAATTATAATCTACACATGTGGTATCCAATGATAAAATATAATGCTGAGACATTATTTCTGATTTCTGAACTGACGGCTACGAAAGACAATGCAGTAAAACAGAATGTCAGAGTAAGACGTGATGACATTGTCCAGGAAAGATGGATATGGACTTGAAATTTAAACATTAATGAATATCCCTAAGACTAAGAAATAAGTTAACGTCGTCCTCCGAGATCTAAGGATCACATGCCCCGGGATCGTGGGTTAAAACCCGGCGGAGGGCAGTGAATCTTTCTCGGGCGTAGAACTCTTAGCATGGCTTCCTTCGGGAAGGAACTAAGGCTAGTAGTCCCGTGTTGCAGATTTACGTCATGTAAAAAGAAGCTATAGCCTGATAAAGACGTATCTGAGCTTAATTAAGTGGTATTTAAGCCCAATGGGTCGTTGAGAAGCACAGCAGTTAAAAAAATAAGACTGCAATTACACACAGTTAACTCCGGTACGCGAAGAACAACAATCTCATAGAAAGGTGACATACTAAACAATAACAAGAATGAAAATCAAAATAGCTTCTCCTTAGTGTTTCTTAGGTAACACATGTTATTATGCAATCATAGCTCATTGTATGTGAAGAAGTAACTACATGAAGTTTCAACCAGTGTACTGCACCTCAATGGGAATAAGGTATTTGATATTATGCTCTTTTAAAAGTAATCGTGTTTTAATAAATCATTAAACACCACAAAAATCACCCTAAAAGGAATACTGAAAAGCAAATCCTCCACATACATCCATTGCATCTGCAAACCTGACTTTGATTTCATTCGAAACAGAAGATAATTTTGGCTGTTGATGTTTCCTTGCTTCTTTTTTGCAATTAAATCTGGTTTTTCAATAATAAATATAAGTATATGATTTTGACTTTTAGTTTAACTCTTTCATTTGTTATTTTCTATGGAGGGCTTCGATAAAAATTCATAATGTAATTGACGCAGTTGAAGGCAACACCGGATAAATGTGCTGGTGCCATATCGTGGTGAAACAGCACTTTCTTCTTTACCAAATGGGGCCGTGTTTCTTTAACCATATTGTCGAATCAGCCGAATAACTGCAGTAATGTCCAGTTATCGTTTTTTTCCATTTACCAAGAAGTCAATGAACATGATAATCTTTGCATTCCAAAAAATCATCACCATCAGTTTTTTTTTTATTATCATCTGGAAAGGTTCCCAGAGCCGTAGCTCATGCTAGGGAACAGTACAAAAAAATATAAAATGATGGCAAACAGCTCTTAACAAGACTTTTTATAGTAAGAATTAACTACCGTACAAAAATAACATACGTAAAACAAACAAAGATACAAATATTCACCATAACTCAAGAAATAGCAGAGAATGTTTAAAAAAAGCTACACATTCTATGAGACATTAATACATATTAATTTTTTACCAGTTCAGCTAATCAAACCAGCTATAAATGAGTGACACTTTGTCAGTTATCAATATATGCCTTCAGTTCCAGTGGCAGTGCAATATATAAGTTGATAACGTGTGAGGTTAAGATATTCAGGCCATGAGTAGAAGTGTTCACTGTTGGTTTTGTTAAGTTTCCTTTATTTCTTGTATTATATATAATACAAATGTTAGATTACACTTTAGAAGATTATTTTTTATTTTGTGGAGATATATCAAGGACAACTCTATGCTTACTTGCTTACTATTTGCTTTCTTTGAAGTAGATTAAGCAGATGTGGCTGGTTTTGCTTTGATTTTGCTTGGTTTTCCGTGTATAAAGGTGAATCCACAACTCATCGACGGCGAAAGTCCCCGGAGAAATTCTTCGTATTTCACTTAAAGGCTTCAAACAAGTTTCGAAGTTGAAAGTCGCACCCCCTATCGCCCAGTGTGTGCATACGGGCTCCCATCGCGCGGCCAACTTTTTCATCTCCAACTTATTATGCAAAATATGAACAGCAATTCCCGTCGACATACCTATAGCTTCTGCAGCTTCACGAACATTGGTCCGACGATCAGCAAGACGATCACATTTAATGTAGAATCAATATCTAACATTGTCTTAGATGGAGACCAATTTCGCGTTAATTTTCTCGCTCTTACTTTCCATTCAAAAGAAAAAAATATCACTAAACGAATCTTCACCATTTTCATTTTAGCGAAAGCTTGAACTATTAATTGGTATGCCTGCCATTAATTACCACTTTTTTGCGACAACTGACGGAAATATTTGCCTTAGGAAGTGTCTATTTTGAAACATTGGTACTTGTTGAACTGCCCTCGTATCTGTAAATGGCAAAACTCAAAAACTATTTAGGTATTTATGTTCAGTATGTTTCATGGAGGTGACAAGAACGTTTTAAGAATATTTTTTCTTTCCCTCTTTTTGAGGCTACCATACAGTGCTGTAGTGATTTATATTAAAATACTATATCATTAATATATTTTCTTATGAATGAAAAGTATTAAACTTTGACGATTTTACTACTCCATATTTTCTTTATTATGCTTTAAACCCCTTAAGTATTAAAACCTGAGATGATATTCATTTTTTACCAGGCACGTATTTAGAAGTCAATTTCCGGAGGGGGGGTCCAAAAATGTACGTTGAATTATTTTCTTTTAATAAATAATTAATCAGGGATGTGCTTTTCATGTTAGTAAAAATAAAAACATATGTAATATATTATATCCACATGACTTTCTCCACCCAAGCTTCTACAAATTGCTCTTAGAAAAGTTTTTTCTTTTGTCTTGTTTCTTTGGATAAAGTCTGTAGAAAGTCCTTGCACATTGCACATTTTTTGTTATTATACCTGGGATAAAGTGATATAAGCAGCAATCAGATGTTTAAAAAGCGAACCACTGATTGATGCATTTGAAGTATTTGTTCTCCTTGAATGAAAAACGGAATAGAAACTTAGAAGTTAAAAATTACATACCTTTAAGTATCTGGGAATTCTAAACAACAAATTATAATATGTCGAAATTGGTTAACTTTGCACTACATTATTGTAACTGACATTATTTGTGTATTTTGACGAGTTCTACAGCTGCTGTGCAGTATCTTTTTGTTTATCTCTTAAATAACTTCATGTCTGCCTGACAGTGAATAGAGACGTTAAGATGAGAAGCCTGAATAAACATTTCTGATTTATTTTAAACTAATTTTTATTTCAAATATTTATAAAACGTTTGAAATGATAATTCATTTGGGGGTCCCGACCCCCTAGACCCTCCCCCTCTTACCTAAAAGATCTCATTAACTAATTAAATTTAATAAATTCAAATTCATTCCAGTGAATTGAAATTCTTTAACGAGTTCATTCTGAGGGACTTTGACATAATCGTAAACCGAAAGAGAAAGAAAAATCATACTACAAAATGCTCTCATCAACACGTATACTTTATGTCCAGAACATTTTTTCGAGGAGTCAACGAAATCCATATTATTGCGACACTGGTTTGAAGTTTCAGTTAAACATATTTTTCTCTAAAGTGTAGTCTTGTAAGAAATTGAAAATTTGGAAATTAATTATTCTTTCTCACCAGCCGTGTGTAGGACGCACTATGAAAGGGTAGAGCCAGACTGAAAAATTCAATGCCATAGCCGGGATTTGAACCACGTATCTTCTGGTCTCCGTCCAGCCACCCTAACCCGTGAGCTACTATGGCCAACGTGCCAACATGACATTAATTTCTCCAACTGACTCGTGTTTTTCCCGGTAAACCACTAGGAGTTCTCATAAACACATGAGACAACTACCTTAATGGCGACTTACTATGTTGTAAGTACTTCAAGGCCCGGGCTTTATAGTTCGGACCACTATTAGGTACAATTAATGGAAAATAATTGTTCTTTCACACTAGCCGTGTGTATGAAATTGAAAGTTTACTCATAAATAATAAAGCGCTCTTTAAAAATCATGATCATAGCTTGACCTACAAAATGTGTAAACGTGACTTTAAATTCTATCTGCATTAACAAAAAGTAAGGTTGTGTGAGAGCAAGTAGAGCACCTTATTAGAATTTTATATTACTACTAAGTAACTATTGTCAACACAAGATAATAACACAGCTACATGGAAGACACTGGAAGAACTAGCTACTCAGGTGCCATAAGTTTGCACAATAGCTGAATATTGTGTATGTGTTACGTGTGTGAAGTAAACAATGAAAGTGCTAAGGACATGAAAGTACGCCGTTACTGGAGTGCAGTAACTGCACAAGGCTCTTAGGAGTAGCAACCCTATTGAGTTTCTCAATTATTGCTGCCTGCGCAGCAGTTGTTTCTTTTAGAACTACTGAGTTTGGAAGGAAATTCATTTCGATATCACAGAACAAAGTTTTTTAAAATTAAGATAACTTGATCCATCCTTTTCCCTTTTCTCTCTTGTCAGTTTATGGTCTCTTAAGTTGAGATAATTTCTGAGGAATATAATGGAAGTATCCTAGGATACGTTACAAAAGTTCAAATCATTCACACCATTCTGCCAGAAACATTTTCGTGGAAGTAATGCTTTCAAATTTAGGAAGCAAAGTGTAAGTTTAATAATTTGGGGCCCATTCTGTCTATGTCAACCTAAAAATAGTCAAATGTGCAACTCTTTAAGAATCTAAAAAATGTGTTTTGCATGTTACATAATGTGGGCGATCATTCATTATTATAATAATTTATTACCAATAATTATTATTATTGACAGCTCCACTGGTGCGAAGCAGTGCTTATATCTACATTTTTGACATTTTTTAAAAGTTTATGGTTGACTCAGCGTGCCGCAGACGAAATCAAAACGTGGAGTGAATGACATTCACGCCTTATGAACTCGATCGGAAGCAAATGACAGCTTCACAAAACTCATGCTTTAATGCAGTGTGGGAAGGGATGGGAAAAATCGGAGCAAAAATGATAACAAATGACGCAGACTAAATCAGTGTTTGAGTATGTCCTTACTGTGTACTTTTAGAGAGTTAATGTAATTGAGGCTTGTAATTCATAGCTTATTTTTAAACCCTGCTTATAGCCTCCTCTTTTAGAAATCGCTTATAACTTTAATGTAAAAATCATAAATGAAAAGGGTGTACTCCCAAAAACCTCTTTCTTTTACTTAATCGGTGTCTAACATAGCAAAACAATAGCAACGTTTTCAAATTAGAGGTACCAGATCATTTTACTCAAGCATTTCGAAGAACAAATATGACATGAATTAATAAAACAGAATTCACAGAAACTTCAGTGTTTAGGTCCAATAAATTAAAAAAAAAAAAAAAACCTTTAGAAATACATCCGTATCTGAAAGTGCGCGCGCATCTGTCTAAAAGTATTAACTTAAAAACGAAAAGATGCGTTATATATTGCGATCCATATAAATCTGAACCGTTTCATTAGGCTATAACATTTGAGCCAATAATAGTACACACGTACAACTTTGGGAGAATATAATACACAATTGGGAGATTACATTACATTATTTACATCTCAGAGAAAATGTTGGAAGTGTCCTCCACCAGCATCTGTACATGTTTGCACTCGTCTCACCATATTCTCTGAAGTTTTACGGAGAGTATCCTCGCCAATGTTACTTATTTCGGTTTGAATAAATTCCTTGAGAACATCAATTGTCCGTAGCCTATTCTTGTACACTCTATTTTTTAGATACCCCCGCAAGAAGCACTCCGGTGAGGTTAGGTCAAGTGTTCTGGGGGCTCAGACCTATTGAGATTACTCGATTATCAAAGAAACTGGTAACAAGTTCTATGGTGTTATTAGATATATTGCACGTTGCTCCAGCTTCCTGGAAATAACCTTCTCTCAAATCGATATCATCTCCGTAAGACATTGCTATTGAACATTCAATTCTTTACATTCCACTTAGGTGACACGAATGCCGTGGACAGGGTCAAATAACGCGGTTCGTATACCTTTAACACACGCCCAATTCGAATTCCACTCAAAAATTCGATATCGGATCCGCGCGGGTATGTGTCAAAATGATCACAAATTAAAACTCAAATGTATAACAAACCTGGTATTTAAGTTTAGAATCTTCACAGATGAGATACAGAGAGTATTAAGAAAATTTCGCCGGTCTAAAACAACCCCTTAAGTGAAAAAATATTTTTCTTGATGCCAAATAATCCATATGCTTAAATGAAAAATAATGTGCATATGTTGAATTCTCTGGAAATAGCTATGATACCCTCTTCATTCTGAAAACATTTTGGGACAACTGTTAAACGAAAAATGTATAGATCCTTCGAATATGTAACTTATTTCAAATAATGCTTTGGTGTCAGCCATTTCTGCTATTATAAGTCTAAATACTTGCTACTTTCATAAAACGCTGCCGCTATCGGATGTTCCTCCTCGTGATATGAAAATAATACCTATGGAATTTTGAGGCCGCTTTCATATTTCACAAAGGTTTAGCTCAATTAAGTTGAAATGCATGGAAACAGAAGCTTGTAAAAACTATATAAAAATAAAGGATAGTGGTTGGAGTAAGTCATATGAGCTAACATGTGCAACTTTTTGACCATATTAAGTTTTCCATAAGTAGTTTTAACAAAGAATATGGATATTTTGTAAACAATACACCATTTTTCAACAGACATTTAAAATTTATTTTACAAAGTAGCAAATAGACTGGCAGAATTGCGTGAATCTAGTAACTAATGAGACAATAAAATAATAAAATAAATAAAAAATCTGAAATTCTCTAATTTCTTACACCAGGATGCATATTTCAAACTTTTAATTTATTGAAACCAAAATTCATCAGATTAAACCCACAGCTTACAATAAAAGTAAAAGAAAACTAAAATAAAACCTAAATGAACTTCCTAACCAAATACCATAGCAGATCCTTAAATTAAAATAATTTAAACCATATTAATATAATTAAAATTTTTATCCTATTAGTTTTAAAATATAAATACACCTTCATACTATTCTTCAATTACTTTAAAAATGATATCTTATAAAATTATACCTTCATAGCTTAATTATTTTGTATACTGTTGCTTAATTGTATCAGTTGATAAATTATAATTCCTATATAACATATTATCCCAAATAAAACAATTTATGCGCGCCTCGGTAGCCTAGATAGCAGCGTGTCTGCATCACCTTCAAGAGGTCCCGAGTTCGAATGTCGGTCAGGGTGAGTTACTTGGATAAGGTTTTTTTCCGGGGATTTCCGCTATCCTGAAAGACGAATGTCGTGTAACTCTAAGCTCTAATGGATCCTGGGCTCATCTGAGCATCATTTTACCCATTCCTTTCACCGTCCGATATGTCTTAACGTTGGAGGACGTAAATTACAAAAATAATAAATAAATAAAACAATATAATATTTAAAAACAAGCAACAAAACTATTCATAATACCAATTAATTACAAACAATAAACCTTTCATTAACATAAAACTCTTCATCAATTTCCTCAATTTCCTATTCTACTAATATATACATTAAATTAACAAATCTAATAATAATTTCTTAATTACTCAATTCCAATTCCAGCATATATTATTGTTATATAATCTATTTAACAGTTGGTATCATTTTTAAATTTTATTATATGTATTTTAAAACCATTAAACTAAAAAGTCTAACTGAATAAGGTTCTATAAACTACTAATGCTGGATCCAGCTAGTATCCAGTTTCCTAATACTAGCTAATACTGGTAACCAGTGAGTAAAGGTACTGGTAAGGTCTACTCATATATACTAAACAAAACTAGATCACTAAATTACAGATGAATACACAATTATAAGAGAAAAGCTAAAAAGTTTTAAAGATATGTTATATAAAGCACTTGTAACTAATGAGCTAGGAGACAATAACAGAATGCATTTGAGATAGCACTGCAAAACAGGAATCCCTGAAAATCTTAAACTTTGTGTTTCAATAGCTACCAGCAATAAATTTAATGTTTAGTCATTTTTTTTCCTGAATTAGGCTCTGCTTAAAATCCAATACATTTAAAATGTATGCTTATAAATTACATTTAAAACTGTGCAAATTTAATTCGAAAAACTCAGAGACAAATACTAGGAGCTACAAAAACGACATCTATTTTGTCGCTACTAATGGTAGCGGGAATTTAGCCAATTGACTATATCATTTGATTAAGGGGTGCTACTTACTGGCTAAAGAAGGAAGATGCAGTACTAAGAAAGAAGTAAAAAATTATTTGTTACAGGATTGGCAAGAAGAACGGGATAATGCACACGTACGAAGAAGAGTACATGATTTATTTCCGGACATTAAAGAGAGGATAAAATTGGAACACATAAAAACAAGAAAATGATTTTTTTTTCACTTGTTTACAGGACATGGCCCACATAATGTATGTATATTTAAAAGGAATAGGAAAGAAGAACTCAGATTTATGTGAGCAATATAACTGTTTAGATTTGCCTGAACATGTTATTTTTGAGTGCAATAACTAGTAGCAGACGGTCGAAGGAAACTTCAAGGAAAATGTTTATGGAACATCTTAAGAGATGCAGAAGATTATGCACATTTAGAAAATATGTCTCAGATAATATCCGCTAAGGCGTTAGAGGAATATATTACCCGTGACAAAAGACTTCAGAAAAGAAATGTAGGAACATTTTAATCTACGAGTAAATATTATTACTTAAGAGCTCGTCGGAGGGAAATATGACCAAGAGAAACTGAAAATATAGATTACCAGACTTGATGACCTATTTTAAGACGCACAACCGATAAATAGAAGACGCCAATTATGGATATCGGAAAGAAGAGCAGAAACCATAGAAATAAGGATAATCTCAGGAGAGCCAGCGGAGATATATGGAGAGTATGAGAGTGAACAGACACAACTGATTATGCAGAAGAGGAAAGATGACAACCCGGATATCTGGAACTAACGAACCAGCTCCATCTACTGATGCCAGTCCCTTTAGGAGATGGATACCAGTAGGAGGAAGCCTTGGATACCAGTTGCAGAAGAGGAAATTTTATAAATTGTAGCAAACAGTCTTTCGTAGTTTGTCATAACAATTAAAGCTGTAGTAGAAATGTAGATTTTATTTATATTGTAGGTGTAGAAGTAGAAGAAAGACTGTTTTAGATAGATTAGATGAGTAGATTTGTAAAGTTACTGGAATACAGTAATCTGTAGCAAGTTAAGGTTAAGGTAGCAAGTAGATTATATCTGCAAAAGTTGTACATTGTTTTATGTTATTTGATTTAAAATATGAAATTTGCACAGTAGGAGCTGGTATAGATTCCAGAATCCGGGTATTAGATATGCAGTTTTATTTTATTTAAAACTGCAATACAGATAGGGTGTGCAATAACTATGAAACACTTGAACTGTGATAAGGACATATCCTGATCAACGTTAAGCTTGGAGCACGGTTTCTGTCGAAAATCGTTAAGACATAGATGAGTTTCTGAATGGGATCGTCTAAAGACGTCGTCTACAGGACTCTACCGTAGCTGCTTCTGCAACTGTCATTCTGGAGATGCCAGAAACAGATGGAAATAAGTTGAATAACGTCTGGACCCCTACATGCTACAAAGGTATATATAGCTATCCCAACTTTAGAAGATCCTCTTATCATTTGTTGCAAATGTTATCATACCTGCGTACTTCGTTAATTAAAAATCGGTACTGTTTATTTAAATCACTGTAGGCTATTAGTACGCTATTAGTTCTTTTCTCTGATTTGTTTGTTAATTTTCTATTTATGGCACTACATATAAAATTAAATTTCAATGACTTTTCGTTATCCAAGTCTTTTTGTGTTTCACTTCATTACTGAATTTCACAACATAAATAAATGCTATTTTTATTGTTTAAATGTACTTTTACATGCCAATATACATTCAGATGTTATTAATGAATGTGTCATTAGTTTAGTTTTATCTTTCGAGACTTTAAAAATCAAGCATTTTTATATAATTAAAGTACATAAACAGAACGCTGAATTGTCCTCAACCTTTTGTATAATTTTATTTGACATTTACCTGCTTGTCACACGAAGCATGGCCGTAAAACTGATTCAGCATAGCAAAAATAAAACAAGCAATAACAACAATGCAGTATTAATGCAGAATTTCATCTCCATCTATGGATCTATTAAAAGGGTTCAAAATTGTCAAAATTCACAAGTATAAAGTTTGATGCTGTCGAACACTGCAAACCTTCTACTTCTAGCTGTACGACGTTTCCGCAAATGAAGTACAGCTAGTTAAATCCCTGCCGGTAAATCCTAAATCCCCATAAAATTAATAAACCTTTGCTTACATCTAAGTGAACAAACATTCAAGAGAAACCTCAAGAATCTTGAAACACTAATTTGCAATTTGTAACTAAACAATATTCTTTAAAAATACTAATTATGTTAATTACATAGCAACAGAAAGACACGAACGATATGCTTTAATGCATTGAGGTCAGAACACTTATTTTTGTTTTACTCTCTTTTCTCGGGATGCACGCGATGCACCTTTCGTTATAAACGAATTAAGTTTTATATACATTGTTCTAAACAACAGGAGATCAGATAAATGTTTGTTAACATGCTTATGTAAGTGTTATTAAACAATAATGCTCATTATTTACATGTTTATTTCTACAAAAAATTTAAGTTTCATATTTGACATTGATCTTCTTGCAAACCGGTAGGATAATTAAAAGTCATTATCTAAAATGTTTAATATACTGTCATTGAATTTATTAATTTAAACAAATTTTATCGTGTGCAGCAATTTAAAGTAAATTAAAAGGAATAAAAGTAATATTTTGAAATTAATTTTAAACCACACCTGATCAGAATATTACAGCCAGACTTCTGTATTAAAGTTTCAGATGAAGGAACTGAAGTTTTGGATTTTGTAACTTTTAAAGTCTATAACTTAAGAGTATAGTACACCACAGGAAAGAAAGTTTCCGTGGGATGAGGTGCCGGGGGATGGAAAAGATTCCTACACCCTCCCTCGGTAGTTTATGATACCCCATGTCAGTACAGTTACAGACCATTCAAAAACATTCTGACGGCTTCTACTTTTGTGAATGTATCTTCTCGGTTTTAGTGTATAGAGTGCATAGGGCGCATGTTTTCTAACGGTTCTACTCCTTGTGTAGAAGGCGTTCTCTGTCACACATATTCGCTGTCCTTGTCCCACTGTCTAAGGGAGCGTATTCCTTTCAGGGACTTACTGTGCGTTGGTGGACAGTATCCTTAATGTAAGAGACTAGCCCAAATATAAAATGAATTTCTCTCTCTCTCTCTCTCTCTCTCTCTCTCTCTCTCTCTCTCTCTCTCTATATATATATATATATATATATATATATATATATATAACCTGAATACTAGTGGGAAACAGTTGTATATTAACTTTTTTAAAAAAAGTTTAATTAATATCGAACGATAAATGAAATGGGAGAAATGGTGTTTACATGAGCTTCGGAATAAGGGAAAATCCCGGGGAAGACTTGTCCAGATAACTCACCCTGACCGAGTTTCGAACTCGGGATCTTTTGAACATGAGGCAGACAGGTTACCATTCACGCCTACGAAGCAAACTGTATATTAGATTATTCTGAAATACATATACTGCTTTAACCATTTAACATTTCAGAGACATATCAAAATTACAGTATCTACCTACTTACAGCAAGCACAATGATAATCCTGCCATCTTATTTCCAAGCAACATTTGAAAGTCTAGTAACACATCTCTTGTAATTCTACCTGGACCTGGTTGGCAACATAATACCGACTAATTGCAGCTGTAGCGTAGCGTTAAATTGGCCCTCACTGCAATAGATGACGTCATTTCGATGCACTACAATTTCACATACGTTCTACGGTCTCTAATAGTTCTTACAATAGGTATTATATTCCACCCAAGAAAGTGATATTGAGATTTCTACAGAACTCCACGTTTTAAGACTCCATGTGTAATTATAAAAAATTCTTTTTCAGAAAACGGTCTGTGCGCACGCTCTCTCTCTCTCTCTCTCTCTCTCTCTCTCTCTCTCTCTCTCTCTCTCTCTCTCTCTCTCTCTCTCTCTCTCTCTCTCTCTCTCTCTCTCTCTCTCTCTCTCTCTCTCTCTCTCTCTCTCTCTCTCTCTCTCTCTCTCAGTGTATGTATAAGCGCACGTGTTTTGTTTTCCTTTTTTAACAGCATAATTAGCATAATTTAGAAACTTAAAGTTGGTTAAATGTCAAGCTGGGTATTTAAGATCTTCTTCCAAGGATACGACACGACGTTTTTAAAGAAAATTCCTCTATCATCGTCTACCCTTGAATGGAAGATATTTATAACACGTTAATTTTCTAAAACTGTGGCTTTAAAGATTTTATTAAATTTCCATGTGTTCAAGGTATTCATAACAAATAAAATTTATGGAAATTAATTGTTCTTTCACACTAGCCGTATGTAGGACGCACTATGAAAGGATAGAGCAAGACTGAAAAATTCAATGCCATAGCCGGGATTTGAACCACGGATCTTCTGGTTTCAGTCCAACCACTCTAAACCATTGAGCTACTATGGCCAACGTGCCAACATGACATTAAATTCTCCAACTGACTCGTATTTTCCCGGTACACCACTTAGGAGTTCTCATAAACACATAAGACAACTACCTTAATTGCGACTTACAACAAGTACTCTAAGGCCCGGGCTTTATAGTTCGGACCACTATTAGGTACAATTAATGGAAATTAATTGTTCTTTCTCACTAGCTGTGTGTAGGACGCACTATGAAAGGGCAGAGCTAGACTGAAAAATGCAATGCCATAGCCGGAATTTGAACCACGGATCTTCTGGTTTCCGTCCAACTACTCTAAACCATTGAGGTGCTATGGCCAACGTGCCAACATGACATTAAATTCTCCAACTGACTCGTGTTTCTCCCGGTAAACCACTAGGAGTTCTCATAAACACATGAGACAACTACCTTAATGGCGACTTACTATGCTGTAAGTACTTTAAGGCCCGGGCTTTATAGTTCGGAACACTAATAGATACAATTAATAGAGATTAATTGTTCTTTCACACTAGCCGTGTGTAGGACGCACTATGAAAGTGTAGAGCCAGACTGAAAAATTCAATGCCATAACCGGGATTTCAACCCTAATCTTCTGGTTGCCGCCCAGCCGTTCTAACCAATTGAGCTACTATGACCAACATGCCAACATGACAGTAAATTCTCCAACTGACTCGTGTTTTTCCCCGTTTTTTATATGTCAAACATTATGGAAACAATCCTTGAAGTCTCTTCAATCTGGATGATTTTTGTGTAATTAGTATACTGCAAAGGTGAAACAATATATGTAGATCACAAAAGAGGTCAAATAATTTTTTGGTGGTGTTACAGATTTTTCGAGTTATTGGTTGTTATTAGCCCGAATTTTCCAACCTTTTGTCATAGGAACTCGTAGTTTCTTTTTATTTCCTTTTTTCCTAACAAACAGAGCGGAACTTCAAAGCCATTACATAGCGATCACTTCTTTGAAGATTTAACTATAGGTAAGATCTACAACCGAACTCAATTTTCCTTGACCTTAAATATAAGTAATAAAGCAATTTTTACAAATGTGCACAATAATTAACATAAGTAGATAGAAGAACAAATTTTTGTAGGAATATTTGTTGAAGAATGGGTAGAAAAAGGCATGCGAGTGCAAACAATTTCTACAAACTCGAATAATGACGGCAATTTATCAAGATATTTTTTGGAAATCATGCAGCTCCATATTTTTTTTATACTTTCTCATAATTTTTCGCACTAAAATTCAATCTTATTATATACTATTAGCTTAATGTGAAACAAACACGCCGTAGTAGTTTCATTGTTGGTACTCCTGGTTCCCGCCTGTGAGAGCCAGGCAAGTTCAGACATGTTCACTATCGCCTACCACTGCAATGGAGGTAAGATCCGGAGTTTCCTTCAAACGTGATCACTGCTGATGAAACTTGGCTACATCATTTTGATCCTGAGAGCAGACAGCAAAGCTCAGTGTGGAAATCTCCTTCATCACCAACCCCCAAAAAGCAAAAGTGATTGCTTCTGCTGGGAACGTTATGGTCATCTCATTCTTTGATACTCATGGAATGGTTTATCAGCATGTTGTGCTTGCACACACATCAGTAACTGGACAATACTACTGGGATGACCTGAAAAACTTGCAAGTCCATATCAGGCGCAAAAGACCACATTTCCATGAAGCAGGCTGGATGCTGCACCACGATAATAATGCGCGGCCACATATTGTCAATGTTGTTGCTGAATGTTTTGCAAAAATCAACGTGAAGTGAACCCCTCACCCTACCTGCAGTCCGGATTTAGCCATATGTGACCTTTTTCCATTCCCTAACTTGAAGAAACGCCTCCGTGGGAGGCATTATCCATCATGAGAAGCAGTGGTGAAGGGTGCGGAGGCCATTTTGAAGGATCTCTCAAAAATGGTTTCCAGCATGTCTTTGAAGACCGACAGAAACGCTGGGACAAGTGCATCGCATTCAGGGGAGACTATTTTGTAAAGAGCCATCAAAATTATGAGGATGAGTAAAGGTACGTTGTCACAAAAAAAAAAAGTGATCATTCTTTATTGAACAACCCTCGTATATTCACTTAAAAGCAGTACAGCTTAAATTCCTTTATTCTGTATGGTAGTGTAACGAGAGCTTGTTTAAGAGCCTCTATATTTAAAATCAGCAAAACTGCATTTATTTCAGTGTTAAAATAAACCATTCGTACGATATCATAAATGTATGTATATATATTATAGTTCCTATCTACAAGCCAAGCACTTCCAGAAGCAAGTACTTTTAAGGTATACAAATGTCAAGTCTTCCACCATTCGATTATATAAATTACGATTACTTCCCTCGGCAGAAACTTCGATTCGGTTTTATAGACTTACATTTATATTTTATTAATATAAATATGCTAAAATATAGATGGGTATTTGTCAATTTACCTGGGCTTTTTCAGAACTGTATAGGATTAGGCTATTAATCGTGAACACATTTTGTTCCAAAACATTTGTAATCGTTACTCTAATATGCATTAGTAAATTAAAAGAATAAATAATGCTCAGCTTTAAATGTCTAATATACTGAACCTTAGCAGTTATTTCCAGGTTCTTATCTTCTATTTACGTAAACTCGTTTCCAATTTTAAAATCTATAACTCAGGAATTACTGGATTTGAGTACAGCAGCAGTGCAGCTTACTTCATTGTCTTATTTTCTGGGAATTAGCTTGAAGAACATAATTTTGTAGTGACGTACATTCAAAATTACACACTTCAGTAGACCACTGTTGTAGAAAAATCGGGAGATCAAAATCTCGTTAGCGACGTTTGTAAATTCTGGTTTATTCAAATTGCCATATTTCCTATAACATATTATTGATAGAAACGAATCTATAATATTTTTCTCGTGCAACGTATTTGAAACTCCAACATAATGTTCTGCCAAAATGTTTAACAATGCTTTTAAAGGTAAACACCAAGTGAAAACTTCCTTTATTTGTTAGACACTAGGCAAAATAGCACGAAATTCAGCCTTGGAAATGTGTGTGTTGTGATAACCTAAGTTGACAATATGACATTTTTAAGGAAATAAAGCGGTTTTGACATATCCGAAAGCGGAAAGATTACATAACAACAATACTGTTGTTTCTTTCCAAGATATAATTTTTCCCTATCTGCTTTAGTTTCACTTTCATTAAACGTTCAGGTAATGTTTCGAAAGTTGAGAATATTTACCCAGTAACTAATGTTTATGTAATTAAACGTAATTATTATTCAAATACAAATCAAACGTAGCCACATACTTATAGTTCAACTACCTGTTCCTATTTAAACTCATATGAACCAGTAATTTTCAAAAAATGCGAAATGTCTCCATTTTTTTTCACTAAATTCCTTGGTCGCGCCGTGGCTCAGTGGTTAGACCGCTTGGCTCTCACCAAGGCGGCCCGGATTCGATCCCAGGCGACTGCAAAGTGAGATTTTTGATGGACAACACGGCGCTGCGGTGGGTTTTCTCCGGAACCTCCGGTTTCCCCCGCCATGTCAATCGACCGGTGCTCCATCTTCATCTCATGTACCATCAGGGTCACCGCCTGCGGTGCCGTATGTAGTAAAAGTGGGCGTTAAACACTGCACTACACTACACACACACGCGCGCGCGCGCCCCAAATTCCTTCTTATATTTGTGGGATAATAAGTAACTTAAAATATGTTTACATTTGACGCAAGTTTAAGCTAATAATATGTGTAGTTTCTTAGACTGGACAATCCTACTATCAATTCTCCTGCTCATCTTCTTCTTCTTCTTCTTCTTCATCTTCTTCTCCTCCTCCCCCTCCTTTATTCTCCTTGTAAGTACTGGGCCCAATGGTCTTTTGCAGTCTGATTACTGTGTCCTTGTGCCTGAGGTTTGATATTAAATTGCCAATTCTATTGTCAATTGCTATTCATAATGTAACGATTGAGGGAAAAAAAGGAAATGAAAGTGGTAGCAACATCCTCAATTTACTTTCGAAATCACCTTGCTTGGAGTAACTAAGTTTTCATTTGGTATGTTTGTGTGAAAATTTCTTCTTCTTCTTCTTCCTCTTCTTCTTCTTCTTCTTCTTCACTTCATGGCATAGGCAATCAAGTGCCTGTTCCGCCTTCGAAGTCCTCCAGCCATCGTTTCCTGGGTCTGCCCACCGATCTCCAACCTTTAGAATGATACTGTAATATTTGTTTTGTACGTCTATTATCTGGCATTCTTTCAACATGTTCCTTCCCTTTTTTGTTTGAGATCTTTTAACCTATCATCCATACTAAAAATGTCCAGCTCTTCTCTTATATTTTCATTTCTTAATATGTCCTTCTTTGTGCATCCTTTCACACTTCTCAAGAATTTCATTTCTGAAGTCTGTATTTTACTCTGTTGCTTTTTAGTTAACGTCCAAGTCTCACTTCCGTATGTCAGTATAGGTACAGCCATAACTTTGTAGAACTTTAATTTTGTTTCTTGACTATTTTGTTTCTAAATGTTCTATTTATTGCTCCACACACTCTTTGAAATTTGCTTATTTTATTGTAGACATCATATTCCTTGTCATAACTAACATCAATTCCCAAGTAGTTAAAATGGCTTACCTGTTCAACACAACGATTATTTATAACTATTTTTGATCTAATTGGCTCTTTCCCAATGAATGCCATTACCTTTGATTTTATAAAAGAAATTTTTATATTATATTGCTTACAGAGTTCACTAAGTTTAAAAATAGATTTTTGCAGGGCAGACTCGCTATTTTGTATAATAACTAAGTCGTCAGCAAACAATAAAATATTTAAAAAGTTTTTATTTGAAATTTTAAAACCTACATTCAGTAGCTGCTTCCATTTGCACACTAGGTCGTCAATATAAATACTAAAAAGTGTAGGTGATAAAGTACACCCTTGTCTGACACCCTGATTAGTAAGAGTTTTTTTAGAATTTTTTGTATGAAAATTTCAAGGATTTAATCTTGATTAACACTTCCATACATTGGATACATGAAAATTAAATGAATTGTTTACGTTATCAGTGCTATGAGTCAAAGATGCCATGGTTAATCGATTAAAAATTGAGATCCATCTACAGCACTAATAGTTAATATAACAAACAATATACTCCCTATTAATTTTATTTTAAAAGTTGAATCACTATGGCCATATGTTGTCATTGCTGTTTCTTCTATCAGCAAGTTCAGGAGGTAGGTGGGAGTTAGTGATTCAACTTTTAAAATAAAATTAATAGCGAGTAACCATGTTACATTAATCGATTACTCTATCGATTAATCGAGAGTTTTGTTTTGATTGCCTCTGTGATCTAGTGGTCAGCTTGCTGGATAAGTGGAACTGCTTTCAATCCAAAAGTAAAAACGTGAGCTTGAGTGTATATGATTCGAAGAGTTTAAAATCAAAATTATTTGATTATCCACCCTCACAATGCTATTTCTATCCATCATAATTCCTTAAGCTCAGTTTATGCTAGCAAGCGATAAATAACCAGTTGTGTACGATGTTATCCCACACAAACTGTTAGGGTAGTTACGCACCTCTTAGAATATTTCACGGCTGAAATGTTATTTAAACTCTCTCGGGGTTCAGAGTGATTTCTTTTTGCTATCAGGAGTTATACTATCTCAAAGTTCAAAGAACATTACGTGTCTAGTGAAAGCTTGATGCGTTGGAAAGACTGTTTAGGTTGGAAACAATACATGAAAACAAAGAGGTTCAAATTTGACTAAAAGAAAATAATTGTTCTTTCACACTAGCCGTGTGTAGGGCGCACTATGAAAGAGTAGAGGCAGACTGAAAAATTCAATGCCATAGCTGGGATTTCAACCACGGATCTTCTGGTCTCCATCTAGCCGCCTTAAACCATTGAGCTACCATGGCCAACATGCCAACATGACACTAAATTCTCCAACTGACTCGCGTTTTTGCCGATAAACTACTAGGAGTTCTCATAAACACATGAGACAACTACCTTAATGGCGACTTACTATGCTGTAAGTACTTTAAGGGCCGGGCTTTATAGTTCGGACCACTATTAGGTACAATTAATGGCAATTAATTGTTCTTTCACACTAGCCGTGTGTAGGAAGCACTATGCAAGAGTAGAGAAAGAGTAGAAAAATTCAATGCCATAGCCGCGATTTGATCCGGATCTTCTGGTCTCCGTTCAGCTGCTCTTAACCATTGAGCTGCTATGGCCAACATGCCGACATGAGACTAAATTCTCCAACTGACTCGTGTTTTTTCCGGTAAACCACTAGGAGTTCTCGTAAACACATGAGAAACTACCTTAATGGCGACTTACTATGCTTTAAGTACTTAAAGACCAGAAGATCCGTGGTTCAAATCCCGGCTGTGGCATTGAATTTTTCAGTTTGGCTCTACTCTTTCACTTGGCTAAAAGAGTTTCGATTAATATTTGTTTTAATCGTTTAATTTTAAACTTCTCGATTATTCGATTACTTTTTAATATTTAATCTAAAATAAAAAATTAATCGATTAGTCGTTTCGGTTAATCGATTAAATCACGCAGCACTATCAACTATAAAATGAAAACTGTTCATGCCTAAATAAGCAGAGAAGACGCTAAGTTGCCACCATTAATTTATTCTGAAGCCGAAGTAGGCCTGTATTTTGTGTACCGATGTAAGGGTTGAGTCGTTTCACATTTCTCTGGTCAGAATTCCCTGTCGTACTCCAGTAACCTACCTGCCTCGACGTAAACACTAAAGGACAATTCAACTGCTTCTCCAAGTGGGGAAAATATGTTCGCTAAGAGGAATGTGCTCTGTCTCTTTCTCTCTACCTCTCCCACTCTCTTTCTCACACCCTTGTTCTTGAAAACTGACGGGCCAGCCAACAGGAATGCACGCAAAGCCTTACAGACGTACCAGGTCGTGGCGTTTCCATGAATGAATTCTGCCGCTGCGCTCTTGTTCTCTAATTATTATAACGATCTTTCCGAGGGTTGAAGTCTTTCCTTCTAGAGTTTCATATTGTTCTGTGTGTAACTTTCTTTTAGATGCGGAACCATCAATGACGTTCTCTATTATTGGCACTCATTTCTCCAGAAAAATTTAGAAATCTGGCTACACGACTTCGGTTACCGCAAAATACAAGTTTAACAATTATATTTTTATTTCATTAAATGTTTATCTACATCTAATGAACTTTTGCGAAAAGAAAGATAAAATGAGGAAAGGATAGGAAGCATGCAGATCTACAGGAAACTTAAACCTGATAAAAAATGTATCTAAGTACGAAAACAAGTACCTCGTAAATGTGTCAGCTATAAATGTTTCTTTTTGTATATAAGCTGGGTCTTTTAATGAACTCTAAAAATATTCTTGTTGAAGATCTGTCCCTTCTTAAAATGTTTAACCATAAATATGCCATTAAAAATTACAATTTCGCAGGGAACAGCAACTTTCATGCATGCATTTTATTTACATAATATTTTAATCAAAACTACTCAGATCATTTTCGGGGAAAGGTTTGGAAATAACTGTCTTTCGTCCATAAGAGTACTAATCTGTAAAATGTCCAAAAAACAATTTCACATTTGAAATTTTACTACAGCAATTGGCGTTTTTACAACACCTTTAAATTTATTTCCGGGATAATTACGTAACATACACAAATACAATCTTGGTCACTTGTAAACAAACAAAATACTTCACCTTCAAAACACAGCTGTAGGCACAATAACACTGGGCACTAATGAAAATGTTTCGGGCTTAAAAATAGTGAATTTACATGTATTTCCATCTACTGAATTCAAAAATCACCATAAAAATGATAGATTAGCTCTTGTTTTGAAGATAAAGTGACATTTCATATTTTAGGGTGAAGATTTTAAATTTGGGGGAATTTTTTTGGGTGTTGGCACACCTATCAAATAACAAAACACAATCAGAGAGAAATTTTGTAAATTAAGTGATGCAAAAGTTAAGGAAGGCATTTTTGTCGGACCACAAATAAGAGAACTTGTAAAAGATCCTGCATTTGACCAAATTTTGGAGGGGAAAGAAAAGGAAGCTTGGGAAGCCTTCAAGAGTGTTGTTCATGGATTTTTAGGCAACAAAAGAGATGACAACTACAAGCATTTGGTGACAGTGGTCCTGCAAAAATACCGTAACCTTGGATGCAACACGTCCCTTAAGATCCATTTCCTCCACTCCCACCTAGACCTTTTCCCTCCTAGTGATGAACATGGGGAGAGATTCCATCAGGACATTTCTGTTATGGAACAAAGATATGAGGGCCGTTGGGATGAAGTAATGCTTGCGGATTACTGTTGGTCTTTGTATAGGGATTCTGCGGAACTCCATCACAAGAGGCAAGCTAAAAGACGACAGTCACCACATGTTTCTCTTCAGACACGACTATCTGCGAAGTATTTTTCCAGCAATTTAGAACTCTTAGCATACAATTACCAGTTAAAAAAAATCAAATGCCTTTTCATTGTTGTTAGCATGTATGTAATTAAAACTTATCCTTTTCTCTCAATCCGTTAATATGTAATACTTCCAACTTGTGTATATCATAGAAACTAGTGATAATAAAATTTTGTCACTGTCATATTTGTGTTTCTCAGCCCAAAATTAGTAGGAATTGCTTCATGAAGTGCTCGAAACATTTAAAAATATTTTGTTGTTGTTGTTGTTGTTGTCCAGTGGAATCACTTCTGATTACAACCCTATCTCTATAAACTATCCACGGCTTCTTTTATATGCCCGCTCACTGTTCCAGAAATTAATCGAATGAACAAGATGGCACTAGAACCTTCCAGTTATCTATCTTTATCTGTTTCGGCTAGCCTTTTATCTCTGCGCTGCATTATCTGTCCCTTTGTATGTGCCGGCCGAGCATCGGCGCAACAATGGGTTAGCGACAGTATTTATTGTTTTCTTTGTTTACTATTTTGAAAAAAAGTTGCTCAGTACGATGGAATAACTTCTGAACTTCTCGAAAAAGTTGATATTTTATAATTAAACTCTTTAATAGAGTTTAGTACTGCGCCATGGCGCAGCGGGCTTAGGCCACGGAAAGTGGCCCGGGTTCGATCCCACCCATGTGGTGGGGATTTTAGGTCCCGGGTATAGGATGATCGCCCACCTCCACCGTGCGTAAGTGGGCGTGAGGCCGGCAGTCTGGTTGGTAGGCCTTGGCCCTCTAAGGGCTGTCGCGCCAGTGGCTAACTTTAATAGAATTTTGTTAAGCTCTAAGACACGTATTTTTAAATATTCTATTAACTTCTGTAAAAATGTATGTTAAACACAGAATTAAATTTGGACAATTTAACATTATTTAATAAAAATAACTACCAGCTAAGACAAAAATTCGTTTTGTCATGTTTATTTTGTTATTAATATATACTTAAATATTTCATTATTTAATTGAAATATCTATAACGTATGAAACAATTTGAAAATAAGATTGTGTCAGCAAACAAAATCCTATAAAGGAGAATTTTAAGGCAGATATAATGCTAAAATAAAACTGTTTCTCACTTTCCACTGTTTACAAATTATTCATTGTAAACAAATAGCCTTTTTTCGACTTCTCTGGAGCTAATTTGGGATTTTAAGATTCTGAGGTTTCTCTTAAATGATTTGTGCATGTTATTGTTGAGAAAAAAATTGTATTAACGTTTTATGGGAAGCTAAGCTTACAGGTAGATATTTAAATAGCAATATTACATAATTTAAAGGGTTCCACAGCTATAAAAGCTACACAGAACTAAGGCGTTTAATTTTTAATAACACTCAAATGCATGCTTACGAATTTTGAAGATGCTATCTTCAATGGGAAATGGGAAATATCTTCAAAGGGAATCCTAAGGTTGATTAGAAAACGAAATATGTATTTTTCAGATATTATTTTCACAGAAATTTTATAAAAACTGTTTTTGGTCGTTCAGGGACCCCAAACTTATTTTCAATAGAACAAAGAAAACAATAGAACTAAGCGATGTTAAGAATCTGGACAAACTTTAAGTGCCCTCGACCGGCCTATACCTACGGAAAGTCCAAAAATAGGTTTTGTAAACACACTATAGTCACTGCGAGAGTATGGTCCTTACCTCTTACCAGTAGGTCCAGATTCATTCCCATTAAGCTGATAGTTTCTGTATGCCAAGGAGGCAATCTATTAATAACTTTAAAAGGAAGTAAAAAAGTCAATGGACCTATAATCAACCCATACTTTCTCCGCACGCTGCCAATTAAGAAAGAATGGACGAAAGTAACTGGAACAAAGCCAAACTTGAGTTACTTCACATTACCTTCCCAGTTGTTGGCCTTGCGCCAAAATAATCAAACTGAATGAATCCACTATTATTATACCTCTCTTTCTTTTAAAGAAAATAAATTAACGTCTATAATTTTAAAGTACTTCCTTAGTAGAAGTTTTAACACTCCTTGAAAGGTTACAAATGAATCATTCAAATGGTTGTTTTTGATTCGTTAATACTGTTAAAACAGTTGCTACTTGTTATATGGTATTCTGTAACATCGTAACGAGAACAGCATGTTGGTAGGAAGAAAATAATTATAAACAATACCCACATCCCAGAATTGCAAACGATAGCAATAATACTACAGTTTTTGAAGCTACTGTATCCCTTTTTGATTGTAAAGAGCAAGGTAACCAGAAAGTTACGGAATAACCACCCTATTTGTAACACAAGAAAATACAAAACTGTTACACAACATATCCCAATCTCTTGAGATTCTAGATGAAAACTGAACACTTTTTCCTTTTATTTTACACGGAAAATTTGTGAATTTAACATTTATACCCGACGATTCTAGTATGCAGAAAATCATTATAATTTTGTATTGCCTATAACATCTAGGTCATATCGGCGACTTTGCATTTGGAACAATTGCTTATGGCAGTCATGTTCACACACACACACACGCACGCACGCACGCACACACACACAAACACACATTTCAAAATTCTGGGGAGCTTCGAGTTCGAGTTAGATTTTGGAAGTTCTCTTTATTTCTTCTGACGTTTCCATAACTTGCAATTAATCAACACACTTACCAATATTGAGTGAGTATTCTTTTGTTTCCCTTGAGTTCATGCTACGTGTATTTTAGACTTAATGTATATAACACGTAATTTACTTTTAAACTATTTCGGCAAAATATTATTATTATTATTATTATTATTATTATTATTATTATTATTATTATTATTATTATTATTATTATTATTATTATTATTATTATTATTATTATTATTATTATTATTATTATTATTATTATTATTATTATTATTATTATTATTATTATTATTATTATTATTATTATTATTATTATTATTATTATTATTATTATTATTATTATTATTATTATTATTATTATTATTATTATTATTATTATTATTATTATTATTATTATTATTATTATTATTATTATTATTATTATTACTATTATTATTATTATTATTATTATTATTATTATTATTATTATTATTATTATTATTATTATTATTATTATTATTATTATTATTATTATTATTATTATTATTATTATTATTATTATTATTATTATTATTATTATTATTATTATTATTATTATTATTATTATTATTATTATTATGGTGGCGGCAGCAGTAACAGCATTAGTAGTACTAAGCATATAAGCACCAACATTTTGTAAATAATTTGAAGAACAGCTATGAAAATAAAGTATATTTCGCAGTTACTGCAATATATTACATATCTTTTTCACTCGAGTGAACGTTAGAGCAAAACTCTGATTCCAGAGTAAGAAAAAACTGCATTCATATTCGTGAATCTATATCTATCTTTGTTGAACAGCTGTCACGGCGTGTAGTGATAGAACAAACATGATAAGCTCAAGTCCAAGTTCTTTATATGATCTTTCTGAAAAGCAAGACCGACAATCTATGATCATCTCTCCTTCAGTTTCGACGGCCTTCCCTCATCGGTCCACCGATAATTTTTCAATTCCACGCTTGAACAAACCAGTATGTTTAGCTGATGAAGTCAACGAGTAATACTGAAAGCTTACCATCCTTGAAAACTCTGCTGAACTGCAAGATTAGCTACAGCATCCAACAGTATCTTACTATTAGGAATCTCTGCGATGTCTACAAATGTTAGAAACTCGGATTAGGTATATATGTAGTGCTGGTCAAGCGTTGAGAGTGTTACACATTTAGTAAAGGGAATCAACGCTGCTTTAACGATACGTATTTGTCTTTCTTGACGATAGCAATTCCAGTATTAATATACTATGGGAGTGAATCCTGGATCCTCAGACACAGATAGGTTTCTACAGAGTGTGAAAGGTCCTACAAGAAGACACCTTATTAAAATGCAGATACACGTGACACATTGAAAATATTTGATTTAAACTAGGAGAGTGAAGAAAATATAAATAACACTAGTTAACAAGATTTTTGCCACGTGCTTGAAAATTGGCATTTTAGGTCTAGATTTATGAGCAATTAACGAATATTAATTATTTCTACACCTAGCATTTTCTTGTAAATCGTTGAAATATATTTAAAAACAGTAAAACTTGTCGAAAATCAAGTAAGTAAACTATGGACATACAAATGTTCCAGATGTTCTTTAAACCAGCTTTCACAAATATTTTCAATGTTTAGGGCTCATGCTTAAGAATAAGAACCTAGTTGAGTCCAGACTGTTAGGTACGATTAATTATGGCAAGGACAGCTGACATATATCTGGAGATCTGAAAGTCACTGCAATTTTATTAGGACTAAAAGGGGGAATTTACAAGCACTGTTTGCCTCACGTTCGAATCTCGGTTAGGGTGAGTTACCTGGACTAGGTTTTTTCGGGGTTTCCCTTAGCCTGATAGACCAATATGGGGTAACTCTAAGCTCGATAGAGTCTGGACTCACTTGAGCACTATATTCCCATTTCATTCATTTTCCGATATGACTTAACGTTAGAGGACGTAAATAAAAAAAAAAAAATAAATAAAATAAAAAAACCGTCGCTAAAGTAAGACCTGAAGCTTTCCTGGCGATGAATACGCTCAATTTCTCCTCGAGCAGCAAGGCAGGGGAAAAGATTAGAAATCGGCGTTTCGGGAGCGTGTGTGTTTTGATAACGACCATAGAGCCAATTTTCGGGAGACAACAATCTTGGCAAAATGCAACAGTAACTGGGAGTGGAGAATTAAGGAGGCTCTGGCCATTTCCTCCGAAAGGAGAACGCTTAGTCGTGGTATTTTTTTCTTCGAAAATTTTGATTTTCTTTAAATAGTTCTAACGATTTCTATTAAAATAAAATATGTTTAAAATATTTTCATTACGAATAAAATGTATAACATGAATGTTTTAATATAGATTCTTATGTCCTTTTAATTATAAATGATGACTAATAAACCGTAAGAGATAGATAAATTTTACCACACAAGAACTGCAGATCGCGCTTGCACCTTGGAACACAAATGACCTAGCTTAAACTCCATACACTCTCCATGTCTTTATACTACCATTGAGCGCCTTCATTATAGCGTCCGATATGTTACACTCGAAAAATAAAGGAAAAAAACGCATTAATTATTTGAAAATTCTGAACAATATCATGTATTCCTCGAAAAAGGTTATGTGAGGAAATATTTGACATAACTCGGTGCTAAAAAAAAGTATATTTTTTTCTGCTAATTAAGTTTTTGACTATTTCTTAAGATGATGGTTTAAGAATTATGCAATATTATACAAAATTCACTGAAATGAGAATTTTACGATCTATACAATATTTATTATTATTATTATTATTATTATTATTATTATTATTATTATTATTATTATTATTATTATTATTATTATTATTATTATTATTATTATTATTATTATTATTATTATTATTATTATTATTATTATTATTATTATTATTATTATTATTATTATTATTATTATTATTATTATTATTATTATTATTATTATTATTATTATTATTATTATTATTATTATTATTATTATTATTATTATTATTATTATTATTATTATTATTATTATTATTATTATTATTATTATTATTATTATTATTATTATTA
Organism: Mantis religiosa; assembly: GCA_030765055.1. Classification (NCBI taxonomy): domain Eukaryota; kingdom Metazoa; phylum Arthropoda; class Insecta; order Mantodea; family Mantidae; genus Mantis; species Mantis religiosa. Next base: position 38,487,435 of record CM060949.1, on the reverse strand, counting down.
TTATTATTATTATTATTATTATTATTATTATTATAATTATTATTATTATTATTATTATTATTATTATTATTATTATTATTATTATTATTATTATTATTATTATTATTATTATTATTATTGTTATTGTTATTATTATTATTATTATTATTATTATTATTATTATTAATTCTCCACATGAAGTAACCCTATTTTACGAGTAAGATATGTTAGGGTTCTAGTTACAAAAACACAAAATAAAAGATCAAAATGACTGAACTTGATAATATAACGTTTAAAAATTTTGGCCAATAGTGTTAAAATACTAAAGTGCAACATTTTTAAAGAATACATTAATCAACGGTGCTTGAAGATCTGTATTACAATATGAAAGATGTTGAATAAGGTTATATCTCTTTTTGGAATGAAGATCACAACTAAATACTTTCATCAACACTTTCACATTTACATAGGTATCGATCAGGAGAGTCTATATAGAATCTTCGAAAGTAAGTTTTAAATTCCCCATGTCCGGTAGCAAAGTGGGTCAAAATAAAATTAGGTGTTAAGTACTTGCAGTTTACACAATCATTAACAGTAGGGAAAAATAAATTTCGAGTGATTTGTGCTTTATCGTTGTTTATCCAAGTGCTGTTCCACATTTCAAAAATTTCTTTTTTTCAATATTTGTTTTAACAAATGTGATTGTAGACTCTTTAAAACTGAATTCATTTTGGGATAATGCGAAACGCTTAGCAGTAACCTCTATTAGACATGCAAATATCGTACACATGTGGTATTTCAACCAAAATCCATAAAAGATAAAAAAATTTGATATTCCTCATATTTCAGTTTTTAGGGTGTCTTACGTGCGCTTCTGGTGAAATGAGTATTGAATTTTTGGATGGAGTGCACTACTTTTAGTTACCCATTATAAACAAATAGTAGAACACGTGGTTTGGTACTGCGTTTTTTGTTTGTTTATTCTTTTAACAATGAAAACCTCTATCAAGCTGTTCATCGCAATTTCATATCTTTTGCTATTGTCATTTATTTATTTACGTATTTATTGATGTATTTATGTATGTATTTATTTATTAATGTGAAGTTAACCTTATTGGTGCAATTAATATTTAGCACTCTGAGCTAATGAGCCATCGTTGACAACATGCATGAGACAGTTGGTAACACCTGCATTGTTTTTTTAAAGTCAGCAATTACATTTTTCCTATACTAAAATAAAAAATATTAACTACCTAACACAGTAACTGAACGGTAAGTAGTCAACAAAAAAAATTATCTGTTTAAGAAGCAGAACACAATGTAGTTAAATATACCCATTCTACATTATAAAGTTCTATTATTTTAGAAGTAAATATTATAGTAGTTAAGCCATGAGTGCTATAAAATATTTCATGAGACTGAATACTCCTATCCCAGTAACCTTAATTCTGCTGAGTTCAGGATCCTTTATCTGAGAAACATTTAAAGTATTAGACTAATATTTTATATGCTTAAGTACAGACCCTCTATATTTATTTATTTATTTAAAAGTTTTATTTCTTTAAGAAAGGCAAGCTTATTTTAATGAATATATTATATTTTGATTAAAGTTTATCAAAAATGTTCTTAAAAAGGAAGGGAGAGAAAGATAACCAATCATGTTATGAAAACCAAATAGATCTTAAAGATACTTTGAAACTTTTATATCGTCCAAAATTCTATTTATCTATTTTAGATGTTTTGTAGGAAAAATGGTTTTTATGTTGCACAATTTAACTGCCAAGTAAACTTCATTTGAGAGCAAAAATAGATAAAATAAAGTCAGATGTATTTTGGGGGGGAGGAAAGGAAAGAGAGCACGACATTGTATATAAAACTATAACATTTAACAATAGTGAAAATTTATAGAGCAGAACTTCTCCCAGATGATGGATTAAAATTAAACTCTCTTCAGGTATTCAGTCTATAATTTAATAATTTACTATAGGCAAAATACTTATAGAGAAATACATTTTAGTCCATCTTCTGGGAGAAGTTTTGCCCTACTTATATCCACATTAAGGTGAGATTGTATGCAAAAATTGGAAGAATAAAAATATGTCTTTTGTTTTTTGCGTAGTTAAGTAGTTCATACTTTTCTGCACATTTTGGTATAGAAGATAGTCATGTACTATAACTATAAGCGTACTTAAACGAACTTTAAGAATATACCGACAGTTCTCAATTTATTAGCTTACTGTGTATCTATTTACAAAATTTGGAGTAACTACAGAACGATTTCATCTAGGAGATGGTTTATAGAGTATTTTTTGCTGCGTATGTTGGAATGGATATAGTCTTCTTTATTTTATTATGCTTATAACTAATGATTCCCTGGTTCTGTTATTCTGTGGTTCGAGTTTTGTTTGTAGGCAACTGTCCCTTTAGTATTTATCTAACTGAAAGTGTAGTTGTGTAAGAAGATGACAAAACCTAAAGGCTTTTCAGAAACGTAAGAACAAGGGCAATAGATTCTACAGGACAGTACCCTTGCCTTTAGAAGTCAATGAAAATGATACCTAACCATGTGGTAGTCGACAATGTGTAACTTCTCCAAGTGCTTCGAAAAGGAAGTTACAAAAAATGTAAATATTAATGTAAATATAAACTGTCGAAGACTGCACTCGTTCTAATATTGTGATAAATTTAGGCATTTTAAGACGAGTGCTAGAAGAAAGTGTGTCATGCAGAATATGTGATGGTGAGTTTAGGTTACAAGAAAAATCGAGTGCAAGAAATGGAATAAAATGAAAATTGTATGCCTGAATTGTAGCTCTGAAACGTCTGTTTGCTCTTTACAACAGTTTGCTAATAGTGACCTCTTTGAGAACAACGTGAGACTTGTTTATGGACTAAGAAGCATTGGCAAGGGTCTTGGAACTGGTAAAATATTGTGTGGGGTTATGAACTTAGCAAATCCTCCTACAAGGTATTTCAAATATACAACACTTTAAGGAGATAGCCTGCAAAAGGTTGCAGAAAATTCCATGAGCTGCTGCCAAAGAAACTGTGTTACTAAATGAAAATAATAATGATGTTTTAATCAACTTTCGCAGTAAATTGTAAGCTATAGTTCTTATTGGAAACTTCAAGGCTGTTTTTCTCAAAATTAAGTTTTTTTAAATATTTGAAGCTAGTTACAGTGGAATAATAAATATTACACAAATAAATAATAATTATTTGTGTAATTTGACCCATTGTCTCAGAAACTATTGGATATATGCACCTATAACTTTTATAGATTGTAAATGTAGCAATAGAAATGCTGTGGATCTACAAACACAGTAACCTTTTAATAAGTCCCATGTTATGAAGTTTTTAATGAAAAATGATGAAACAGAGATTAGAAAAATTGCTAGAAACTGTAAATACAAACTCCATTGTAAATTTATAGCTTCTCTAAGGACCACATAATATGTTATAAAATTTTCATGTATGTGCTATTAATAGGTTCAGAAAAAACAGTCATAAAGCATAGGTGAGATAGGGCATACCGTCTCACCTTAAACAGAAAATTCCAGGAAAGGCTGCATAAAAAAATAAGAATTAGTTTTAGACAATTTCCATAATTTAGTTTTCCTCAAAAGGAAGAAATTAGACGAGAGAGAGAGAGAGAGAGAGAGAGAGAGAGAGACAGAGGAGAGAGAGAGAGAGAGAGAGAGAGAGAGAGAGAGAGAGAGAGAGAGAGAGAGAGAGAGAGAGAGAGAGAGAGAGAGCGTTGGAGTGGAAGTGGGAGGGAGAGAAGGATGAAGGTCATACTTCCATAATTTAATAGGAGGCCAAAGATCCCTTATGAAAATATGTATTTTATTTTTATCCGATAAAAAATATGCTTCATTAGTTTATGTGTTTGCTGAACACAAATGTCAAAACTTCAACAGCGTTTACATCAAATGAGGATGCATCGGCATATTTCATCTATCAGTGTGGAAGTGATGATCATTTATTTGATGTGTGGAAAGGACTTCTCCACCGGTTCTCTTCTTCAAATCACGGCCCCAAGTTTCGGAACTAATTTAGCGTTTAGTATTTGTTAATATTTTGAACATAAACATTTTAATACCCTATCCAGCGCCCGTAGACGGTGCTCTATATCGAATAATGCGCTGTTTCAAGTTAAAACATTGTTTTAATACACCTCTCTCTCTCTCTCTTTCTCTCTCTCTCGCTCCCCATACAGCACTTTCCTACCCCCTCCCTGCACCCTGCAGTATGACTCATGTCAGCCATGTTTGAAACCATTATGGTTTCAGCGAAGGGAAGGGGTGGCGGTTTAGGGTGGGGGTTGCAGGGGTCGAAGGGGGCCAGTTAAACTATATTGTGTACATCAAAACAACGGGGGTGACTGCGCTGCAATCCAATCTACAACTCCAAAAAATCGTAATTTTAAAAGTATTACTCCATTTTTCAGTTTATGCTTTATTAAATTAAATGATATCGTCGAGATTGGCTGAAGATGCTCGAGGTAACGTTTTTTTTTTTATTACACAGAGTCTTTAAGCTCTTTAAAATTAATTTTCACGCTGTGCTACTGGCTGTAGGATATGCATGGTAAGGATTAGAGACATACAAGCTACAGTTCATTTATGAAATAAATGATATACAGCGAAGCTGAGTTCAAAAAAAAAAAAAAAAAAAAAAAAAGAAGAAGAAACAAAAAAGCACTGATTTCATATCCCATAAGTGCTGAAAGAATCTTTCAAATCTTCTACACGTATCTTATATCGCATGCAATGACCTTGGAAACATTCTCTCCATTGATGTATATGCCATTCTACAAATACACTTTTAGGACTTTGATCAATCTTACAATTCCTGAAATCTTAATTTTGTTGCTTACTCTTATTAAACTGCACTATCCAAAATATCTACCCTTAATTTCATCTGTTTTCTCATTCGCTGCTTCTGCCAACAGTAGATATGATTACTTTTATTATGGCAGTTTATTAAAACAGATTCATTTTTACAGACGTCTTCGATGTCCTCAGAATCATTACTTCCTGTGTTTTGGTTGAAAATCATAAACTACACAAACAAAGCTCAAAATAAATATTTATTCAGAATTGTTATATTTTTCAGCTAGATGACATAGAATTCTCGATATAAAGAAAACATTCGTTGCAGCACAAGTAATGGAATTGGTAGGAAATTAAAAATACGTGTATATATTATCAGATATATACATGATCTTCTGTTTCCTTTAATATAAGCTGGACGTGTACCAAAAGAATTTACAGATACATATAATAAACCAGAAGCCTTTGCACATCATATTCTGCATTAAGGTAGCGCAACAATGTGTTTGTATATTAAGTGTAGCAATTAAGTGTAGCAATTAAGTGTAGCAAGAGTTTAAGTGTTTAAACACTTACTCTTTACAATCACATTGAGACCTGCCAGAATGAAAAACTGTAAGGAAAGGGCCTATATTATGGAGTATTATCAGCTGAAAAGCATTTGAATTTGCAGTTCGTAAATTTCTAAGTCACTCTTTATATTATACTTTTAAGTTTTTTTTATATATGAAGCACCGGAATACTTCAAAATAAAATAAGAGATAGATAATAAAAAAGAGAAAATTTTTTAAGTATTTACTAGTGCTATGTGATTTAATCGATTAACCGAAACGATTAATCGATTATTTTTTATTTTAGATTACAGATTAAACAATTTTAATCGATTAATCGAGACGATTAAAATTAATCGATTATTAAAAATATTAATCAAAACTCTTTTAGCCAAATTTGGCACTCTTTATTTTGATGTATTGCTTCCAACCTAAACAGCCTTTCCAACGCATTAAGCTTTCACTAGACACGTAATGTTCTTTGAACTTGAAGTTAATATAATTCCTGATAGCTAAAAGAAATCACTCTGAACCCCGAGAGAGTCTAAATATCATTTCTGTTGTTAAATATTCTAAGAGGTACATAACTACATACAGATGATAGAGAGGTTTCCTTTCTTATAGCTTGTTTGTGAAAATATATCGTATACAACTGTTTATTTATCGCTTGCTACCATAAACTGAGCTGTACTACCTTGAACCGAACACTTCGCTTACGCAGCTATGAAAACAATAGCTGATCCCTTATTTCAAGGCTGGTGGTGGTAACTTTGCTGTAAACTGCAGTAAGCCAGTAACGTTTCTGAGTTACTGTATAACTAAATATACAGAGTATTAAAGTATTTTGTATAATTCTTACACCTAATTTTCGAACAAATAATACCTCGATTAATCGATTAAAGTAACATGGTTAATCGATTAACAATTTTGATCCATCTACAACACTAGTATATATACATTTAGTAACATGTGTAAATATTTTAAAATTTTTGTACAATATTTTTACGTTAATATAACTGGCTAGAAAAGAGTGGTTCCTAAGTTCACGACCAATCTTATATGCTATGCTTTGAGAAATTGTCTACAAAAGTAAACGAAATTCTATGTCTATAATTGACAATTACGATTTATTAGTGTTTAATTTAATGTATATAATTTATAATGTGTTACATAGTAACATACTTGATAACTGTTGAAAATCATGTTCGAGAATTTGAGAAAAACTATATTTAACTGGATTAGTTAACATTAAATGCATGTCATACATACTTGATAATAAGTACTTGTATATAATTTAATATATAAATATATAATATATAAATATTTAGAATATTTAGGTTCTCATCAAACAAACATTTTCTTCCAGAACAGAATACCGTTTTGAAATCTCTCAAAAGAGCATTGTATTACATATCGAAAATGTTCACCCCTTTCTACCGATAAAACATGTTTCTACAGCAGTAAAACCCCTAAGTGCATGCTTTCAGTTTTAAAAATTTATGTAAAATTATTTCTTATATCACAACACTAATAAAAATAATTTTACGTCCGTCCGTAATGGTGACAGGCTAAACACAGCCCGAATATGTTTGCTGCGTGCCCAGCCTAAATGAGTTTAACAGCAGAAAAAACTTCTAAGCTTAGTCTTTTTGTGTTTTATATATGGAAAAGTTTATGAGGTAGCTAATTCTGCTTCTCTCAAGACAATTTTCCACATGACTATAGCTACATTTTAACAAGAATGGGAAGATGGAGAACAATAATGCTGAAGTATACAGAGCAAAGAATGTAGCTGACCACGTTGTAGATTACGAGGTTCATGAACAAATGAAGAAATGTATAGAAATATTAAATGTAGACATTAATATAAAATGTACAAAACCAACTGCTCTGTTAGGCAGCTATCTTTAGAAGAATATAAGAATGTCGTGAGAAAGAAACACACATAGATCCAACAAGATGGGGATTAATCAAGATCACCTCTTAGGAAGACAAGAGGAGAGTACATCTGAAACGTAAAACCGAGTGTGTTCAGAAAATGGAGAATAAAGAAGTGAGAAACAAGACGTGGAAGTAACTGTGAAATAACAGCTAAACAGCTAATCTGAGGACAAGATAAATTAGCTGAGAGAAGACGCACAAAGAAAGTCATAAACTTGCAGGACGCAAAGAAGAATGGAGAGGTAACTGTTTGAGACAGTATTATATGAACAGTGTGAAGGAGGAGGAAAAGTAACAAGTAAACAATTATGAGTTGAAGAACCATGTGTGCTTCCAGTAGAGAAGTCTCAATACCATAAAATTGTAGGAACATCAAAAGTTCACGACTATTTTTTTTTCTTTTTGGGAGGGGGGCGCAGGGTAGCGCAGTGATTTCATTCGCGGCTCCCGTGCAAAGGTGGGCCCTATGTGGGCCCTATCCACGCCTTCACCCCTGTCTAGCACATGTGAAGTGTCCCCTGTGCCCAACGTGGTTGGAAGTCCGCGGTACCAGCTGTAGGTCCTCTCGCCTCACCGTCATTTTCACTATCACACTGCCATTGAAGGTAATGAACCCGCCCTCTGGGTGCCTCCACCTGAGAAATGGGTCCGGTCATCGCGTGGTGGGGCGAGGTTACCACGAAGGCCGTAGTTGCCATGGGGGGACTGTTGGTAACCAACAAAGTGTTTAATATTAACAACGGAAATACTTTCTGAAAGGTTTAAGTATAGTTGAATAAGGAATCATTGTTGACGTAGTAGCAGTAGTGTAGCTTTGAAACTAAATTTGTTAATTTTCCAATATGTTTATACAGTTTGTGAGATACATATTCTTCGTAGAATAGTGAAGCAAGGAAATAAGGTATAATAATAGTAAATAAATGAAGAGTCAAAATCAGCAGATGCGGCATCTTGATGTATAAGCAGCAGTGACGTCACTGGAACTTTTATATTTAGTAATCTCTTGCTATACAAGAAGTATAGGTATCCCAAAAACACAATTTTGTTGTTGTGTTAACCTTTGCAATATATTGCTTACTTATTAGTTCAAACTTTCAAATACTTAAACACTTTTCTCAAATACAAAATTGTAATTAGTTTTGCTTGTTTTCCCCCTCAAGCAAAGAATATGGAGTTCTAAGACCATCACATAGCGACATACTCTTGAAATGTGTAAATGTGAAGTGAAGGTTTATCTAGTTCAATAAGTGCATATGATAATAAACTTCTGTATGAATGATTCCTACCGTCTGCCCAACACAAGAAGGCAAGGCAGAGGAATGTTTATCATAATCACGTTTGCTATATTTATGTTCACCTTCCGGTTAAGTTAAGGATGTTAGGCTCATGTAATATATACATAACTCACCCATGCATAAGCATATTAGCATGGGTAACTCACATGCACTCTCATACATTCATTTCCTAGTAAACAGATCCACTGTCAGAGTAGATAAACAGTTGAAACCCCTCTCCCTCTTCAGACCCCACTTGCCTTCTTGTGGTGGACAGACAGAAGATAAGCAGGCAGAGTATGTAACACAATCCATTTTTGTAACTCGTATCTAGTAGACGCTAAAAGGTTGTTTAAACTGCTGATAAGCAGTAAGACCAAAAGACATCACGTCAGCAGGCAATATTAGTACCCATTACTATCAAACTGGCTTTCCGGAAGATAATTAAGACCATATGGGGAATGACAGAAAACAGCATAATTATACTGAAAGTTGCAAATCTTCATTTATCTAAAATTAGTTTACCTGAGAGTTTACAGTAATTTACAATAACTATGCAGCTTTCATAAAATTTTGACATACATAACCTTTTAAACTTTCAGTTGTACCTCAAAATGAGATGTGGGTTACAGAAGAAATCAGCTCTCAATCTGAAACATGTTTTGTAAACTCTGTTGAATCAAAATCATAGAATTGTGGTCAATAATGTGTTGGTGGATATTTTGTCTAATTTTATGCAATGATTATAGTTCTGCAAAACTCTGTATCTTGGACTTACTCCTACTAATGTTTAGGACAATATTGAAATTGTGAACCCGACTTTGAACAACAATAAGAAGTGGGAGATAACTGCGTGAGTCAGCTAGCAGACTTTCAAATACCTCCTTGCACTCATCAGTTCCGGGTGACTCATTTCGCCTTCCCATTACGTACCTACGTATGACACTGTTTCACTCAGGCTGGTAACTACCACATCTAGGCACGATTCACTCTACAAAAGGAAATTTGATTTTAGTTCAAGTTCCTGCCCTTGTTTAAACATTTCGGGGAAATAAAGTATATTCCATCTTAAAAGAAATTAGCTTCTATGAACAAAGTAAAAGCAATGTAGGCTGGGTTACAACAGAATGCTAGAGTTTTAAACATCTTATTTGCGATATTCATATACATCTATTACAATTTCTATCTAAGATATTGTACGAATTACTCACAAAGTGCCTTCATTATATCTAATCCGCGATTCTCTCAAAGAAAAAGTGCAGTAAGCAAGCTTAGACATTAGTTAGTTATTTAAAAAATGGAATAATAGTACTGATTGCTCTCACACGCTCATTAGAAATAAAAGAACGGCACTAAGCATTTCAAATGACATTTATGGGACTAAGACGAGGCTATCGTTCTCACTGGGAGGTTATTTTACAGTATTCCAGGCCGAAATATATGCTATTTTGCTCTGTGTTTATCACATCTTAGGGTAGCCTTGGCTGCAAGGTCGGATTAGTATCTGTTCTGATAGCCAGGCTGTTCTGAAGGCACAACAAGGTCTAGGTTGGTACGAGAGTGCCAAGAGACCTTGTATACTCTCTGTTCTCGCCGACCAGTACACCTCTGCTGGGTTCCTGGGCACGCTGGTATCAGAGGAAATGAACTAGCTGATAGGCTAGCCAAGGAGGGCTCGGCCAACACGTTTATTGGTCCAGAACTTGGACTTGGTATTACACCGAGAAGGGCCAGATGTGAGATCCTTGATTGGGTATTACTTCAACATGGCACTCCATGGCGTAATCTTACTACAGCTAGACAGGCTCGGTCTATCATCAAGGGAACCAGCAATATGAACAGCAGGATTCTGCTGACCTTCAATCGGGTACTTAGAAGTGTTATTGGTCTGTTGACAGGGCACAACACCCTAAAGAGGCACCTGCATGTGATGAAGCTTAGTGCAGACTCCACGCAGAAAGTGCGGTGGAGCGGATGAGTCTTCTCTACATATTTTGTGCGAATGTGAAGCACTTCCTACACTTATACACTTCATTCTGGGCTCAAACTTTTTGGACGCCACGGGACTTGTATAAGCACTCCAGTAAGAGGGGCACAATGGGCCCAACATATGGCCTACGTACAAGGGACTGAAAGGGCTCAACCCATTTACCTTCATTCATTCATTCATTCAAGCATTTCTAAAGCACTGTTTAAATTATTAATAAAATAATCCCAGAGTGTTACTTTTGGAGACAATTGCAGGAAAACAATTAAATAAAAGGATAAATAATGATATCTACGTTTTTACGGTTTCATATATTAATCAAGTTTTCACAATTACATATTTAAAATATGAGAACTGTACTCACTTAAAATGTATTAAGCTGTTTTCGAGGAAATTAAAAATAAACTGAATCATTTTTCTAAATAAAGGATTGTTTAGAGTTTGAATTGAAAAAAAAACAACCTTGAAATGAAGTATTCATCAGGATTTTTAAAAAAAATTTATTTATGTTCTTTATAGACAAAAGATCGAGTGCAGTCCTTCTGTGAAATTCAAGGATCTCGAAATGTAGGTAATGATTTCTCATCTTAATGCTTAAGCAGTAACGAAAGTGAAAGTGTTTATAAATGGGACTCATCCTTTTCTATGAGTACTTTCAAGTAGTAGCTCATATCTCTCGTATCCATGGCGAAAAAGATTGTTTATTCTGAATTAAAATAGTACCGCTATACTGACATATTTTGAATTACGCGTATTAATTGAAAACCATAAACCAAAATTGACTAACAAGGAAGCAAAGGAAAGAAAGAAAAACAAATATATAACCTGCAATTTTGTGTACATTCGAACCGTTTTACTTGATTTTCGTCTGGTCAGCTGCAGCACACCGTCCAAGATAATAAATATTGGGAGGGTGAGTGAATGATCAAATGACCTGAAGTGCGTTAGTTTATGAAGTTATCTAGGGCTGACTAAATGACTTAAATTAACCATAAAGTAGAATTTTGCCTTTAGTTTTTTTCATATTATTATAAATTGAAATTTCCTCTAATGGATATATGTTTTATTCTTAACCTTTTAGTTGTATAACATTTTTAACACAAGTAGGCATAGTATTTATACCCTAAACACACTTTTAAAAATATAAATTGGTAATACTGTAATAAGTAGGCAATTCTATGTACATTTTTTTGTACAACTTTGCTTTTAACAGGTTTGTTCTGTTATGATACGTTTAGATACTGTTGGAGTAAAATATTACATTTTGTATTTTTGTCTGTATTTTTCGTTTTGGTGTATCACAGAGTTAATACTTTATTTTCAGTTTAGTGGATATCAAAACGTGCATTTTTGGAGAAATCACGACGTTCGATCCGTTAGTACCTGTATAATGCAATATATTATCAACATAAAATGGTATAATTCTCACGTATGTTATATCAGATTAACGTACCCATAGATTAATAGCTCAAATTGGGCATCAGCCTGCCAACCCGACTGCCGGCTTCACGCACACATGAGTAAGGCAGAGGTGGGCGATACGGGTACGAGATGTGGTCGGCATCTCAGCACCCCTAGTCGGAAAGTTGTCTTTCTAGACTAGGGTTCGCTACTTAGCGAAGCTACTCTATTTCCTTACGATGCTGAGTGGACACCGATCCTACACCGGGACTTAAAATCAGGGGTGGGATCGATCCCGGGCAGTCATTTCAGAGTATCTATGCAAAAAACAAATTTAGGAAATGCATGCAATAATTCAGTGTCCACAGCCGACATAAAAGAGAAAGTCGTCATATTTGTGTAAATGAAACGTTAGCTTCTTTACCTGCATTGTATTTGTTATTACCTGGTGTGCTGAACCGATAAGAAAGACAGTCCTTTGCATGCCTCCCTTCTTGGGAGAGACGTATTCAGGTATTATGAGCTGTAATGCCACCTATTATCAGTATAGCATGGTATTATGATTCAGGTCTTAATTATTCTTAATTATTCTACATTTAATAATATACAGAGGTTTTGCACATTGTTTCTCAGAAAAAAGAATATCACAAATAATTTAATCCTCTCTCTATTAGCCTTGCAAACTTGGAATACTGTGTTACTTATGATTAACACGCGTGCCATGATTACTATATCTAATCTCTGTTTCATATAACCTTGTCCCGCTGACATGTATCACTCCGCGTGCAACTACCTTCCCCCTTACCCTAATTGGCTAATGCTTTCGTGCCAAAGGCGATAGGTGGTGCCTTCCCGTCACATTTAAACCTGCCAGGAAGATAGATAAAATCATATAAATAAGAATATGAAGGCATGCAAAAATAATGAAGTTTATAATGAAACTGAGCAAGTTGAAACTGAATGAATGAGCAATGAAACTGAAGCAATTTTATAATGAAAGGCCTTCGGCCTTTTCCACTGGCATGTTTTAAAACCAACAGACATACCTTGCAAAAATGCTTGTCTTTCAGTCTTAAAAGTCGTGTCACGCCATACTTGTCGTGTGTTCTTCATTCACCCAAGTCTCGTCAAGGTAGTATATTTCGCGATTTGTATCCCGGTACAGTCTGAATGACCTTAAATAACGTCTTTGCCACACAGCAATATCGCCCCTGGAGTGGTAAGTTTTCCTGTTGTCTCAATTTCATGTCGCGATGTACGCATCTAACACCTGTAAGTTCAGAGCACAGCTGTTCGACTTCTCTCACTGACAAAGACGGATTCTTCTCTGTGAGTGCATTAAACACATGCAACACAATTCTTTTTTCGCCGCTTTTAAAGGTTTTCCCTTGCGATGCTTCAGCGAAAAACTGACGGTAGACTCTGCCATTATACATATAATAAGTACACGCGCACTAAATGATCAATAAAATAATTTAGCTCTCGCACTAGGCACAACACACCGTCGAATGGCGATATATGTCTAATCCAGTTCAAAACAAGGTCAGTGATAAAAGTCATATAAACAAATATGTCATCACTACCGCTAAATCACGTGGTATCGTGTCATGTGCTTGAGAGCAAAGGAACCTCCTCTTTACTTCGTTTAAGAATTAACATACATTTCAGATAAATCAACTCTGTTGCGTAATATATTTAATTGAAACAGTTACGAAAATATAAATTTGACAATTCTCTTCCAACATATAAACATATATCACTATGTTAAATAATGAACTAATTTTTACCGCACAACAGTCTATATTACAATAGCAGCCAATGAGAGGTGATAAGGTTACGTGACCTTTAAGAGATACGGGGCAAGCTTATGTGAAAGAAGGATTAGTCATTTTTCTAAAAATGCTTTCTCTGAATACGGCGAATGTCATGTATTTCCGTAAAATCTCAGTGCCGAACTTCTGGGTAGAATACAATTATTTTCTCTATTTACTGTAAGTAGAAGTGTAAAATATTGCATACTATAAATAGCCTGGTTTAATGGAAGAAATTTACATTCCCCTAACACCACGATAGTGGTACAACTAGGGAAGTTAAAGAAGCAGAAGGAGGAGGAGAAGGAGGAGGTGGAGGAGGAGGAGGAGGAGGAGGAGGAAGAGGAGGAGGAGGAGGAGGAGGAGGAGGAGGAGGAGGAGGAGGAGGAGGAGGAGGAGGAGGAGGAGGAGGAGGAGGAGGAGGAGGAGGAGGAGGAGGAGGAGGAGGAGGAGGAGGAGGAGGAGGAGGAGGAGGAGGAGGAGGAGGAGGAGGAGGAGGAGGAGGAGGAGGAGGAGGAGGAGGAGTATGTACTATGCTGGATTCAAGTGAACATGGCCATTTCACTTTCAATTCGGATCCAAGAATGAGACGTAGCAGCACCCATATATAAGCAGCAAGAATTGCTTTGCTTCAGTAAAATAAACTTCCGGGGGTATAAAAAGCAAACCACGTAGAAAATTCTGAAAGATCGATAGTTTCTTGGTGCGACTGCTGCTTTCGTTTCTTTCTTGCAGTTTGGAAAACACGGCCCTGCCAATGATGTATGGTGCTCCTTAATCGTTTCTGGGATACTGCAAGCAATACATCTTCCGTCCTGTGTGCCTCTCCCCGGTTTTCACAAACCAGGGCTTCTAGCAGTCTGGCAGATAATTGTTTCTTCCCGTTTTATACATGAACCACAGTCATCGTTCTCTGATTGAATAATTTAAGAATTGTAATACATCAATAACTTCTTACGTAATTTTAAGAACAAGGAATTTCGCTGAAGAGACAGAAACACTTAAAAATATAATTTGTTACCAGCTTACTTTTTGGTAGATGTATCTATAAAAATAAAAGACTGATTGCAGATAAAGAAAAGTAGGATGTGGTATGTTCACAGTGTTATTCAATGTATCTTAGAAGACTTTTATAAGCCATAACCAGGAAGGAAGCTGACATTTCATGCACAGGCTACCATATACATGCTGACTACAAAGAAGAATACTATAAAATGTGCGCTTAAACGTCTATAAAAGAGGAGAATTTCAAAATTAACACAAATAAGGCTACACATGACATTTAGTGGAAGGGAGGCCGCAAAGAAGCAAGGAAAGAAGAATGGAAAGTAAATTTCGTATGACACATATCTTGGTTCAGCTATGGGCGAACCTGGCTGCTGAGTAAATTATATTAATCACCAACTGACCAGGCTAGGAAAACAGTTATATTGTTGAGGAGTGCCAATATGACGTAGGAATTCCAAAGCAAATCATTTTTAAAAAATTATGATTTACTACATCATACGGCTTTCGATCTTTAACAAGTTATTGTCAAATCTTATTATTTTATCTCTACTTCAGATTAATTGAGATAAAAGTTTGTAGAAATAGCTTGTAGATACAAAGGAAAAAGAGCAGGCTGATACCAAAATTATGAATCAGTTAAATAAATTAAGACTTATAATAAAATTAAAAATGAATATTTTGTGCATTTGTGTTAAATGTTAAAGGATTTTAAGGTTTGGCAATTAATTGCTAGTACAGTTTGACTCGGGGTAAGATGTCATTAAGAAAGGATTAAGCGAGGACTAGTTTCAAGCAGATTCTTAGAAATAGGTAGATTACATTAGTGAGGGCAAAGTTATTATCCAAAGTTGCCAGATTAGGTACGTCAAGCAGACTTGGAATTCGTGGAACATGTGAGAGCATTTCTTAGAAATTTATAGAGGCTTTAAGATGGAAAGCAGAAAATTTCAGTAATGTAGAAATAAAGGGGCGAGATCGTATTCGAAGCTAGTAGTGGGGGTCTTAAGAGTCATAAGAGGTTGCTTGTATCTTATATAAGAATACATGAATACTCGTAAAACTCCATAAAACACATATTGATGCACAAAAGAACATTTGTGCATGAATTGATCTTTCCATTTTCTACAAGGAAAATGAAAAGATGAGACAGTTTGCCACATTAACTTTAATGCATATTTAAGTAGAGTTCCTTATACATTTTACAGAAGAGTTTATGTTGTAACATGATAGTCAATAAATAGTAAGAAACCGCACTTCAACTTATTTTACATCAGAAATAAAGTGATCCTTTGCTGTTTTTCATTCAATAACAATGCAAACAATGGACCAACGCTAAAAACCAAATTTGAATCAATGGATCTATTACGAATTAAAGATATTTGTTTATTTAGGACACACTTTAGCAAATACACACGGAAATTGCACTAAGGGGTTACTTGATTTTGGTGTAGAATAAATAATATGTCTCTATAAATAATATATCCCTAAGATAAAAATGGGTGGATCAAGTAGGGTAACCTCCATACTTTCTCTTTTGTATACTAAAACAACAGATATACAGTTTTCATTGGAAATGTACGTTTTGAGGTATTCTTAACCGTAGGAAACCCTTTTACAAAAAGGTAAAAGGGACAGAAGGTCCAGTTATAGAACTCAGTATGATTTAGGAGTTTAATCTAAAGAGTTATTTTTATGGAAATCAACAGACCATTTACATGGAGAAAAATCGGTTAATACTCAACGAAATGTACTTACATAAAATTTTTGTGGCATTAATAAGTTCTGAAGTGTAGTTTTAAGTCTACTTTGATATTTCATGTATGTAGCATTAGCAAAGTTGTTTTAATCCCTCTGCTACATGAGCTCAGTGTAAACAACACTCGATTTTTCATATAAACATTTGAACACTTTGTTTCCGTAGATATTTAGACGTTGTATAGCAACATCATTATTAAATAACATTCAGCATTTTAAAAATTCAAGTCAAAGCACCTCTGAACATTTCAATCATAATTAATTTAACACATCATTTGATAGAATTTGGATTTATTAATAGATTTAGGCAAATTATGAATATTAAAGTTTCACATTCCAAATTTTTCCAAGGAATATATACTCTCAAGTTTCATAAATTGAATGACAAAAGAATAAAACTGCACAAATAATGTTTTCTCCTTTTCTGTAATTTACACTCTAAAATATACTTCCCATTGAAAACTTTATATTTCGATGGTGGCAGTTTCCGTACCATAGTAAACTAATTTAATATTTATATTACTTTTAGTATAAAAAGAAGGTTTGGTGATAAAACACCTGAAGCTTTCCTGGCGACGAATGTGCTTAAGTTATTTTCGGGAAGCATTCCAGGTGAAAAGAAGATTATGTTTTGTCTTTGTTTATATTTGTGTTATATCCAGTGTTTTATTTGTGGTTATAACATTTAATAAATCTTCTGATGATGGGAGAGATGCACACTCCCGAAACATTGATTTCTAATCGTCTTTTCACCTGGCTTGCTTCCCGAGAACAACTTGAGCAAAGGTTTGGTGATGTTCCCAAAAGTAAAATTACTGTAAGATTGCCTATCTTAGCTCAAAATACCTAAAATCCTACAGGAGCAAATTTACAAAATTTTCATTGGTAAATCTAAAATTATTTCCAGCCATGTTATTAGGATTTGTATCAAAACGATTAGTGTGGAAGTATTTTCTGAAACATAAATTCAATTTTATATACAGAGAAGAAAGGGAAGTGTCACCTGTACGACATATCAGATGGTAAATAATAATTTATGTCAGTAAAAAATTCACGAAATATATCCTTGGGGTACATTACACATGACTAGTTTTAAGAGCAAGATGTCGATATGTACAGGCCTTGCATTTAAATATCGCTGAAGTAACTGAATACTAAAATTATTGAATTTGTTAAAATGAATCATTTTGTCAAAATTCTCTGAGTGATGCTGCTGAGGTCTCGGTAAAATAAAAAGAAAAACAACAAAAATAGATATTGCCACATCAATATTTTTAAGAATTGAAAATATTGGATGGCAAAATGTAAAAGATCATTTAAAGCATCCTAAAGAGAAGAAATAAATAATATTGTTTTAATATAATAAATTATTTATTTGTTCAATATATAACAAAATCTTTGACAAATCTGAAACAATTATTTAATGGTACCGGAAGTTCTGCTACCATGTTTGTGTATAGAAATAAGTTGAGGCCATATCTTACAAATATGAAAGCCTATTTTCCAAATTTAACCACTTTAAATCAGTTATTGCGGTCTATGTAAAGCGGATAATTGCAATATGTCAGAAAGGTTTTTAGCGTATGAGATATATTATCAAATTTGTGCCAGGTGTTAGAAATAATAATATCAAACTTTTTGACATTTTGAATTCTTAAGGTTGTATGTTTAGTTTGTAAATTCGTTGCTCTAATTAAATACTTTATATGATCAGTTTACAGAACATTAAGAAAAAATCCAGATTTTACAATTAATAAGTTTACAACAATTTCTATGATATTGACTTTTTATATTAAAACCTAACTATTGCAGAAAAATGTTTAGCTTTTGTTACTTAGAAAATTTCTGTTTTTTAAATGTTCAATAATTTTTCTCAAAATGTAAGGTTTATTTTTAAAAGGTAAATTGTCATTATCTTTACTTACTTCTGGAATCTAGTAGATACATATTGTGACTTACATTACACCATTTACATCTCAGAGAAAATGTTGGAAGTGTTCTTCACCAGCATCTATACATGTTTGCACTCGTCTCATCATATTCTTTAATGTTTGACGGAGAGTATCCTCGCCAATGTTACTTATTTCGGTTCGAATGCATTCCTTGAGAACACCAATAGTCCGTGGCCTATTCCTGTACACTCTATTTTTAGATACCCCAACAAAAAATCCGGTGAGAGTAGGTTAGAAGATCTGGGTGGCCA
The DNA here is from genome assembly GCA_030765055.1 of Mantis religiosa. Taxonomy (NCBI): domain Eukaryota; kingdom Metazoa; phylum Arthropoda; class Insecta; order Mantodea; family Mantidae; genus Mantis; species Mantis religiosa. The sequence continues at coordinate 38,468,690 of CM060949.1, read as the reverse complement.
CAGACCTTTTGAGATATTCTATTATTAAAGAAACTGTTTACAAGTTCCATGGTGTCATTAGATGTATGGCACGTTGCTCCATCTTGCTGGAAATAACCTTCTCTCAATTTGATATCCTCTCCGTAAAACTTCAGAGAATATGGTGAGACGAGTGCAAACATGTATAGATGTTGGTAGAGGACATTTACAACATTTTCTCTGATATGTAAATATTGTAATGTAATCTACCAATTGTGTGTTATATTCTCCCAAAGTCTCACGTGTGTCCTATTATTGGTTCAAATGTTATGGCCTATTGAAATGGTTCAGGTTTATTTGGATCGCACTATATATTGTGTAGAAACGAATAAATAAAGCAATGTATCTCATAAAGCATTTTGGTATAGAAGAAAGCTGAAAAGAAGTTTTAAAATTGGGCGTACCTGTTAAAAAGCACGTGTCTCTCTATTTGAAACTTTACTTTATTGATAGTTTAAATGCGCCGAATAGGTAAAAAAGATTGTCTTCATATGGTTTAAATTTCATATTGTGTTCTTAACATATTGAAAATTTTCGATATTTTATAATTTTTGGTGAAATTTCAATAACGCAATATCCCAAACTGGTAATAACAAATGAAGTTACAGTACGAACTGCTGAATAACTGCGGCGATTTTCTTTATGTAATTATTGTTACATTTTCCTGAGATAAGTGTTATTTACTTTCGGGAGGCACTTGGACCTTTAACCTGTTGACATATTCTGCGTGAGAACTTAATTTGTGCCTTGAGGTTTGATTGAATTACTGCATAGCTCGTTAGCGGCAGCCTGAAGCCAAGTGGCGCCGTGCTCTTGTTTAGGTTTTCTTTGGGTACCATGCCGCACAGCGTCAGGAATGTGGGAATGTTTGCATGTGTGTCCGAAACGTTTAAACTGACCTCACAGCAAATTAAAAAGCAATGTAGAAGTACCAAAAGTCTGCTGCAACTTTCTCCAGAGGAGACCAGACAGCAAATATATTCTTAACATATACCTAGTAATGCTTTAATACGATTATGAAACGCGAAGTACTAAGTTATCCGTAACAGGAAATTATTAAGTAATTGAAATAACTAAAAGGAGCTGATGTATCACACTTACATGCATTTTTATACCCTTTGTTGCTTATTAGTGGGTTAACAAATTGTTCTTAAAAAAGTTTATTTTTTTTATCTACTTCATTTTAATCGAGGTCAATCTAATACTGCATTACTCACTTCGTCATAAGCAAAAGGGAACAGTGGTAGTTACGGATATGTATGAGTGAAATTTTATAAACATTTAAAAAAATTACTTTTCCCCTTTTTAGTCTATAAAATAGTGTAAGGCTTCCTGAATCCAAAGAATGCTTAGATAACACCCGCAAGCCATTTTTAAACGATCTAATCTAGTTTGAAAGTTACGTGAATGCTAGTGTTAGATATAAATTCCAAATCGTTATCTTTGTTTTCTCACTATTAAAAATTTCATCATTTTTCTTCATTTAAGACGCTCCTTCCGTCGCAGTTTTAGTGTTAGACTAATGAAACTTGTTACACACGTTCATAGAGATAGTGAATAGAGATTGCCCTGGGTTTTATTGTGAGATGCATTTAACCACACTTTCTTTACTTCAAAACACAAAAATTTAAACTTTTTAGGCAAAAAAGCCATATTCATAGCTTTAAAAATTTCTGGAGCTTAAAGTTTTTGAGACACAGAGAAATCTAGGGCAAATTCAAAAAAATGGATGTATTGGAAACCTGTTTTTAAAATATTGGATCAAAATTTAAGTTATTTTGTCGCAAGGGACTTTTTAGATGACAGAACCAAAATTAAATAACTTTGACCATATTTTCCGAACTATCAAAGTGAAATTGACAAACTTTGGACTGTATCAAGTTACATCTGTGGTACAAATTTTTAAAAGCTGGTGCTTTTAGCTCATGATTTCGAATTTTCTGTCATAGGTGTAGAGTTATATGCTATACACAGACTTAAAATATCTTATTCTTACCATCCACTTAATTTATTAACACAAAAAGGGCTTAACATGTATAATTTGAAACATCAATATACATATCTAGGGAATAGCTGATGCTACAAAAAAGTTATTTGAAATAAATTGTGCTTTTTAAAAAACCTACGTTTTCGTCGATTGGCTAAGGTTTACCATTTAGGCAGGATTACATAAACTGACTTCCGAATGAAGATGGTTTCAGAGGACATACCCAGAAAATTCAAAATATATTTATTTTATTTCTCTTAGAAATATTTTACATATATGGTATTGTTAATGAAATGTTAAGAATAAATTTTAAGAAAGTAAAATGTTTGGGAAAAATTCCAAATAAAAGGTAGTTCCGGCTGAGGGAGTTTGTATAAAATCTTCATATCACATCTTTGGAAAAATTCAGAAGTTAATACCAAGAAAGACAGAAAAACAGAGAGAGGTATTTCACAAACACATTGACAAGTGCACACGCGCACAAATTGACCTAATTTACTAAAAAATGCTTCCCTTCTTGATTCAGAGGACCTCAAAATTTTTATAATGAAACAATTTGAATTGAGCGGAGCGCAATATCTTGTGCATAATAGGTACGTAGTAGAAACAACAGAGATAATTCTGCAGAAAATTGACATTTTCAAATTATACAAAGAAACAAATGACTGCAACGAAGACGTTTCATATATTGATAATCTGACCTAGATAATCTAAACATTCGCAGAGAGATTCATGGTGGTTTCTAAAATTAGGCCAGAGTTTAAAATGTATTAAATTGCATTTCTACGTCGAGAAACAAGAACTGTCTTATGGACAAATAGATATTTAAACAACTTCCCCAAAAATGTGTTTCATTTTATTACGAATGCGATATTTACAGTCGAACAGCATGCGAAATCGAAATTTCAGCAAGAGTAAGAATGTTATTTTCTTAGAAATTACAGTATTTTGTGATTAAATATTCGATTATTTGTTGAGGATTTTTTTTTTAAATTTACGTCCTCCAACGTTAAGTCATGTCGGACGGTGAATGAAAGGGGTGAAATGGTGCTCAAATGTGTCCAGGGTCCATAGAGCTTAGAGTTACCCGACTTTCGTCTTTCAGGATAAGGGAAAAGCCCGGAAAAAATTTTATCCAGGTAACTCACCCTGACCGAGATTGGAACTCGGGACCTCTTGAACGTGAGGCAGAGGCGGGCTTTGAGTATATATGTACCTAAAATGTTCATTGTTAAACATTTGGAAGTTGCGTTTTTGTTTTGTTTTGTTTTTTTGTAATTTACGTCCTCCAACGTTAAGTCATATCGGACGATGAATGGAATGTGTGAAATGATGCTCAAATGAGTCCGGGGTCCATGGAGCTTAGAGCTGTCCGACATTCGTCTATCAGGATAAGGGAAAACCCCGGAAAAAACCGTATCCAGATAACTCACCCTGACCGAGATTCAAACTCGGAACCTCTTGAACGTGGGGCAGACACGCTAACACCACGCTACCGAGGTGGGCGGAACCTGCGTTGTACATACACTGAGTGATGAGAGCACAATAAAACTGCTTTGAACATATGTACCATACAGTTTCCAGATTCTTTTTACCTATTTCGATCGATGCTGACAACACAAGTGTTATTAAAAAATATTATACAGCTGAATAAAGAAAGCTGAGCTTACAAAATCTTCCAACGTTAAAATATTTCGGGTCGTAACCTTCAGATTTCTGTACTTATTAGATATTGTATTCACTAAAATGTTCGCTCTCCTTGATATGGCAACGTTTGAAATTTACCCAAAATGTTCAAGATAACCATTCTTTGAAGTGATCTTCAAAATATGATACAGCACATTTTTACTACAACTATTTTTATGCGTTTCTTTTGTGAGTTTCTTACATTGATCCCAGAATAAACCATTTGCTTTTTGAAACTATTTATTTTCTTTTTAGGGAGGGGCAACATGCTAATATTAGCTTCCCCGCTGCTCGTAAAATTTCCGCTGGTTCTTCTTGAGTTTCAATAATTGCCATTATGGCATTTAACAACCTCCACCTCATCTCCCAGGAAATCAAAGTTGGTAACCCTGATGTGTTATAATTTTATACTACTCATTGGGACTATTTTCTTATTCTTTTTTCGATAAAAGCACTTCTTTTTCCTTCGACTGTCTAAAAAGAAAGGAATTGTACATGAAACATTGATGCAATGCTTTCCTTTTCAATAAATACTTTACAGTAACATAAAGAATGCTAATGTGTAACACATTTGTGTCAGTGTTCGCGGTAACATGAAGTATTATTACGAAAACAGGATATAAAGTGTGTCTGTAGTAAATTCCACGAGTCACCTGTTCAAGACGACTCGGACAATTTCCACAGCTCATAATTTTGGGCTTAAAGATGCTGAACACGTCCTGGACGGTGGCAGGGGATGTCACAAACTCAAGCATGCGTGCAACAGTTAAGTGTATCCACCAGCCCAGAACTTGGTATCACCCAATTACGACTATATCGTCTGCGAACAGCACGAGTGGCGAAAGTCAAACAACAAATTTACTACTTGACCCTCTAGCTGCGAAGTGTAAACAGAATGAGGAAAACTGTGCAGAAAATTGTAGAGTGCAGAGGCCGAACTAAAAATAAGCCTTTTCGGGATAGGAAGTGCACTATTTGTGTCAACATTTAATCTGTTTTTGGCATGTCAGATGTAAGCAAAAAGCATTAATGTACAGTGCTAGTCACTGTCACTAGGTGTGTATGATGTTAAATGAAGACCACTGGGTGGAGGATAATATATAAAGTACCTCTTGTTCAGTAGGGTAGATTCAGGTTATTCCATGACACTGAGGTGTCTTTATTAACTGAATAAATATTCTGTAAGAAGTACTTAATTTTGCGAAATTCTAGAAAGAACCTAACATCATAAGTGTATAAATAATCAGAAAAACGGATTTAACAACTTTTAAACTTATCACTAATATATAAGAAGCTGGATGAACCCAAATAATTTATATCCACAGAATAAATTGAAATACAAAGGGGTACACAGTACAACCAAACCACCTGCTACTCGAAGTTAATGAGACAGAAAACAAATTACGCTCATAAGAGCAAGGCCAGAGCACTAAGGAGCTGGTCAAGCTGAAGCAGTAGTATGCATCTGTCATCTACTGCCAACGTTACAGAACTACCAGAATTTTAAGTTTCTCTGTGATAGAATAAATAGAAATTATCACAGAATAACTATGACAGGGATACCTGAGATCTGGTAAGGTGTTTGTTTTATTCCTTGAAATATGAATGTTGGTAACTCTAAGCTCTAGGGACCCTTGCCTCATTTGTGCATCATTTCGCTCGTTGCATTCACCGCTAGACTTAAAAAAATGTAGCGTAGCTACAAGGAATGCATTGCAGTAATTTCTGAATGTGTACCAGAGCTCATTAATGCAACAGTATGTACACAACTGCCATGTGAATTACATTTCATTCTGACTGACAAATGAAGATGTCTCATAATGTAAAATATAAATAATTATATTTATGCAGCGTTACTGCATGTGCGATACCATATTCCTAACCTCAAAATGCTTAGTTTAGTAGGTTCTGCCTTTCTGCTCTACAATTCTCTGCAATTATTCTTCCACAGCTTCTCTACTACTTCATCCTGTTTATTAAATATTCTGTATGAATCAATAGAACATTTCAGCAAAGGTTAATAATATAATTTAATATTGATAATGGAGGACATTCAAAAAAACTGAATAGTCTATATAGAATTTCTGAACTACAGGATTTTTGCGCCGTAGTGTCATTTACACATGAGACAAACTAAGCTAGATTAAAGCAAACACTCAAGTAACGAAAATAATCCATTATCAACGTAAATTGGTACTATCTATGGATTCAATTAAGAAAAATCATTAAAATTCTATGACAATTGAAAGCACTAATTAAATCAAATAATGAGTTCCTGAAGCAACATAATATATATTGGTAATCGTTAATTTTCTATAGAATATTTAAGCTCCAGTTCCAATGAGTACTTAAGTGCTAGGAAGGTCAAGGAAACGTAGAGCACTAGGTAAACTACTTTTATGGTCATGCTGGTTTCTTTAAATAAATTCGCTGAGTGAAATGGTAAATTTCTCTAATTCTCTCTTCCAAAGAGAGCTCTCTTCACTATTTATGGCTATATTTGTGCAATTTGTTGAAAAATCACATTTTTGGTACCTGTATCGTGAAAGTGTGCATACTCCCTGGTTATTAGTTTGTGGATATTTCACCGATAGACTTACGCTATTATACACTACTTTGTATTGCAAGTGCATAGAGTTTTAACTTTTTCATTGTTCAATGTATGCCGAATGTCGCAATTGTTTACCAATTATTTCTAATTAGTTTTGGGAACAGTGTATTAACATTTCACATAGAAGAGTTATCTTATAAACAGAGGCAAGATTTTGTGGTGACAATTATTTATAAAATTCGCATTAATAATTTTAACTGGTCGTGTTTTGTGGTGAATATTTTACCATAAGTTCGCATTAATATTGCGCAAATTTTCGGGGAGAATTAATGAGTAATGACATGGCTGAAATGAAAAGTAACAGGTAACTAGAGAAATAAAACTGTTAAAACCCCTTTTTTCCAAATTAAAATATTTTATTTGAAATCAGCAGGCACTAGGTAATATGAATAAAATCAAATATCACACAAGATATCGCAAAACTACAGCATACAACAAGTTGTGATATTTTCGCTTTTCATACTTCCCCTTTTGTCTGTCACAACTAAGTTATATGTAGAGAAAAATCTCTCACTGTCAGCGTTTGACATCGGCAAGCAAAGACATTGAAGGGAGTTTTCACAGAAATTGCGGTAAGAATCAGCTTTTGCCTTCAATGCCACGAGTTATCGTTAGCATTATGGCTTTGCTGTGCAACAATGCCACAAAGCTCTTTGTAATAAAGAAGCAAATCAATCAAAAGTAATACCACTGGTTTTAAATACATTTAGTTGGCTAAATGCTGCCGTTACATGGTTTAAATCACCTATACTTGATTTAGTAACTCGTCTAGAAGGCTAAAAAATGACCTATAGCTTCTATGGCTATTACATCATTAGTTCTTTTGCTATAATGGAGTTTAATTTAGGCAGAGTTACACGGCAGCAAACTTTTAGATTCTCTTCTACTGCTTCTCTAACACTGGGATCCATGATATGATATACAAGTGCACTTACTCTGTTTCCAAAGTGACCACTCTCTAATGTTTCACATTTGGTTCTCAACGAGTTAATTCGAGATAAAAGAAGATTAACCACAGTTCTCTCTCTCTCTCTCTCTCTCTCTCTCTCTCTCTCTCTCTCTCTCTCTCTCTCTCTCTCTCTCTCTCTCTCTCTCTCTCTCTCTCTCTCTCTCTCTCTCTCTCTCTCTCTCTCTCTCTCTCTCTCTCTCTCTCTCTCTCTCTCTCTTTTTAAGATTGAAATTCTAATGTTGGATCTGTTATCAATTTGCAATTTTCAGAAACAAATATTGCAGCAATATTACAATATTGCAGCACTTCAAATCGCGAAAATTATCATTTAACAAATTTTGCGCAGGAACTGAAAGAATTTCTTTTTTAGAAAAGAAATCGACAATTATACATCAAAATAGCTTAAATTGAATCAAACCAGCTAGACCACTGTGTCAGTACAGGCAATGGGAACAGTTTAGCCTCTAAATCTGGGTGGTTTTCAGTGAGGTATTCTTTGCATTCATTATTTAAATTTGGGGCATTTCGGAACACTTTCTTAAGCCCTGAGGGACAAAACTTACATTTATGTGATTTGTAATAAATGTACATTTTTCCATGCAGACAAAGAATTTGTCCTTATATAGAATAGCTGGAAGTAGAACGTGTTTTGACAATAAATTATGGCATTTCGGAAGCAGTATTTGAGTTTTAACGTTTAACTCAATACAGTTTATTTAGGCTAATGGCAAACAGATTCGGTATATGTGCATAAAACGTGTTTGTAAATAATTTTAACTGTGGAGAAATTTATAGTGTTAATTCTAGGGCAGTCTAACACGTATGTTATTATGCTAACGTTAAAAAGTGATTCGAAAATGAATAGTGGAGCGCACTTCCAATATTTTCTCTGAGATGTAAATTGTGTAATGTAATCTCCGAATTGTGTATTATATTCTCCCAAAGTTGCACGTGTGTCCCATTATTAGTTCAAAAGTTATGGCTTATAGAAGTGGTTCAGGTTTATATGGATCACACTACACATCTGCTATGTATAAGTGTGGCATTAATTCTATTTCTGTTAGGTGCTACTTGTTGCAGCACGGGTGTTAGAAAATAAGTAAAAGTGCAAGTTTGGTTGAATTATTTTCCAAATTCCTCCTATTCCTTTTCGAATTTATTTTCCGAGGCCTTATTGCTTACAATAAACAGAGTCTCAGTACTTCATTCTTGATATCGTTACAATTTATAATTTAGGATTTTTGCTAAATCAATACATGTTAAAATATTAAGTTATGTAGATATCGTTGTTAGTTACCTATAGTTTTAGGTTAGTGCAAAAAACTAATCTTAATGAGGTTATTAATATATGTTTACGTATAGACGATAAAACCCGCAAAGTAAAAAAGGGGGCGTGGCAACTTAGAATTTCGCTGTAATCTACTTTTTAGTATTACTGTGGAAATAATAGAATGGAAGATTTCGGAGTATTAATTTATATGGGCTTTTGCTTTCGACTTTCTATAGGTTAATAGAGAAATTTGAATTACCACCAAAATAGACTAGACGTTTTTACCGTTTACGTTTTAGCAAGCTGAAGTGCAGCGTCTAACTGCGCATGCTTGGAATGTGCAACACTTCCCTCTCTCCCTCTACCCCGCTCTGTGTCACCCTCTCCCCCACCCCTTTCTCACCCTTTCTCTTGAGTTTACTAACAATAAAATTTTGTTTTGAAATAAACATTTTTATCCTAACTGATTTAAAATGTATAATTATAATTAAGGAATCACTATTATGCTCTTATATTGCAAATTTGCATTAGCTTATTTTAATTCTCATACAAAACTAATAATAAATGAAATGAAAGTAAATGTACTAAACCGCTTATTTACAAAAACGTTTACTTCGACATAACCAGACATCAACATGCTGTTTTGTTTTATATGTTGTACCGGTCTGTTATTTAGAAGTACAAACCTCCTGCTGTCGGAATATCATATGAATAACCAAAGCTACAGAAAGGAATGAAGACTCCACTTATTAGCACCAATTCGCTACCATGTGTCTAGTAGACAGAGGACATGTTTTCTGCCCAAAAATTCTTGATCGAGATTTAATCGGTCGGTTTTGATAATATATACTGATTAAGCAAACATTTTTAGAAAATAATATACGTAACTAACATTAACTCAAAAGCAAAAAACTCGAATAGTAATACACTATTTCTGTAGTTGGTATACGTAACCAATAGCCAAAACAAGAACTACAATAAATATGCAAATCTGTTTTATTCGTAAAAAAGGTAGATATGTATAATGCAAAACCTCAAAGAATATTTATGCACTTCTCATAGTCATTAAACTCATTTCTTAAAATGATTTTCAAGGATTTTAAATGCTCTAAAGGTAAAAGTAATATTAACTGAAATATTCAAAGCAGGATAAAAATGTATACGTTACCTTAAAGGTTTGATTTGAAAGAAGAACGGCCAACTCAATGAAGAGGGAGAAGAAATGGAGACATACGAAAGAAATGTAATTTCTGTAATGAAATATAAGTTAATTTAAATATATTAGGTTGTATTTGGAATTATTACGTTATGTTCAGTGTTAACCTTACGTCTGAAAGTCCAACAAGAAAGGCGTAAAACAAATGAGTAACGCACTGCCAGTTGCCATGGACAATCAACAACGAGGATGGAGGCCATTAAAAGAGTTTAGAACTGTAATGACAATAAAATACATAGAGTGTAAAAAGATCCGTGTATGTTTAGTGACACCAAAGTAATTAATAAAGTACTTTATAATCAAATTAACTTAAGAAAAGTATAAGGGAAAGTGTAACATACCCATAGAGTAAAGAAAACTCCAACAATTCAAATTATGCAGATATTGACTGTTAGTTTGTCCAAAAACTGATCAGCAATACTTACATTTTGTATTCGTATAAGTTATAATACTGTCACACAGTTTTTTGGTTCATGTAAAGACCAATTTCTGCTTGTAGTGTCCAATTATCATCCGCGATGTTAGAAAGTGGCGAAGCTCCTGGTTTATGCCGTAAAGGACCTGTTCATCATGGCCTCCTTTGCGAAAAATTCCATCCAAATTTTCTTCCTCTTCCGTATCCTCTCAACCAATGGAACTTCATTCTGAGTTCTTCTGTCAAGATCTCTCTGTTAAGCACGTCTAGAAACATATTCCTTGCTATAGCCTTCTCTAGATTGAGGAAGTCTTGTGTGGAGAATTTGTGCCAGGTTAGTTCTAGTAAATCGCAGGTATGAGGACAGTTTTGATGTCGAGATGTCGCACTTTTGAGGAATGACTTGACTAATACTGTGATACCGTTTATGGTTTCTGTGACTGGAGTTGTTTTTGACATGGTTTGTATCCTGAAAGAGTTCATTGTAATGCAGTTCAGGCTTTTATATGCTCGAAGATTTTGTCTTCCTAGTGCATTCCAGGACAACTGTTTCCTAAATACAAGCATTCGATTTTGTCCTCATTCATTTGTAGCTCGCTTTTGACAGTCAACTGTCTAGTACGTAGACTGCCTTTTGCAGTGTTTTCAATCATGACATCCATGTCGTTGGAGAAGACATTTTTACTTTTGAAGATTCTTCTCTTATATGTCACAATTATCGATGCCATTTGTGAACTCCTTATTTTCCAGACACTATAAAATAATAAATCTAGACTGCAAACAAGCTACTTAGAAAGAACTGCGAAACATCGAGTGACAGAGAAATCCTAACTGTCATATCAAACTTCCGCATAATAATTTTTCTTTGACACTCCTAAAACAAAGTTAGTAATTTTTATGACTTCTGAATGTTTATTTAAAGCTTTTTTTTAAATGTATATTTTAAGAAAAATGGACAATAAGTTATTCGTCACTAATCGCTAGAAAAATATGTCTTAACTGTCTAAAACATGTAATCCACTTAAAATTTTGTGGAATTATGGCATAAATACTATAATGTTTTAAAAAATGTACATTATTCCATGTGTTAGTACTAACAAAATCCCTTAGCCCGCCTCAGTAGCATAGATGGTAGCGTGTCTGCCTTACGTTCCAGAGGTCCCAAGTTGGAATCTCGGTTAAGGTGAGTTACCTGAATAAGGTTTTTTCCAGGGTTTTCCCTTATCCTGACAGACAAATGTCGGGTAACTAAAAGCTCCATGAACTCCGGACTGATTTGAGCATCATTTCACCCATTTCATTCATCGTCCGATATGACTTGACGCTGGAGGACTTAAATTTGACGTTAGCCTACCGAAATGACCACCTTTCCTTTAAGCATCCTTAGCCATCAATTCTTGTTTAGTGCATACAGCCTTAAAGCAAATAAAATAAAGATGAGCAGTCTTTATTTTGCTACGGGATGATTTTATAGCCTAAGGATAACTGTAGTTATCTGAAGTATAACTGATTATTCATACTGTACAATATCAGTGTAACACTTTATCTGTAATTTATTTGTTATATCTTCAACAGTGCTATATTTTAAGCAATTTTAATACTCTTTTTCAAAATTACAATAGAAACATTTATAATGTAGCAATTCCATTAAGCTAAACTATAAAACATAAAAAATATGTAACTGAACATGATTAATACATTTCTAAATTCATAATCCTAAATTAATGTAAATAAAATAAGGACTTACATTCCTATAGACGCACTGCATTTATATTAATAATACCAAAGAGGAATACATTTGTTAAATGTATATTATGCTCAAATATGCGCACGCTTAATGACAAAAGGTTTCCAATAACGTTGATGACAAATTCGTAAATGTCATCTTTGTATTAAATTTCGCTTATGTATGCATCCAATGAATATCTTCTTTTCACACTCCCTTTCTTTAGACGCCTACACAAGAACAAAACTAATATTGGGTTGGCACTGTAGCTCAGTCCGTAGTGCACTTGCCTGCCCTGCGAGGGTTCCGGGATCAATTCCCGGCTGGGAGTGGGGATTTTTCTCCAACTAAAATAATTCCTCATCTTCCCCAGAGTCTGGAAGTATCAATGAGAGTGTGAATGTGTGCGTGATCTAATAATTAAAAACCTAAAATACCTGCAACCCATTGTTTGCGAGTTAACACCATCTCCAATAGGCGATATGTGCCATAGGAGAACGGCCGCCGATATGACGATGGCAGTTAAATGAAACAATTGAAACTGCCCTTGAAATGTTGTTTTGAAGTTCACATAACTTGAGTATAGACAGAGCCAACATGAAAAATTCAATGTCATGGCCGGGATTTGAACCACGGATCTCCTGGTTTCCGTCCAGTCGCTCTAACCCATTGAGCTACCATGGTCAACGTGCCGTCATGGTATTAAATTCTCCATTTGACTGTATATTTTCTTGGTAAACCACTAGGGGCTCTCGCATTCGAGATACACCGTTGTGGTGACTTACGTGAGTCCCAGGCTTCATCATTTAACTCTTATTATTTTAGTTAATTGATGGAAAATAATCATTTCTTCATACTAGTCGTATATAGGCTAGTTTGATAGTGTCAACATGCCCGGCCGTGGCATTGAATTTTTCATGCTGACTCTATCAAACACCTTAGCCTGTATACGGTAGTGTGGAGAAATGATTAATTTCCACCATTTAACTAAAATAACTTGAATAGTCTATTTTAAAAATTGGAAATCGTATGCCTAACAACTGAATTTCATAAATTACATATATTTTAAGGACGGAAAGATGAACCATTTAAACTTTATATTTATTTTTCATTAATTATTTTATTTATTTTGATTAAGATACCAAATCCGCCAGACACTCACTGATGTAAAATATGTATACCTCAGTGAAGTCTTACTGCCTATCTGTAAAACTTAAATATTCACAAAAATTATACCTAGTTAAGACATAGGTACATTTTATTTAAAGTAAAATTATTTCCTATATCTTTGCCATTGTTTCAAATTTTTGGTACTTGGTACAGTGATATTATCAGCATAACTAGCATATAATTATAGATTTGCTTTTTTATCTCAGCTACAACATATATATTCATAGCGTTTCCTAAATTAAACAACGTCCGGGGTATGTTTATCATAATTAGCAGGAAGTAGGGGAAAGAGGTTCTTATATCAACAAATTTGTACAGTAGGCAGGAAAATAAATGGTATGTTTGACGAAAGTTATGTAACTGAACTGTATTTTTTTTAAAATTAGTATACTACAAAATACGGTAGTGATATGAACTATGAAGATTATTTATTGTAAAATAACTTACTATAGTAGTTCTCAGAAGTTGGATAACAGCACAATGTTTTGAGATATTCTTGTTCGAATTTAATTTGAAAATAATAACCTGGAGTAAAAAAATTTACTGCATTAGCATATTTTCTTTGGCTACATCTATGATACCGCCTTTCTGTGTACGATAGTTCTGATGATTCTCCAATATCTCGCAGTCTGCTGTCGGCTGCCACAGTTGTGAACATTCGGCCCTCTTTCTGAGAGTTTGTATGGTAAGGACATCACTAGCTAACATGGTTGATTAATTTAACTAACATTGATAAATGATTTCTTTGAAGTGAAGTGGCGATTGCTTAAAGGTATATTAAATCGGACTTAATGGTTCAAAATAACTGTTCCACTGATAAGTTGCCGTGAGTCGCTGAAATACTAATCCGAATGTTCCCTCGCGGCGACTGATAACTATATGTAACGCAAGCGCCGAATTTAGTCGCTACGGAATGCGAAAGTACGACAGAAAAGAAAAAATGTACAATCTAGAGATATACGTTGCTCTATTTGCAACTTAAGTTCCGCCTACATCCCGACTCTCCCTCAGCGTTCTTATATTACGTTGCCAAATTCGAAGCTTCTCATTTGCCAATGAAATACACAACTTTTCACTCGGTAACCTGCTAAGTCGAAGAATTTCCTAACTTTGTCTACGTATTTATTATCTAAACCTTAAGCAAATTGATTTTTTATCGACATGATTTCAATTGAACCTTAACTGTCTTAGCTTCACATACTTATATGAACTTACTTTTTACTTAACACAGAACAAGGTAATGACTACATCTTAGACAAAGTTTCAACATTTCACCTCTGTGAAAGTCCTCCTGCATTCCACTGGAGAATTTTGAGGGTGTTCTGTAAATGACGTCCTGCAAGCAATGCAAGCCTTAACTCAAAACTATCCAATTAGAGGAGCAGGCACTAATACAATATGAAAAAATGTTGCGGTTAAAAACAACAAAATGGGAAAAAGATTACTACAACCAATCAAGATGACAACACAAACAAGTTTCCTACACAAAGTTACAGAATTGAAAACAGATCTGAATCTTCCTAATTCTAAAGAAAACGTTTTAATCGCAGAAAACCACTGACTTTTGAACCAAATAATATTCAATTAGATTTAGAACAAATAGTTACAAAATCTGAAACTTCCAAACCTGTACTAAAAGCACTAGCATAAGAAACTGTGAACAATAGATACCCACCCGAAGAATGGTTACATATCTACACAGATGGATCTAACTTGGACAACTCAGGAGCAGGAATTAAGTGTGCACTGTTCTCATTCTATCAACCAGCAGGATACCACACAACAAATTTTGATGCAGAAGTAACGGCTGTTCATATTTCACTCCAGCACCTTCTATACAGAATAGATAAATTTAAAAATGCTGTCATACTTTCTGATTCTACAACAGCATTATGTGCAATAAGTTCATATAAAATGAGGTCAAACCAAATTAAAGAATGTCACAAAATGATTCAACAACTTCACAAACTACAGAAAAGAATTATATTACAGTGGATACCTGCACATTTTGGAATTGCTGGAAATGAAATATGCTGATTTTCTTGCCAAAAAAGGTGCAAATTTAATTCAGAACAAAAATAAAAGCTTACCCTTTACATCCATAAAAAGATTAATGACAAATATAAAAACGAACAGAACAAATTAATATCTAACAAAGCCAAAGATAACAAATGTAACATTAATTATAAATCCAGAGATTATGTGTAAAATCTTAGAATACTTATGGAACATAATCGTTTGGCCAAACACACAGAATAGGAATTTATACAACTCCAAATTGTCCTCTGTGCAACAAAGAAGAAGAAATGACTGAAGAACATCTTTTAACCTGTGAAGCCCTACCTGCCGGACCCACTACACAGAAATTTTGGAGAACAAGAGAGCTAATGGCTTCGTTGCCAAAGCCTAGCATTTGAAAACAACAAGAACAATTCACCTCTTACATTAGGCACTGATTTTAACACACGAGAACTGTTTATTGTGATTAATTATCTATCTCTTGTACTTCAATAATTGCGATTCAGTTTTATGTAATTCTATAAATGGCATTGGGGATACCAAGCTCTGACCAAGTCCCAAATGTGATTACAAACACAAGTTTTTGAAACTGCTTATAAGCACGGCATAAGTACACGTACAGGAAAAATTATCACATCATTCATCTCTTCTAATAATCTGTATTACGTTTTAAAAACATAACATGCGTATCTATAAATTACGAGGAGCATGTATCTGATGTTTCTCACACACTACCATTCAGAAATCATGGAGAATAAAAAGTAAAAGCATTATTTAGATCAACACCACCGAAATTGCCTTCCAGATATTATAGAGGAAACAAGAAAAGGACGGTCATGGTGAGAACATCACAGAAAAATTAATGATGCATAGCATAATTGAAATTACATGTTTATATGAAAGAAGAAGGGCACCGTGGAAAGAGGCGCGCGAAGACACCCTAAATTATAGCCCAGCGGGAAAAACCACAAAAAGACCACGGAGGCGAGGAAATCTCAACCTCAATACATTATCATTTATCAAACATTTACACACTGGAACAAGCTTTCGGCTGTTAGTCCAGTCTCACACACCAATGCTCTGTTTCTCTACCTTCAAGTGACCTATTTTTGCAGGTAATGTTTTTTGCCATGCAAAATTACCCTATACATTACCAAAATGTTATTAAATTAAAAAACTACCAAGCTACCTTTCATAGAAACTTGGTGGAAGATTGTTCAAAAATGCCAAGATTGACTACAAGGTAAGTATACACATAAACTCTCTACTCTATTATTAACCTTCTTATACCCCTAGATAACTTTAAATTAATGTCACTGCTAAATTTTAAAATTGTTTTAATATGCAATTTGATATGAACAATTTAGGTTTACAAGTAACAGGAAATGTATGCTTTGAAGCCCCTTAAACAGAATAACCTTTGCTATGCATAACAAACAAGTTATGCAATAGATAATCAACAAGAAAAATTCAATGCCACGGCCGGGATTTGAACCACGGATCTCCTGGTTTCCGTCCAGTCGCTCTAACCCATTGAGCTACCATGGCCAACGTGCCGTACTGACATTAAATTCTCCATTTGACTCGTACATTTGCCCAGTATACCACTAGGGCCTCTCGCATCCGAGATACACCATTTGTGGCGACTTACTATCGTAAGTCCTTGAGTCCCAGGCTTCATCATTTAACTCTTATTATTTTAGTTAATTTTTGGAAATTAATCATTTCCTTACAATAGCCATATATAGGCTAAGGATTTTGACAGATAGAGTCAACATGAAAAATTCAATGCCATGGCCGGGATTTGAACCATTGAGCTACCATGGCCAACGTGCCGTCCTGACATTAAATTCTCCATTTGACTCGTATATTTCCCCAGTATACCATGCTCGCTGGCCATGGTAGCTCAATGGGTTAGAGTAACTGGACGGAAACCAGGAGATCCGTGGTTCAAATCCCGGCCATGGCATTGAACTTTTCATGTTGACTCTATCTATCAAAAATCTTAGCCTATATATGGCTAGTGTAAAGAAATAATTAATTTGCATCAATTAACTAAAGTTATGGAATATTTAAAATTAATTTCATATTTATATCAGATTGCTTTGAAATGACTTAAGCCTATGATTTTTAAAAATTGGTCTCGGCTATGTCAAATATTTTTTACTTGGAAATAAGGTCTGTAATTGTGTTCTTGGAGTCTGCTTCTAAGAACTGTATTTTTATAAAGGTATTATAGTTTTTAAATATTGACATGGAAATTACTGGTATATTTTGGCTCTTTATTTTTCTCGTAATTTACGTCCTTTAACTTTTAAGTCATATCGGACGATGAATGGAATGGGTGAAATGATGCTCACATGGGCCCTGAGTCCATAGAGCTTAGAGTTACCCGTAATTCGTCTTTTAGGATAAGGGAATACCCCGGAAAAAACCTTATTTATGTAACTCACCCTGACCCAGATTCAAACTCGGGACCTCTTGAACGTGAGATCTCGGCTCTTACCTCTTCATGGTCATACGAGAGCTGTTCCATAAAGAATGATCGTCATAATTTTTCGCTCTAAAATTCATTCCTATTACATTCTGTTAGCTTAATGTGAAACAAACACGCCGTAGTAGTCTCATTGTAGGTACACCTGGTTCCCACCTGTGTGAACCAGGCGAGTTCAGACACGTTCAGCATCGCCTACCCCTGGAATGGAGGTTACACGCGAAAAACAATATGCAGCTTTGAACTTCTGCTTTCGTCTCAACAAACCTTCAGTTGAGGCATATACAATGCTACAAGAGGCCTATTAAGAGTATGTTCTTCCCTACAGCACAGCTCGAAGGTGGTTTAAAATGTTTAAAGATGGGAGACAATCAATTTCAAAGGAAGGTGGACCCGGTGCTCCAGTTACTGCTCCTATGGAAATGAAATGAAATGTGTAGTGTTTAACGCCCGCTTTTACTACATACGGCACCGCAGGCGATTGCTCCTGTGGAAGAAAACATCAACACTGCTGCCGCCATTGGGAGAGAGATTCGACGAATTACCTTACGATCACTTTCTGAAATACTGAACATTTCAGTGGGTGCCACTACACGTTGGTGACAGAAACATTACCCATGAGACGTGTTTATATGCGATGGGTTCCAAGACTGTAGATTCCCGAACAAAAGCACATGCGCATGCAGGTCTGCATGCAGTTAAAGTTGATGTTAGAGGAAGATCCAGAGTTTCTTTCAAATGTAATCATTGCTGATGAAACTTGACTACATCATTTTGATCCTGAGAGCAAACAGCAAAGCTCGGTGTGGAAATCTCCTTCATCACCAACCCCCAAAAAGCAGAAGTGGTTGCTTCTGCTGGGAAAGCTATGGTCATCTCATTCTTTGATATTCATGGAATGGTTTATCAGCGTTTTGTAACTACACACACATCAATAACTGGACAATATTACAGGGATGTCCTGAAAACATTGCAAGTCCATATCAGGCGCAAAAGACCACATTTCCGTGAAGCAGGCTGGATGCTGCACCACGATAATGCGCGGCCGCATATTACCAATGTTGTTGCTCAATATCTTGCAAAAATCAACGTGAAGTGAATCCCTCACCCTCCCTATAGTCCGGATTTAGCTCCATGTGACTTTTTTCTGTTCCTTAACTTGAAGGAACGCCTTCGTGGGAGGCATTATACATCATCAGAAGCAGTGGTGAAGGCTGCGGAGGCGATTTTGAAGCCATAAAGACGCGCCCAAAACACGCCTCATGCGTAATGTTTCCGTGAAATGTTCAGTATTTCAGAAAGTGATCTTAAGGTAAATCGTCGATCCTCTCTCACAACGGCCGCAGCAGTGTTGATGTTTTCTTCCATAAGAGCAGTAACTGTAGCACCGGGTCCACCCTCCTCTATAATTGATTGTCTCCCCTCTTGAAACATTTTCCACCACCTTCGACCTGTGCTGTAGTGAAGAACAGATAGGCCCCCTATAGGCCTCAACTGAAGATTTGTTGAGACGAAGGCCGAATTTCAAAGTCGCATATTGGTCCTCTTGTGTTACCTCCATTGCAGCGGTAGGCGATACTGAACATATCTGAACTTGCCTGGTTCTCAGAGGCGGGAACCAGGAGTACCTACAATGAAACTACTACGGCGTGTCTGTTTCACATTAAGCTAACAGAATATAATGAGGTTGAATTTTAGTGCGACAAAGTATGACCATAAAAAATTATTCTTTAATTCACAACCCTCCTAAGCCATTTTTTTTTAACATTTAGATGCATTTTCCGGTCATTTTCTTTCTTTTTCACGAATTTATTGGGCTTTTCATCCATAGCCCGCATTCGGGAGGCCCTGGTTCGATTCCCGTGGCCGACCTGAACCTGAACCTGATATATATATATAACATGCAACTGCATGTATATACAACTGTGAACATTTTCAAATAGTGAGAGAAGTGGTGAATAGTTGATAGGGTAGATTCTAAGGCACTTGAGAGCGCACAGGATCTGTTTTCTAATACTCATATCCAAAGTAAATTAGCTTTCATTAAATCAAATTTTGCATTTTTGACGGGTACCATAACCCACCTTGAAGAACGTGGCATTACACTGGATAATCGATTGTGTTAGTGAGGATTGTGGAAGAGAGGATACAAAATGTAAAATGTAATTAGACAGAAACTAAAATTTGTGTTGGACAAAAATAAAGGATACCAAACAGTTTGTCAGATTGCGGATATATTGTCAGGATAAAACTTCATAAATGATATTTTTGAACAGGATTTAACAGGCAGTGATATAGTGGTTTTTTTTTCTTTTTTTCTTTTTGTTTGTTTGTTTTTTTTTTTCAAATATGCACCTATAACATCTGTGGAAGTGGAGAGAAATTTCTCAAAATATAAAACAGTTTTAGCTGACAACCGCCGTTCCTTTACTTTTGATAACTTGAAGATGACCATGGTGGTGTACTGCAACGATAAGTAAGGTATGTTTTGGCTAATGGGTACAGTAACCTATTTCTTCATATTTTATAAAATTAAAATGATCTGATGAATTTTGAATTTATTTAGTAGCAATAATTGCATTATTTACTAATACAGTTAATTCTAAAATGCGGTTATCCAACCATATATTCATTGTTTGTCTGTGACAGGTATTAATTTATCATTATAAAAGAAATTGCTAACTTTGGTTGGGTCATTTTTTTACAGTTTATGTACATATTTTTATATTTTAAGGGCATTTTATAGCTGAGTTTTAGAAAATTTTTAGGTCAAAAACTTCCGGGCCCTAATCATGAGTATTCTGCTATAGCAAACGAACTGAAAAGCGCTGAAGAATTTTATATTGTTTTTGAGGTTTTGTTAAGTAATTCACAAATGTGCCAAAACCGGCCAACCTGAATTACTAACGTAAACCAATAGTAAGTTATTAAAGTGACTGGACTCTTATTTGTCTGCAACAATTTCACTTACAGCTCTTGCAAAATAGTGTATTTAATAGTTTGGTAAGTGGCACCTGAATGAATCCTTACAGAACCAAGAAGTCATACTCGTGCCAGCGCACTTAATACACACCTGTTGAAATTATCGATTCTCCTTAAGCCAACAAACGAATTAAACGTCCTTTGCGATATGTCCATATGAACTATGTCCATAAATACGGTTTTTGAATCCTAACTTCTATTCTACTTGAGTATAAACATAAGGTATTTGTGAAATCAAGATTGGGTTATACTAGAGTTGTCAGATTTCCAAGGGAAAACAAAAACGTAGTGACTCATTTTTTAACATTCTTTTTGAACTAAGATAAGCTGTCAAACACGTATTATTCTGAATACATAAACATTAAATTATGCACATTGTTAACATTCCAAGTGCTCTTCAATCTGACATGCTACATTTAATCGCACTCCACTGAATTCTTGGCATTTTTTTTTATTCCACATCACATTTTGCAGAATTATAAAATTCTGAACGTGATTTATTCTCACAGTTCACTGTCACCTGGAGCTCTAACTTGTGTTTCACTGCATGATACACTAAACTAAGTTCACACTCTGTGATATTGTCATATCCTTTGTTTATTGTTCAAATTAACAAAATAATTCGAAAGTATATTTCCAACTCCAGCATTACATTTTTCCTTGTTTGGATGCCCCTTATAACGTTCATGTTGCCTCAAATCACTTTGTCTACCATGTGAAATGCTGAAATCTTTCCTGCACGTGGTAAAAAAAATGTCGGATTTTCGTCCAATGCCGGATTTACCCACGGAAATGTCTTCCCATTTCTTGAGATATGTTCGATGATGTTTTACCTTTAATTTCTTCCGTGGAGGAGTCTTTGATGGATCCTCTTCACCCTCAAACATTTTCCAACTATCGTTTTACACGATCACCAACAATTCAGACTTAGCTTCAAAGACAAAATCAGACACTGCGTACTCCGGGTAAACAATAAACGGAGGAACAAAATTTGGGAGAAAAAACGTAGGATTCCCGGAAAAACGGAGCATCTGGCAACCCTAGGTTATATTGCTTAGTGCTTAAACCAACGACCTTTTCAACTAAGCAAATCATTTAACTTGAGGATTTATACTTTCACCATCGTAGCTGCATATTATAATAATAATTCTTAAATTCGTATAAAATTTAATAATTTCAAAGTTTAGCTTATGTACTGTTTTTATAATAAATTACACTTTCTTGACATTTCTGCAGTGTATTATTATTATTATTATTATTATTATTATTATTATTATTATTATTATTATTATTATTATTATTATTATTATTATTATTATTATTATTATTATTATTATTATTATTATTATTATTATTATTATTATTATTATTATTATTATTATTATTATTATTATTATTATTATTATTATTATTATTATTATTATTATTATTATTATTATTATTATTATTATTATTATTATTATTATTATTATTATTATTATTATTATTATTATTATTATTATTATTATTATTATTATTATTATTATTATTATTATTATTATTATTATTATTATTATTATTATTATTATTATTATTATTATTATTATTATTATTATTATTATTATTATTGTTATTGTTGCTATTGTTGCTATTGTTGTTATTGTTATTATTATTATTATTATTATTATTATTATTATTATTATTATTATTATTATTATTATTATTATTATTATTATTATTATTATTATTATTATTATTATTATTATTATTATTATTATTATTATTATTATTATTATTATTATTATTATTATTATTATTATTATTATTATTATTATTATTATTATTATTATTATTATTATTATTATTATTATTATTATTATTATTATTATTATTATTATTATTATTATTATTACTTTCATTGAAATTGCTTACCGCGCGTCATTTTTAATGAAGGACGTATTTTTTGACAGTCAAGGGATATATGCTTTTCAATACACTTTCTCACAGATGAAATTTATGTCATACTTTTAACAAAAACTGACAAGTTTTTTAAACAACTGTGAAACTATCTATGTAGGAATATTTTTACGTGAAATCGAGAAGGAAACGCATGAGAAAATGATATAGAACCTCCAAGAATGATGTAGAATTTTAAAGAAACTACAATATTAAATATGTAACAGTATGATGTATCTCAAACTAGTTTAATCCTGGTGTAAACATCTCGGCGGGAAGGCAGACAGAGATATTAGGAAGGAAAAAGGTTAAGCTGTTGATTGGTTTAGCGAAGTTAATGGGCGTTTTCTTTTATTTGCATACGTACGATAAACCGCTCCTTTAAGTACAGTACTGTAAGTCGTTTTCTGATCACTCTCTGCTTGAGGTAATTTCGGAGAGAGTAAAGTATTCAACTGTTTCGATTCTTATAAACTTAATAGCCCCACATTTTATCTTTCTGCCTCACATACCACATAGATGTGTTCTGTTTATACAGATTAAACAGAAGACAAGTGAAATTATACACAATATTAACTTATGTTAAATTAAGCTACATTTTATTTAACAATTACTAAAGGACACTGTTATTATATAATATTTTTGCATTCCTATACCAGGCAGCTCTCTCATAACGAGGTCTGTATCGAGTTGAATGTTGATTGTTTATATTGTGGAGTTGCTTCTGATATTTAACAGTACTTCGTGTACATCTCGCGTACCTCACAAGCCCAAGAACATTTATGTGTATGCAATTCACGGAGCAGGCCGGTGCTTCAGCCGAAATGAAACACAGTGGAGGCAAACCTTTAAAAGAGGCGATGGGCGAATGATCGCGCATTGTTTCGCGGTGCTTAAAGAAACAAACCCGGAATCGTCTATAGAAATCATTGAGAAAGAAACTGGTGATATTGGTGTTTCCGCAAGTAGTGTATATAGTGTTAGAATGGAACAGCAAGCATCCGGAACCCTAACAACACCTGGAAAATCGCATAAATGCATACAACGCGTGGAGAAATACGACAATTTTACGAAAAGTGCTATACGCAGTAAAGTTCATGATTGTTTTTTGTTTCAGAAATGGACCAACTCATAGATTTAATAAGTTAATGTGTAACCCTACTGTCTAGAAGTTAGCGCTGCTATATATACTGCTAGTGTTGCAAAACTTATGTGCGTGTATGTAGCGTCTAACACGTGGCGAGTTGAGTCAGCTCCGGCTTGTTGTTTACAGCAGGATTAAACTAGCGTGAGATATAGTATTTTTATAGCTGCAATAGGTAATTTGTTTATAAGTAATGAACAAAGCACAGTTAAAACTTGCATTATTAAAATAAGGGTTAAAAGAACTACATATAGAAGTAGAACAGTTACAAATATCAAATTATTACCACTGTCCAAAATTATAAGTTAAGAATACGAATGATTTAAATATATTGTGGCAATCCAAACAACTGTCATCGTGGATAACAATGCGTTTAATTACATGTTAATTATTTTACTTATATAAAAGCTTGATTTCTCTAAATTTAGTTTTTTTTTTTAATTAGTGGTTCTAAGTTTTCTGCATCTCTCTTTTAGATAAACCTATTTGTAGGTGTTTTCAGGCTGACATCCTTTCTTAATAATTTTAAAACTTGTATTCATATTAATAAAACCAAACATATGAGGGACGAAATCGAAATCTCCAAGAAAACCCCAGTCTTACTTCCAGTTTATGGACTATTTGCTATTAACAAGATATATTTGAATGCGCTAGACTTGATTATCGTTTAACAGCATGCAACGGACATGTTTCTGCTGCAAATGGTGCCGAAACATAATTTAATTATTCTCAATTTACGCGAGGCGCTAGGAAATTAACGCTGGATTTTTTTAATCACATGACCAGGGTATCTCAGCCGAGCAGTGCGGACAAATTGTTCGGTTCACTAACACATAGATAGCTTTCCTTTTTTTCACTAGAAAATTATCGATTCTGGCGGAGCAGATTATGTCACCAGTACTGGTAGGTGCTAAATGCAATTGGTGAAGCAATCTAGTTTATACGTGACTGGCTTTTGTCACGCATGAACATTTGCATCGAAGAAAATGATCCCCCATGCACCGTCACTGAATGAGCCCACTCTAGCCTACGTCATATTTTGCTCGTCGTAAAGACAGACTTCTCTCGGGAAGCACCGGCACATTTGCCGAGAAACTCTCACTTGCTTTTGCGCACAAGACACTGCGACCTTCGATTCAGTGGTTATTTTAGCTATTCAGCCCATAGTATTAATCTAAGTGTTTTCCATTAAACTTAAAATACTTTTATTAAATATACTACAAGACTATCAGGAATACGTACATCAAAATAAAAAGATATTATCAATTATTTTAAGAACAAAATGGACTTTTTCTTTTAAATATCAATATTATCATAATATCAATATGACAATATCACATTATTGTCATTAGAGTAATTCGCCAATTAGATCAAACTTTTTATTTAACTCTTTTCTGCATCAGGTTTATTACCAACTTCAATAATTACATCTAATAAATTGTAACTGTAGTCCCAAAATATGAAGTTACAGCTAGCCAAGGGCTTTTGAGTACTTAACAGAAATTAGGAAAATAATTCTTTAAACTATCAGTCTTATAAGAAGTAAGAAATAAATAAAATTAATAAAACAAAACACATCTTGCACTTATGTTTTATCGAATTTATAAGAATATTATTTTAATAACATTTGGCATTGTAATCTTATTATAGTAAATCCATTTAGTGATTTGAGCTCCCTTATTTCGATCTTTAAGAAAAAGCTTAACTTTAAGCAGTAAAGTATATTTTATAGCTAATTTAAAACTGTAAACAAAATTGCAGATGCAGATTTGAATTGTTTCTAAAAATACTTATGCCCGATTTCACCAACAGATTAAGACTTAACACGAGTTTAACAATTCATATAACAAAAATTGCATTTCACCAACAAGTGTTAGGTAAAACTCGTGTTAAATCTCTTGTTAGACTAAAAAGCCAAATTTCTGATGTTAAGTCCTTAACAATTGTAAATAGTCAAGATGGCGAGCATTAACTCAGCTGTTGATATCGATTTGCTATATTTAAGACTCTAAATGGCATTCGTACGGCCTATGAGGAGAAATGATTTTGAGGAGCTACCAGAAGAAAATTTTCTACGGAGGTATAGACTGTTGAAAAAAGTTGTTATGAAGGTTACTGCGGAGGTTAGTACATGCATCGAAAGGAATATGCCGATCTCACTTTTGCTTCAAATATTAATAACTTTGCGATTTATTAATTCACTGAATTATTTGGATAATACACTGTCCACCTCCCGTCTTGAAACGTTAAAGTCACTCGTCACTTGTCCTTCGCTCCTCGTTTTAAATTTACGTAATACTGAGTTAGAACATGCATCGAAAGGAATATGCCGATCTCGCCTTTGCTTCAAGTATTAATAACTTTGCGATTTTATAATTGACTGAATTATGTGCATAATACACTATCCACCTCCCGTCTTGAAACGTTCAGGTAAATTGTCCTTTGCTCCTCGTTTCAAATTTACGTAATACTGACGAAGTTGTTTCGTGCTTCTAGTAGTAACACATGCATTTGAATTAAATTTGTTTCCAATTTTTTCCCACATGACATCTTTCTCATTTACATTCACCGCATCCGTCCTCTTATTTTCCACGATATCCTTATACTTGGTTACCAATTCAATTAACAATTCTTTCTCCATCGATGGGAAATTTGTCCCACGGCTTTTGTTTACGAATTTGTTTACCCGCCATTTTTTCAGCTGTGTGCAGACGAAAATGAAAACAAATGCGCATCGCAGTAGTTCAGAGAAATAATTCAACTCGTCCATAACCTTCTATAGCTGTAATATTTACAAGTCTCTTGGCGTTAACACGTGTTTGTTAACATTTCCAGAAAACAGGTTGGTGAAATGCAAGAAATTTAACAGTAGTGTTAGCGCTGTGACAATTGTTACGTTACATTTGTTAACGTCGATTATAACATCTGTTGGTGAAATCAGGCTTAATATAGTTAATATAGGTGTATATCACATGTTTTATTGTTACAATATAAACATAAATGCCATTAACAGTTAATGTATTTGTATCACACTTAACACTAGTACCATTCCAAATTATGTGTGTACATTTCTAGGCTTGATAATATCTGCAAGAAACGGAAACACTTAAAATGTAATTACGAGAAAGAATTTTGAAGTTAATATCACATAATTATTTCCTCAGGGTGTCAAAAGGATACTTATTTGTGTTAAACGTGCATCAATGCAGACTAATATTTGGAATCTTAATCTAATTGTAGACATTTTAACCTCGTGAACAGCCTGTCAGTGCTTATTGCATTTCTGGGTCATTATTTGTTTATTTATTTACTTAAGTATGTCTCCCAATATCATGGTGACTCTGAGTCACACAATGCAGGTTTTATACCATTAGACAAATTAAATAACCAATTTTGACATTCGACTGCAATTTGCGTTGAGTGTTTAAAGAATAAAACTATTTCCTATTGTGACGTAGCATTATTAGGACCTATTAACGTTAGCCAACTTGAACGTAACCCACGTAGCACAATATATAATGAACATTTCTTTGAAAATTACAACTAATATACATAAGCCAAACTCTGCATAGTAACACAAGAGCAGTCGGGGCACTTTTTCTTTAGTATGTTCAAATATAAATGTTTCACGCATATTAAAATTCACTAAGAATGTAAAAAGGTGAGCAATTTATTGCTAGCTAGACAATATTTAAATACTTTCCTTTTCCGCACCCTGGAGAAATTCTAGAAAATTGCCAGTACATAGCCGCATTGTAATTTTTAAGGTGAACAATCCTTGGCAGGACTGGTTCAATGCCTGCGTTCGGCCGGCACGGCTGGTTACAAAGACGGCGGTGTGATGACAGGAAGTCCGCTGTAAATATAGCACTTAAAATAACACACTTACTATAAGCACTAAAATGTAACAGTAAATTACTCACAAGAAAGCAGATATTGGAACTGTCTTCGTCGTTCAAGCATGTCTGGTATCGGCTTAGAAAATTTCTCATTACATTCTACAGTTCCCATTTAATTTTTAAGTTAATCTAAAATGCGTGGGTTTACTTTATAGACTTTCTCTGTTGATGGCTCCCTTGTTCCTCTGATTTAACCTCCCCGTCTGTAGCGAAATAAAGGAGAAAAAGGTCTATAAAACAAATCCATATACTTTAGATAGACTTGTGCCCGGTTTCACCAACAGATGTTAAAATCGACGTTAACAAATGTAACGTAACAATTGCCACAGCGCTTGAACTACTGTTAAATTTCTTGCATTTCACCAACCTGTTTTCTGAAAATGTTAACGCCAAGACACTTGTAAATATTACAGCTATAGAAGGCTAAGGATGAGTCGCATTATTTTCTGAACGTACTGCGATGCCCTTTTGTTTTCATTTTCGTCTGCACACAGCTGAAAAAATGGCGGGCGAACAAAATGTAAACAAAAGCCATGAGACAAATTTCTCATCCATGGAGAAAATATTGTTAACTGAATTGGTGACGAAGTGTAAGGTTATTTTGGAAAAAAAAGAGGACGGATGCAGTGAATGTAAAAGAGAAAGATGTCACGTGGGAAAATATTGGAAACGAATTTAATTCAAATGCACGTGTCACTACTACAAGCATGAAAACACTCCGTTAGTATTACGTAAATTTAAAACGAGAAGCGAAGAAGGACAAGTGACCTGAACGTTTCAAGACGGGAGGTAGACAGTGTATTATCCACACAATTCAGTGAATTATAAAATCGCAAAGTTATTAATGTCAAAGGCGAGATCGGCATATTCCCATTCGATGTATGTTGTAACTCAGTATTACCTAAATTTAAAACGGGGAACGAAGGACAAGTAACAAGTGACTCGAACGTTTGAAGACATGAGGTGGACAGTGTATTATCCACATAATTCAGTGAATTATAAAATCGCTAAGTTATTAATACTTGAAGCAAAGGTGAGATCGCCATATTCCTTTCGATGCATGTTCTAACTCAGTATTACGTAAATTTAAAACGAGGTGCGAAGAAGGACGAGTGACTTGAACGTTACAAGACGGGAGGTGGACTGTTCATTATCCACATAATTCAGAGATTTATAAAATCGCAAAGTTATTAATGTCAAAGGCGAAATCGGTATATTCCCATTCGATGTATGTTCTAACTCAGTATTAGGTAAATTTAAAACAAGGAGCGAAGGACAAGTAACAAGCGACTTGAACGTTTGAAGACATGAGGTGGACAGTGTATTATCCACATAATTCAGTGGATTATGAAATCGCAAAGTTATTAATACTTAAAGCAAAGGTGAGATCGCCACATTCCTTTCGATGCATGTTCTAACTCCGTATTACGTAAAGTTAAAATGAAGAGCGAGGAAGGACGAGTGACTTGAACGTTCCAAGACGTGAGGTGGACAGTGTATTATCCACATAATTCAGTGAATTATAAAATCGTGAAGTTATCAATACTTGTAGCTGAGGCGAGGTCGGCATATTCCTTTCGATGTATGTTCTAACCTCTCTTGTACTTCCGCAGTAACAAACCTCTGTAGAAAATTTTCTTCTGATAGCTCCTCAAAATAATTTCTCCTCATAGGCCGTATGAATGCCAATTAGAGGGTCTTAAATATAGCAAATCGACATCAACAGCTGCGTTTACGCCCGCCATCTTGACTATTTGCAATTGTTAAGGACTTAACCACAGAAGTATGGCTTGTTAGTTTAACAAGAAATTTAACACTTGTGTTAAATTTTAACTAAAGTTAAACTCGTGTTAAGTCTTAACATCTGTTGGTGAAATCGGGCATTAAAATAACATTTGTCAAAGAATTTTTGTCATTTCTCAGAACGAACTGCGAGTGTAACGGACAATCTTCTAAGCATATGCCAGAAATGATTGAAGAACAAATGGGTTCAATTTCAACATCTTGCCTGATGTAAGTACATTAGTTTTATGTTTAGGTTTTGCTGCTATGTATATTATAAGTAATTTAGGGAAGAAATTGTAATATGTTGCTATCCGCACCGCCAACACAGCTACCAAACTCGCCGGCTGGTCGCACGATGCAGAAACGGATCCTCCAAGGATTGTTCATCCAGTACATTACGCCACATTGTTAATATTCTTGTAATTTGTTGTTCGAAATTCCTAAACTTACCCAGGTGTGATTTAACAATTCTCTAATATATTTCAAGAAAAGGAATGCCCTGTCATACGTTTATCTATTAATGTAATTTCTATTTACCTACCATTAAGTACTTCACTGTGTGGTTATTTTTTTGTTATGTAGTAAGTAGATGGTAGTAAATATATAAACAGTGCTTATCGTATATGCTTTCGCTAAGGGTGACTAATTTGTCTCACCTGTATTAAATGTACTCACGTGTTCAGTATAATTTGTGTCATGTTGCATTCACATGAAACCTGAAACCGGAGGCGTTAGAAACAAAAATGCCTGCTTCCGTTTAAGTAAAACTGATTGCAGATAAATACAAGGGGATGCCAGATTTTAGGTAATTCGTTCTTTTCCATTATTAAGTCTTACTCTTTGTGATTAATTGACTTCCTGAGTAATTAAAATACTTATCTTACTTTTGCTTTGTTTAAACGCAAAGGAAATTAGTATATTCGTGAAAGAGTTATTAAAATTTTCTGAACAGCGCAGACCTTATTACTTTAATTAAAGAAGGTAGTAATAATTTTACTTGTAATTTTGGGCTGAGAACCAAGTTTCTTATGCTGGAATATTCTTATTATCTCGTTTCGTTTAAAACTGCGTCGGTCTTATACGATCCAAATAATATACATTGTCACGGCAACAGGCATAAAAGTTTCGTTACAAATATGAAAACAGTCAGCGGATAAAATTTCATGGTAATGAGCCTTGCTGAGTAATTAATGATAGCGCGGCTATTGTAAACAAGCGCCGGCAAGCAGAGATAACTGAGGAAAAGGACTTGCCGGCATAGATTAAGTTACGCTTCTGGAATGTGATAGAATATTTGGCTCCTTTATTCTTTGGGTTCTGGCTTATTGTAGAACAATCTAGAGTTACGAATTAGGTATTTAAGGACGTGACGGCTCGCAAAGTTAGTAGTAAACAGAGTAAGCAGAGAACAGCTGAGAGTGTTGCTGAAAAGACAGTGTGTAACAAGAGTGTTGTTGTAACGAGAGCTAATGTAATCAGCTGTCACGGTTTGTCATCGACCTTGAAAGATTGTGTTATTTTGTGATGTAATGTTGTTACGTGAGAATTGAGCAGTGTATCTCTTCGGAAGTAAAGGAGATATTTAATTTCTGCAACTCGACCCACAAAGTTCTACGAACCCACAAAGTCACAATATTAGGTGGTTTCTTAAGAAAAGTCTTTTTTTATATACTTTGGTATTTTGGAAAATTTATTGGTTTCTTTGGTTTGGAAATGCCATTTACATGCAATAGTTAGTGCTGCGTGCATTACGAGGATGTATCAGTCTTCAGTTTTTAATAAACAATCACAAAATGGAGACAACAAAGTTTGAACCTAGGCTCAGAAAACGTTGCTGAAAATAAGATTATAAAATCGCTGCCGCAGCTCGAAGAATATGTGAAGTGGATGAAGAAGGTGTCAGTAGTGAGACTGTGGCACAACAATTGTTCCAACGTTTCAACAATGAAGACGATAACACTAAATATTTACCACGTTCTGGAAGAGCGAAACTATGGAATATTGAGGACACACGCCAAATGTTGCGAGAAAATCAGTAACAAAGCGTCCCTAGGCTTTCAGAAGAACTTTGTGCATCTAAAGAGAACATACATCGCCACATTAAAACACTTGAAAAATCACACAGAATCTGTAGATCTGTACCTCGTGAACTGACACCTCAACAGAATGAACTGTGGTCAGCTTATAAGTAATCCCATGGATGATACATTTGTCAAGAGAATTGTCACTTGTGATTAAAAATGGGTATATTACCGAAACCCATAGGTCTCGAAAAACGGCTTGATCCCCGCCAATCTGCCAAAGCCATCGTTAAAAAATATCAGTTCGGTCCCAAAGTAAAGCCTGGTGCAATTTTGAAGATGTGCTTGACTGGTAGTTTGTTCCAAATGGGCGGACTTATGATGCACATTTTTATTCTCAACAACTGGAACGAGTTCATGAAATATTGAGACGGAGATACCCAACAATAGTTAACCAAAAGAGAGTTCTATTGCAACAGGACAATGCAATACTCCATACTGCACGAATGGCCATGGAAAAAATTCAGGAATTGCTGCTACCACAACCAGCATACAGCCCTGATCTCGCACCATCAGATTATCATATTTTTCGATCCATGGCACATTCTCAACATGGAAGAAATTTTGATAACATTGAAGCACTGCAAGTGGGTGTCACACAATTCTTCGCATCAAACAGCAGAGACTGGTACCGTCGTGAGATAATAAACCTCGTTGGATGGCGGCTCAAAACCATAGAATGTAATGCTATATACTTTGAAAATTAGTTAATTGCTTCTCATAACATATTTCAAATAACTGGTTTTCTTAAGAAACGAAATTACTTATGAGACTGTATCTATAATAGCCATCGAACTTTAGTGAAATTTACATATTTAGTCAGTTCCTATTTTTGATACAGAATTTTATGTTTTGTACTCGTATGTGACTTCCATATTTGTTACATATTTCAACATTTTTACATCTTTCGAACTTATATTTAGGGGGCGGAATTTTCCATATTTACCTATTTTATTCCTTTGTTCAGAAGCGTGGGCTTTTAAGTTATAAGCACGTTTCCTACAATTATTACCCTTATTTCTTAGTTTTATAGTGCCTTATTAGTGCTTAAAACTACCTTTTTAGCAAATTTCTTCTGCTTGTAATTTGTGCCAACAGCTTTTGCATGTTGGTTTCAACACGAAGTTTTTGGGGAAGAGAAATTTCTTACTGCTGCACATTGGATATATTAAAAGGGATCTATTAAGGAGACACATTTGTGCAAATTGACCCAAAACTTACTACCAAATTTAGTTTTCTTTTGTCTTAAAATTAATATAAACATACTTCAATAAAATAATTTTTTTTTCTTTCTAGCGGTACTACAGAAAACCTTACATGACTATTTAAATAATCCTATATCTGTATCGTAGCTGCTATTACTTAGATTTCTCAAATTCCTCATTTTCTACATTTTCCTAACTACAAAATGTTCCACAGGATGCAGTTTTCTATTAATCTGTATGACATTCTAAACATTCCTGTAAGGGCACCTGCATATTAAGTGTACACATTTACATTTGTTGTCCTTTTGTTATTTGTATTGAGGAGGATTATAATGATTACTGAAAACGCTTCGGAAATTAAAAATTGTTAAATAGTTATGATTTCTTTTCCCTTCGTTGATATGGCGAAGACAAATATTTCAAATAGGTACAGGTGCAGAATGGGTGCAGAATCTTATACACCAAGCATTAATTTTTAAAATTACAATATGTGGGACATTTTGAAAATCGCCTGTAACTTAGACATAAACTGTTAATTCCTCAGAAACTATTGTAACGAGAAAGCTAAAACCTGATATTATTCCATTCTTGATCGATCCAAAAATAAATGTTATAAATTTGAACAAAAGCTTCAGACATTTCAATTTTCACCCTTAAGCCCCTCCCTCCCAAAACCCATCTTTTTGTTTTTTGATATAGTTAATTACTCCACACCTTTCTGCACATTATGGTTCTTACTTAGTGAAGTGGATTTATATGTATTTTAATTATACGAAAATATCTGTTATTTTAACTGACTGTGGAGCCATTTATGAAATTTGGAATAAATGTAGAACTATTTCGATTAGGGAACCTTAAAATAGTATGTGTTTAGCGAATTTGATGCAGTATATGTTGCGATGATTGTCATTTTGTTATAGTGCATTTTAAGAGTCATTTTACTAAAATTGTGTATTTCTAAGTGTTCGCTCAGCAAATTTTTAGTGCCTATTTAAGTGCTTATTTTGCAAACTTTTAGTGCGTATAAATCCACTCCCTACTTATATTACACGTATTATTACATTTTATATTCTAAATTAATATATTAACATATTAAAGAAGTTAGCTATATCATTTCTCATGAATGTCAGAATAAACTTGTAAGTGCTGCCTTCAAATATGCAGGAAAATTGTACAGCGCCTTGCAAAGAAAATTGAGACATTATTTTTTTTTCTTTTGTAGGTAAATATTTTCAGATTGAAAATGTAGTACATCCTGAGGTGATCTCCTCATAGTAAGTGCTTTGAATATGTGCTGAATACCGTAAACGTGAACAGGTTTGTTTCGTCATATAAAATTGTGTTAACTGATAATGTAAGCTACAACGGATTATGTGGAGAAGATTATCACGACAAATAAAACAACAACGACCGTAGTTGTGCCTAAGAACGTACATTATACACTTGAAGTTTATACCAAAAGATATACAATTAAATTAACAGTACTGCTTTATTATTGGTGCATATTTGCGAAATTATAGAGTATATTTTAAAGTTTTAGACGACGCAAAAAATGCATCTATGCTTTACATATTTTTAGTGCAAACAAATCCGACGTCTACAATGGTATCTGGTGCTGTAAAGGTCGCACATATTATAATATAGAATTCCAGATATTTAGCTTAAAAAAGAAAATCCCTAAACTAAATCTGCAGTTCAAGAAAGCAAACCTGAAACAAACATATGAAACAAAATATTTAGGAACAATTTTTGATTCAAAATTATCTTGCAGACATATTGAAGCAGTAGAAAACAAATCAACAAACAATTTTCAATTTTGAAAAGAATAGCTGAAGCCAAGTGGGGCAGTAATCGGGGGACACTGAACACCACATACAAAACATTCATCAAGCCAATACTTCTTTATAATACAGAGGTAATAATTACAGCAAACAGTTCTAACATAAATCACCTAGAAGTATGCAAAAATCAGGCCCGGTGCAGCAAAATCAACTCCAATCACGGCAATGCAAGCCTTAACTCGGAATTATCCAATACATCTAACTTTAGAGGAGCAGGCACTAATACAACATGAAAAAATGTTGCGGTTAAAAACAACAAAATGGGAGAAAAGATTACTACAACCAATCAAGATGACAACACAAACAAGTTTCGTACACAAAGTTATGGAATTAAAAACAGATCCGATTCTTCCTAATTCTAAAGAAAACATTTTAATCAAAGAAAACCCACTGTCTTTTGAACCAATTAATATTCAATTAGATTTAGAAGAAATTGTTACAAAATCTGAAACTTCCAAACCTGTACTAAAAGCACTAGCATTAGAAACTGTGAACAATAGATACCCACCTGAAGAATGGTTACATATCTACACAGATGGATCTAACTTGGACAACAACTCAGGAGCAGGAATTAAGTGTGCACTGTTCTCATTCTATCAACCACCAGGATACCACACAACAAATTTTGATGCAGAAGTAACGGCTATTCATATTTCACTCCAACACCTTCTATACGGAATAGATAAATTCAAAAATGCTGTCATATTTTCTGATTCTAAAGCAGCATTATGTGCAATAAGTTCATATAAAATGAGGTCAATCCAAATTAAAGAATGTCACAAAATGATCCAGCAACTTCAAAAAGTACAGAAAAGAATTATATTACAGTGGATACCTGCACATTGTGGAATTGTTGGAAATGAATCAACTGATTTTCTTGCCAAAAAGGTGCAAATTTAATTCAGAACAAAAGTAAAAACTTACCCTTTACATCCATAAAAAGATTAATCAAAAGCAAATATAAAAACAAACAAAACCAATCAATATCTAACAAAGCCAAAGATAAAAAATGGAACATTTTAATTAGAAATCCAGAAATTATTCCAGAAATCCTACATAATGCTGCAGTAGCAAATTTTACATTACTTACGGAACATGATTATTTGGCCAAACACTTACACAGAATAGGAATTTATACAAGTGCAAATTGTCCTCTGTGCAACAAGGAAGAGGAAATGACTGAAGAACATCTTTTAACCTGTGAAACCCTACCTGCCGGACCCACTACACAGAAATATTGGAGAGCAAGAGAGCTAATGGCTTCATTGCCAAAGCCTAGCATTTGAAAACAACAACATATTATGATATAGAACAAACTACCTGCATATTACAAATTTCAAAACGTTTAAGAACATCAACCTAAAGTAAAGAAGATATAACTTAAAGATGCTTTAAAGAAGACTTGTCAAGTGTTAAAAGTAAGATATATATTATATAAAATATGAGTAGTTGTCATACAATTTTTAAGATTACTCACTCAGATATGATGTCAACCAGTTCTCCATAAGCGCTTTTCGGTCTAATTTAGACCATCTTCAGTGAATGCCGACCAACTACAACTACGCTTATGGAGAACTGGTGGACATCTTACCTGAGTGAGTAATCTTAAAAATTGTATGACAACTACTCATATCTTATATATTAAAGATGCTTATTATATTATTAATACTGCTGATATTAATTTAGGCCAGCAGTTTTAGTTAGGTGTACCTGTAATGAACATATTTGCTGTTATTTAGGAATGCAATAACATTCCTTTTAAATATTTACAAAGATTAGGATAAAGCTTACCAATAAATACGTACAATATGAAGCTATTAACAGTGAAACAAAAATATATACAAATAAACTTCATTTGTCTTATAAGAAATGATGACACTTTTCTTATCAATTGTTCGGATCGCGATTTCATCGAAATTCTTGCACATCCTCAGTCGGAACCAACACAAATGTCATAGCTTATTTTTATTTTCAGATTTTGGCAGTACTAACAAGAATATATTAACATCTACCTTTCGTAACGATGACGACAGCTTTGTTGGTTCCGGCTGAGGATGTACAAGAATTTTCATGAAATCGCGATCCCGAACAATTTATAAGAAAAGTGTCATCATTTGTTATAAGATAAGTGAAGAATTAAGTTACAAATTGTTATATTTGTATATAAAGTTTAACAGTTTTTGCTTTTATCTAATAAGAAACCGATTCCATTTCTGTATAAAACGTCTTATATTAGCAAACATATGACCTAGCCATAAAGGATTTTCATTCCTTTTCTAAAAATATTTTCAGTGAAAGTCTACTTTTGTGTTGTATTTATCTGATAAATATTTGCCAGCATTGCTTTCAACCGTGTAATATTAGGTATGTTAAAATAAGCATATAAGCTTTCTGTCAGTAATATTATTGTAAGCTATCCATGACAGTAGGTAGAAAAATCTTTACATAATACGCTTAATAGAAGAAAAGAAATTTAAAAATGCACTTCAATATTTACTTTGATGTGGAAAAAGTATGGAAAAATTATAACAAATAAGTAAACATTTCAGAAATGATTAACACCACCTACTTTACTTTCATGCACGTAATATCTACAAGTGTTATGACATTTTTTACAAGTTCTAAGATTTCAGTATAGTATAGTAACAAAAGTAGTTATTAGGAAACAAC
This sequence comes from Mantis religiosa, assembly GCA_030765055.1. Classification (NCBI taxonomy): domain Eukaryota; kingdom Metazoa; phylum Arthropoda; class Insecta; order Mantodea; family Mantidae; genus Mantis; species Mantis religiosa. The sequence continues at coordinate 38,431,587 of CM060949.1, read as the reverse complement.
ATGCATATATGGATCATATAAATTCAGTAGACTTAAGACTTATAACAGAAAAAGGCATAACATAAACCTAAGGTTCCACCAAATTCATGACAACAAATGTACATCGCTATCTGCAAAACTTTCAGCGCAAACTCATCCGGGCAGTTTGCGTGTCGAATGTTCTACACACGCAAATCTGTGATAATATTTAATACTAACCCGACATTATAATTTTCCGTTTTATAAACGCAAAAAATAAAATACACTACTATGAACTTTCTTCAGAAATTACCTTTTTCCTTCATTATAAACAACTTAGCGAAGAAATGTTCCAAAATACATTAGACTTTTTATTACAAAGGAACAGTCAAAGACAGTTTCAGGAATTATACAACTAATTGCTCATATTTCTCCTACATATTTGCCGAGTGCATTTGTAAATGAGTAATTTACTTATAACTAAGACAAGCAAAATTCATAATGAAAAAAGGAGAACACTTACTAACCAATGTATTAAAACTAGTGCTGCGTCATTTAATCGATTAACCAAAACGATTAATCGATTAATTTTCTTATTTTAGATTAATCGAATAATCGAGTCGATTAAAATTAATCGATTAAAATTAATCGATTAAAATAAACATTAATCAATAACCTTTTAGACAAATTTGGCTCTCTTTGTTTTGATGTATTGCTTCCAACTTAAACAGCCTTTCCAACGCATCAAGCTTGCACTAGACACGTAATGTCATTTGAACTTTGAAATAATATAACTCCTGATGGCTAAAAGAAATCACTCTGAATCCCGAGAGAGTCTAAATAACACTTCTGTTGTGAAATATTCTAGGAGGTACATAACTGCATACAGATGCTGACAGAGGTGTTTCTTTCCTTACAGCTTGTGACAACATATCGTATACAACTGATTATTTATCGCTTGCTAGCATAAACTGAGCTGTACAACCTTGAACCGAACACTTCGCTTACGCAGCTATGGAAGCAATAGCTGATCCCTCTTCTCAGGGTTGGTTGCGGTGTAACTTTGCCATAAACTGCGGTAAGCCAGTAACGTTTCTCAGTTACTTTATAATTAAATTATACAGAGTATTAAAGTAATTTATATAATCATACACCTAATTTTCGATTAATCGATTAAAATTTGTGACCCATCTACAGCACTAATTAAAAAGTACATCTGAAGCGTTACATTTCATAACTTGCACAACATTCGTTAATTTTGTATACTTTTACAAACACTTTTCATTATTTGTCTACCGCTTCTTCTTGGTTAAACTAAATATTTACATATATAGTAGTATCGTAGGCACAGTTAAGATGCTGAAATTTAAAATTCTAAATGAATAAAGATAGGTCTTGAATAAATTAAGAAGTATTAATCAAATATTTAATGACAAAAAATGATTTGAAATAAACTGTCATTTTTTGTCCATGGCGTTCACACATTTCACTTACTATTCCTAGAACATTCAACTCTCACACTTCATTTGTCACTCAAATATGGCAAAGTAGTCCAATTAATTAATCATTTTTGAAAAAGTAAAGCAATTCGAAAAATCTTCCTGTAAAGGCTAATTTGAGAGGCGAGTATTTTCGTGAAAATCTTCCTGTCGGAGACCTGGAGAACATACTGAATATAAATAGAAAAGTAATGTGCAGTAACTACTTATCCAAATTTCACTTTTTGGGTATCCTATTCAAAAACAAACACACTTTTTTCTAAAGAACTTTTAATTTCGCATTTAATGGGCTCCAAACATGTATTTCTTTTGAAATATAGTGTAAAATGTTTAGACTATACGACAGCTTCTCAGCCTACTAGATATGCGGTAGAGAAAAGATAAATAATATTGTGAATTAATGTACAATTGCAAGAATAAAGTCTGACAGTATTCAAGTGAAAATTATATGCGGGTGTCAAAATCTTATGTAAGGTTTTCTCTCCTTTTGATCCTAAGGGAACATTTGATATTACGTATAACTTGGGACATTTCAAATATCTGAGTACATCATGTTCAAATAGCATGTTTAAGTCAGCGGGATAATCTTCGAAAAACTACAGAAACCTGAAATAATAATGCCAAAATGCTACACAGGTAGAGACACATACCTTATACGGATATTAGGATTATATTTAAATAAATAAAACTTCACACGTGATTTAAATACGAAAAATGAAACCAAATTTATTAATAGTGACATCTTAAATCGGCATATAACAGTTGCGTAATTCCAAATGATGGAATATTTGCAAAATGGTCGCCTTCTATCCTTGATGCTGAAATTAGTTATTTTCGGAATTTTCCGTCTTGAATTATTCTATTCAAAGAACATAATTTTATTTTTTTTTTTTGCGGAAAAGGGGTTTCGAGCGAGAAACATGTGCATTCCCATTGAAACCTCACTTTTGAAATCTAATTAATTATTATATTATCGGATATATATCATTATATTAACGTCCCATAGGGCTATGAAAACCACGACTCTTCCGTATTGGAACTTTTAACATAAACGTGCTTGAAAAACATCTTACTTTCACATCATTCATCCATAAAAAAAGACAAGTTGGCATAAATACAACATTCACAAAGCTGCACAGCATAAAAGGGAATTAATTATAAATCACTCAACCACCACATTTTAAAATCCGCATAATCAAAGAGATTTTGAAAATAGTCGCAAGTTTATTTTACTCTTCTATTTTGGAAGCGAAATATTATACTCAGTTGTTTTACCTACTGTCACACAGCTGTTCAAAAGTCCATTAATTAGGCACGTATTGTTACAAACATTTATTTAACGGTAAACGTGTTAAAGTGAACAGTAAATTTCTCATTTGAATTAAATATTTGCTAGCTTATTCAGTATTTAGTACAAAGTACGTTATTGGTACAAATATTTGCCAAAAGTCCAAAATGCAAGTGAGGTTTAAATCTCTTTAGACATTATTTATAAATATTTATTATAAATCACGTATTCACATTGTATCAATGCTCAGGAAGCAGTGTTCTTAATAATTATTTAAAGAATTTTGAGAAAGAAGGTTATCGTAAGATTTTTACAAAAGTTTTAGTGTTTATGAAAATATGCATAAACTTCAGTGGAAAAAGAAAGAAAGAAAGAAAGAAAGAAAGGAAGGAAGGAAAGAAGGAGGGAAGGAAGGAGGGAAGGAAGGAAGGAAAGAAAATAGAAAAGAAAATGAACAGGTACATATGTACTTTCCGCAATTACATTTTCTACTCTAGCAACGCTTACTATTACTCGTCTTATTTACATCTGTGGATTAGCCTTTCTAGAAGTTATTATTATTTTCTCTCCAAAAGAAGTAACTCTATTTTACCAGTAAGATATGTTAGGGTTCTAGTTACAAAAACATATAAATACAAAGATCAAAATAACAGAACATGATAATAATTATAACGTTTTAAAAATTTGGCCAATAAAGTGCTCAAAGGCTGAAGTGCAACATTTTTAAAGAATACATTAATCAACGATGTTTGAAGATCTGTATTACAATATGAAAGATGTTGAATAAGATTATATCTCTTTTTGGAATGAAGATCACATCTAAATATTAAGTGTTCAAGACTTTTTTCAACACTCTCACATTTACAAAACTATATGGAATCTGCGAAAGTAAGTTTTAAATTTCCCATGTCCGGTAGCAAACTGGGTCAAAATAAAATTAGATGAACAGTACTTGCAGTTAACATGATCATTAACAGTAGAATAAAAAAAAAAAATCGAGTGACCTGTCCTTTATCGCTGTTTATCCAGAGTGCTGTTCCACATTTCAAAAACTTGTTTCTTCAATGCCTTTTTCAATGCCTTTTTAACAAATGTGATTGTTGACTCTTTAAAACTGAATTCTTTTTGGGATAGTGCTTAACGTTTAGCAATTTCATCTGCCCTCTCATTGCCATGTATACCCATTTGGCCTCTAACCCATGTGATACACACGTGATAGGTGTTTGTTATAATTGGGGGTCGGATTTTGCCCTATTTGCCTATTTTATTTCTTTGTTCAGAAACGTAGGCTTTTAAGTTATAAGTACGTTTCCTACAATTATTAGCATAATTTCTTAGTTTTATATCGCCTATGAATGCCCATTTCATACGTTTCTGCCTATTCTGCTTATTAGTACCTAAAACTGCCTTTTTAGCCGATCTCTTCTTGTTGTAATTTGTGACAACAGCTTTTAAATTTGTTGGTTTCAACGTGAAGTTTTCGGGGAAGAGAAATTTCTTACTGCGGCACATTGGATATTCAAAAAGGGGCTTATTAAGGAGACACATCTGTGCAAATTGGCCCAAAACTTACAACACCAAATGTAGTTCTTTTGTCTTAAATTTAATGTAGACATACTTCAATAATATAACTTTTTTTTTCTAGCGGCACTACAGCAAACGTCACATGACTATTTAAATAATTTTAACCTCAGATTTCTCCGATTCTATATTTTCTACATTTTCCTAACTTCAAAATGTACCACAGGATGCACTTTTCTATTAACCTGTATGAAATTCTAAACATGCCTCTAAGGGCAACTGCATATTAAGTGTACCCATTTACATATGTTGTGTTTTTGTTATTTGTACTGGAAAGGATTATAATGCTTACTCCTTACTGAAAACGCTTACGAAAATAAAAATTATTAAGTAGGCATGATTATTTTTTCCCTTCGTTGATATGGCGAAGACAAATATTTCACATAGGTACAGGTCATTAATGGGTTAAAATGGGTGCAGAATCTTAAAATAACAATTTGTGGGACATTTTGAAAATAGTCTAAGCTCTTAATTCCTCAGAAACTATTGTAACTAGAAACCTGAAACTTGATATTATTCCATTCTTGACCGATCACCAAAATAAATGTTATAAATTTGAAACAAATCTCACAAATGCTTCAGATATTTCAATTTTCACCCTTATGCCCCTCCCTCAAACGCATGTTCTTGTTTTTCTGTACATTATGTTTCTTACTTAGTGAAGTGGATTTATATGTATTTTAATTATACGGCAGTATACGTTATTTTAACTTGCTGTGGAACCAAATATGAAATTTGGAATAAATGTAGAACTATCTCGTCTAGGGAACCGAAAAATAGTTTGTGTTTAGTGAAATTGTTGCAGCATATGTTGCGACGATGATTGCCATTTCACTAAAATTGTGTATTTCTAAGTGTTCACTTAGCAAAGTACCTATTTAAGTGCCTATTTTGCCCATGTTTAGTGTCTTTTTGTCTGCCCTATTTCACACATTTTTAGTGCCTGTAAGTCCGCTGCCTAGTTATAATATCGTTCTTTTTTTTTTCTTTCTAGAAGTTGGGATAATTTCTAATGGCTTTCTGTGAACGTAGGATGGGACAAACGTGCATTACCTTAACCGAAATGCAGCCGAATACGTACATTTGTATGTCTTCCTGATATAGGTACGGAGGGTGGGATTGTTTGAAGTGTTGTTAACGTTAAATATATAAATTGTGCTTGTGACATAAATTTCAGGGGCATCCTCTGTTATTCGTTTGAATTTTCAGGACTTGGAATGATATATAACAGTTATTTTGTACTTGAAATCTTGTGTGGTATATTGCTACTAACAAACATTTGAGTGCTGTATCAACCTACCAAAATGTAAATTCACCAAATTTAAATCTTTTCAGGTATTAACAGGAAGGGTATAAAATAATACTTATTTCATAAAAACAACAATGTAAGAGGTATTAAGATTTCTAGCAGTCAAAAATGTAGTAATAGTTCTAGCAAGAACAGGGAGAGATAAGAGAGAACTGTAATATCAAGTGAACATACCAAGTGAACTTTGGTTTTATATTAATTTTAGTTGTGATGAGTATAACCAAAATCGTGTGACTGTGGCATATATTTTAATGGCTATCAAAGAATAGTTCAGCTTATGGAGCACTCAAGGTTTTGTTAGACTGTCTCGTTAAGTTTTTGACATTCTGTCAAACCAACAAATATTTGCAACAAATTAACTTTTGATTGGTTCCAACTCACAAAAACTGGAGACTTACTATCCACTGTGGTGCAATCTAGAGCGGAGCTGCCAGTACTCACATTAGTTCCTGTTTTAACAGCAACAAAATCACATATTTTTGCCACTAGTAAATATCTCACTAAACTTTCACAATTCACAATATTTTCTGTATCACTATCGTGATCATTTACACTTTTCTTTTTCACCAGAAGCTACTGAACCAATCGTTTTAAGATTTCACTTGGGAGACGTGACACAACGGATAGATTCCGGTGCAACTTTTATACATAGAATATTCAGAAGTGAGTAGACAGCGCACCTTGACAAGAAATACTGGCCTTGCCCTTGAAAAGACAACCCTGAAAGGAAAAGAAAGACGCACCCTACCTTCTCTTTCTTGTGAAAGCCGTCATCCCCTCCCAACCCACCCTTAGAGGAATAACGGGCAGTTCGGGGGGAAAAAAGAGAAGCTCAAGAAATCTTCAACATGTGGTTCAGCATATTTTTAAGGGCCGAACAAAAGAAGGGATCCCTTAAGTCCGTCCCTCGATCCCGCGGAACAAAAAACACGGACAGGGCTGATAAGGGTAGGTAACACTGCAGCTGGGAGATCTTTCTACAGTCTAACGAGAAACTGAATGTCAGTCAGGTTTTGAACATTCTCCGTTAGGTAAGCTAATAACGACTACGGAAATTATCATCTGGCATGTTCGACAACATAAAACATATTCTGGAAGCAACATTATTATAAAGCTTATGTTAACTGCTGATAAAAACATTGGAATAATTCATGTAGCACATCTACATTTTGATGTATAAATTAATGACTTTTCAGGAGAGATTAAATAGCGAAAGTTGTCAAAAGATGACAGTTTAGCTTTTCACGCAGTCTTATTAAGTGCAGTTACCTCTTTATGTGTTTTATCATTTTTGCGTATCATTTATATGTTAAATATGTTTTTAGAAATTGTATGTATCTGACAGTTTACTGCAATTTCTAGAGGTGAGAGTGCATAGTTAAAATGACAGTTCAATATCCACTGCTACAGAATACTAAAGACTTTTGCTCTTTGAATTCAGCAATATAGACGGTTTCATATATTTAAAAACTGAGAACTGAAGGTTTCTCCTCCACGGGGGACCATCAAATTCCTGCATATTTTGTAGCAGAGAACTAAACCTTAGCTAGTGTTTACAGGAGCTTTGCTCTTAATGTTGGTAATACTGTTAAATATGACAATTTTTGTGAGCTCAAGTCATGTGATTTCTTTAAAAATATACGCAAATTTTCATTGTTTCTATTTTTTTTTTAATTTAGGCCCTTTAACTTTTTTAAGTCATATCAGCCGATGAACGGAATGGGTAAAGTGATGGGTCTATTGAGCTTAGAGCTACCCGACATTTGCTTTCAGGACAAGGGAAAACCCCGGAAAAAAACGTTATCCCGGTAACTCGCCCTCACCGAGATTTGAACTCGGGACCTCTTGAACGTGAAGCAGACATGCTACCATTTACGCTACCAAGGCGGACTTCAATTTCTTTACTTCGAAAACCTTCCCTTGTGAATATTTTCTAACAAAATTCTCTCGTACTTCAGAGATTATTTCAGATTACATAAATTAAATTTTATAATGATAAAGTCAACCCCTAGATGCTACTATGGATCTACTTTATTAGTAAAATAATGATTAACTTTTTCGAAAATAATTGCTGATAAATTTTGATCATAAATGGTATAACCAAGAAATTAACTATACAAGGTGTGTTCAAGTTTATAACACGTATTCTTTTTTCAGGATTGGAACCGGATAGAAACTTCTGTTATTTTTTAAATACACCTGGATTCTTTGTGAATGCGTGACAGAGATGGCAGCACTATACAATGCATAGAACTCTAGTGGTAGCGAGTTAGGACTGTGTTTTATACTCAAACAGGCGATGGTTTCATTGCAAGAACAGCGTGTAAATCATTCGTTTTCTCCATTTTCGTGGTGTGACATTTATTGAAATGCATCGCCAGTTAAGTGAGGCATGTGGTGATGGTACCATGGATGTGTCTAATGTACGTTCCTGGGTGCGATAGTTCAATGAAGGTAGAACATTGTGTGACAACAAACTAAGACAGTCATGGTCTAGCACCAGTCGGTCTGACGACATCATCCATTGAGTGGAGAACGTAGTTTTGGAGGATCGTCGATTGAGCGCTGCAACATTCTTGCATAGAACAGCTGGTGATACAGAGAGGAGATACCATCTTAGATTTTATAAAGCATGTATGTGTGTGCATGATACAGATGCTCGTGGATTTTGTGTCCATAGTTTTGGAGGATCGCCGATTGAACGTTGCAACGTTCTCCACTCGCTGGATCATGACGTCAGACCGGCTGGTGAGAGGCCGTGACTGTCTTGGTTTGTTGTCACACGATGTTCTGCCTTCATTGAACTGTCGCACCCAGGAACGCATACTAGACACATCCATGGTACCATCATCACATGCCTCACTCAACTGGCGATGAATTTCAGTAGGTGTCACACCACGAAAATAGAGAAAACGAATGATTGCATGCTGTTCTTGCAAAGAAAACGTCGCCATTTTAAGTATCAAACACAGTTCTAACTCTTGTCACTGCCACTGGAGTTCTATGTATTGTACAGTGCTGCCATCTCTGTCACGCATTCACAAAGAGTCCATGTGTACTTAAAAACATAAACAAAAACGCACCTGGTATCTGCCTTAATAAACAAACTTATTAGATAAACCTAAAACCTGAACATATAAGGCATTCCTGTACATTGTTTCCATTTTGTCCTCCTCGCATTAAGGACTTGCACCCTCAGGAATTACAAGTGAGCGCCTGGAGTCAAACAGAGGAGCAGAGAAACTCTGGATCTGAGAGAACATCCAGAATGATAGATCCCCCCGACATCTTACCATCAGTATGAAGAAGTGGATATGATATGAAATGTTGAAAAAAGAATGATTGTGGATAAATTGGGGAATGAATGGCGGGGGAACCAGAAGAACATGGAGAAAAACCACCCAATGCCGCTTCATCCGCTACAAATTCCATGTATCCCCTCGGATCGCCTTGACGAGATGGCCATTGCATCCATATACATTCTGTAAAACTTCCAGTTTGATATATCAAGTACTTTCTGAGCTAATTATCACGAATTCAACAGATACCTACAATATATTCAGACTTAATTGAAGGTACTTACCTTTATTTACGCCTAATTTCTTCATGAATGGAAGTGTTGTGTATGGAGTATTATTATTTTGAAATATATTCATATTAAACACAGTGTCGTAGAAATACTGAGGGTATGGGGCATTTACACCAAATTTACACACAAAAAAGTGTTATAAATAATAGTGATTTGACTTCACCCTCTTCCATGAGGCAAGCGAATAAATCGATTAAAACTTAGTAAGAAAAAGTTCAAGTATTAGTCTTACAAAAATAGAATTGGCTGACCCCGTAGCTCAGTCGGTAGAGTACCTGCCTACCGTGCTAGGGGTCCCGGGTTCGATTCCCGGCGGTGGGGGTGGGGATTTTTCTACGAGCAAGATAATTCCCCATCTTCCCCAGAGTCTGGAAGTATGAATGAGAGTGTGAATGTGTGCGTGATGTAATGATAAAAAAAAACCAAAGATAACGAGTTAACACCTTCAGTATGTTCCAAAGGAGAACGGCCGCTGGTATGACCATAGTATTAACATGGAACAAGCATAAAAAAAAAAAAAAAAAAAAAAATCCAGGCGGCCGTGATTTAAGTTTATTGTTCTGAGTGTTTCTGCATAAATAATTATATATAATTAGTGATACGGTCATTTTAAAGTGTGTTAACTATTGAAATTTACACAGTATAACTTCAGCACAGCTATAAGAATAGAATCCGGTGAGTGGATAAACGTAATAAGTATTAATCAGACAATATTTGATGATATTAACCTTAACCTAAAAATGGCTGCAGCTGATCGCTGCCAGCTGAAACAAGACCAATGTTATAATACAGCTAATGATTCATCTAGAAATGTATCATATTCTAGACGTTTACACCCAAACAGAGAGCAAGCTTTAGTAATTGAAGCCCATAATGGTATATCAATAAAAGAATGTGTCCTAGCAATAGGTTGATGAACCGAAGAGTCTACAATCACTGTATTTATTTCAACAAAACTGTAAATTAACTTCTTCAATATGAAAATCTATTCAGTGTTAGCTGGTTTCAGTGTACTCTGTGAAGTGAGAATGACTATAATTAATAAGTAATACATAACAGGTATGAACATAGTGCTATGAAATATCCATTCTTAAGTTGAATGTATAGTTTATGTGAACTTATGTGTTTATATTATACCGTAACCTAATAGTTCCTAAAATATCAATTGTACTGACCAACTGTACACAAAATTTGTTATACCATCTTATAGTTGTCGCTATAAGACCATTGTTGTTAGGGTGACATTAAATAAATTTATCTTAAAAAATAGAATTTATATGTCTCAGAATGAATACAAAAAACAAATAAACATTTATTTTATTATTTTGTATTTAAAAATATTTCATACGTTTTCACTATTGTTTCTCTTCGTCTTTATAAGGAATAACTTTATCGTAATACCATCATTTGGTACATCTTTCTGCCTTTGATATTTTCCCCATCTTCATTTCTTCTTCTGCCTTTCTTAGCAAACATTCTTCTTACATCCAGTGTCCCAGGCAATTAGTTTTTCCCCTTCTAATGGGTTTCAGCTTTGTTATTCCCTCACTCACCATTTCTAAAGTAGCTTCATTAATGTCTTTGTACATTTTAAGACCTCCATTCTTCTACATTGTCTCACTTCACACAAAATACTTAGTTACTCTTTACTAAATTTTTCCTTCAAGAGAAAGGTTGCTCCTCTGCACGTTGTTTTCCGCTGTTTCACTTTTTGATAGACGGTCAACTCAGTTTGAAGCACCTTACTACCCACTTCCATCTCTTTCTCTCTCTCATCTAGAATTCGCAAATGGGCGTGTATCGTCATTGGTCGGCGGTTCATTTGAATTGTGCCTTTTGTATTATCGTCATAGCATTTTATCATCGATAGGTCTCACTCAGTCTTATTTCTACTACCACTCCATGTCTATAGGTTTCGTATTGAGACGTATTGCTAATTAATAATAATAATAATAATAATAATAATAATAATAATAATAATAATAATAATAATAATAATAATAATAATAATAATAATAATAATAATAATAATAATAATAATAATAATAATAATAATAATAATAATAATAATAATAATAATAATAATAATAATAATAATAATAATAATAATAATAATAATAATAATAATAATAATAATAATAATAATAATAATAATAATAATAATAATAATAATAATAATAATAATAATAATAATAATAATAATAATAATAATAATAATAATAATAATAATAATAATAATAATAATAATAATAATAATAATAATAATAATAATAATAATAATAATAATAATAATAATAATAATAATAATAATAATAATAATAATAATAATAATAATAATAATAATAATAATAATAATAATAATAATAATAATAATAATAATAATAATAATAATAATAATAATAATAATAATAATAATAATAATAATAATAATAATAATAATAATAATAATAATAACAACATGCTTACCTTCCGGATGCTAGGTTCACTACATAGTGTTGTCATATAAATCACTCATGCATAATAGCTGTCAGCGCAGTTATTGAAACGAGCATTAAATCTGGCAGCATGGCTGACTCATATGCACTCTCATACACATATTTCACAGAAAACAGATCCACTAATAGAGCAGATAAATAGTTCATACTCCTCTCCCTGTCATTCCCAGCTTGCCTTCTTTTGGTGGGTTCACAATATGTGTTTTAATTATTTATTCATGCCATGCCATGTGGTGCTGGCTGGTTGTATATAGCCAGAAGGTTTTTGCTGCGTGCCCACCCGTTAAGGGTTTTACCGCAGGTAAGGTTTTGAATCTGGAATGTTGTAGGGTGCGGTGTATGTTTTTAGATTTATGTTATGTTATAAGGTTACAGTTTTGTACCTAGGGGTTGAAGGACAGGATGCAATGCCTTGCACCCAGGTGTATTAATTTGATTAAATTTGGAGAAAAATTTTGATGTCAAAGCAGCTTGGGAAAATTATGTAGAGCTCAGCTTTAAATTTTATGTGACGATGTCTTATGTGTCACTTCTTCTATAGTTTCACCTTGCACACGCTACAACTGATTACACATTCGAATAGACTTTCGATTTCTTTAAAATACAGTCCAAACAGTGGACTGCAAAGGGAGAACGGTTCAAACACACACATACACACAAAACACACACACACACACACACACACACACACACACACACACAGACACACACACACACACATACACACACACACACACACAAACACACACAAAGAAAAAACAGTCTTTTTTCGGCGGGAAAAGTGATGGCGACCGTTTCTTGGGATAGTCATGGAGTTACTATAATCGATTACCTTCAAAAAGGAAAAACTATTACAGGAGTTTAGTATGCATCACTACTTGACAAGATGAAGGTAGAACTTGCGGAAAAACGGCCACATTTGCAGAAAACGATAATCCTGTTTCACCAAAACAACGCACCGTCTCACACCTTAGCGGTTGCAATGGCGAAAATCCAGGAATTACGATTTGAACTGCCTGACCACCCGCTTTACTCACCAGATCTCGCCACAAGCGACTTCGTTTTGTTCCCTCAACTGAAAATTGTGCTCGGAGGACAGAGATTTTCGTCAAACGAAGAGGCATTCACCTTCGGGGACAATTACTTTACAGAGAAAAACACCGAGTTCTATTTGGACGGATTACAGAGATGGGAACATCACTGGGAGAAGTGTGTAGAGTTACAAGAAGACTATGTTGAAAAACGCCGAGTACTATTTGGACGGGTTACAGAGATGGGAGCATCGCTGGGAGAAGTGTGTAGAGTTACAAGGAGACTATGTTGAAAAACGCCGAGTACTATTTGGACGGATTACAGAGATGGGAGCATCGCTGGGAGAAGCGTGTAGAGTTACAAGGAGACTATGTTGAAAAACGCCGAGTACTATTTGGACGGATTACAGAGATGGGAGCATCGCTGGGAGAAGTGTGTAGAGTTACAAGGAGACTGTGTTGAAAAACGCCGAGTACTATTTGGACGGATTACAGAGATGGGAGCATCGCTGGGAGAAGTGTGTAGAGTTACAAGGAGACTATGTTGAAAAACGCCGAGTACTATTTGGACGGATTACAGAGATGGGAGCATCGTTGGGAGAAGTGTGTAGAGTTACAAGGAGACTGTGTTGAAAAACGCCGAGTACTATTTGGACGGATTACAGAGATGGGAGCATCGCTGGGAGAAGTGTGTAGAGTTACAAGGAGACTGTGTTGAAAAACGCCGAGTACTATTTGGACGGATTACAGAGATGGAAGCATCGCTGGGAGAAGTGTGTAGAGTTACAAGGAGACTGTGTTGAAAAACGCCGAGTACTATTTGGACGGATTACAGAGATGGGAGCATCGCTGGGAGAAGTGTGTAGAGTTACAAGGAGACTATGTTGAAAAACGCCGAGTACTATTTGGACGGATTACAGAGATGGAAGCATCGCTGGGAGAAGTGTGTAGAGTTACAAGGAGACTATGTTGAAAAACGCCGAGTACTATTTGGACGGATTACAGAGATGTGAGCATCGCTGGGAGAAGTGTGTAGAGTTACAAGGGACTATGTTGAAAAACGCCGAGTACTATTTGGACTGATTGCAGAGATGGGAGCATCGCTGGGAGAAATGTGTAGAGTTACAAGGAGACTATGTTGACGAACGCCGAGTACTATTTGGACGGGTTACAGAGATGGGAGCATTGCTGGGAGAAGTGTGTAGAGTTACAAGGAGACTATGTTGAAAAACGCCGAGTACTATTTAGACGCGTTACAGAGATGTGAGCACCGCTGGGAGAAATGTGTAGAGTTACAAGGAGACTATGTTGAAAAACGCCGAGTACTATTTGGACGCGTTACAGAGATGTGAGCACCGCTGGGAGAAATGTGTAGAGTTACAAGGAGACTATGTTGAAAAAACTTCGAGTACTATTAGGACGCGTTACAGAGATGTGAGCACCGCTGGGAGAAATGTGTAGAGTTACAAGGAGACTATGTTGAAAAAAAGTGGATTACTATTTGGACGGGTTACAGAGATGTGAGCACCGCTGGGAGAAATGTGTAGAGTTACAAGGAGACTATGTTGAAAAACGCCGAGTACTATTTGGACGGGTTACAGAGATAGGAGCATCGCTGGGAGAAGTGTGTAGAGTTACAAGGAGACTATGTTGAAAAACGCCGAGTACTATTTGGACGGGTTACAGAGATGGGAGCATCGCTGGGAGAAATGTGTAGAGTTACAAGGAGACTATGTTGAAAAAACTTCGAGTACTATTAGGACGCGTTACAGAGATGTGAGCACCGCTGGGAGAAATGTGTAGAGTTACAAGGAGACTATGTTGAAAAAAAGTGGATTACTATTTGGACGGGTTACAGAGATGTGAGCACCGCTGGGAGAAATGTGTAGAGTTACAAGGAGACTATGTTGAAAAACGCCGAGTACTATTTGGACGGGTTACAGAGATAGGAGCATCGCTGGGAGAAGTGTGTAGAGTTACAAGGAGACTATGTTGAAAAACGCCGAGTACTATTTGGACGGGTTACAGAGATGGGAGCATCGCTGGGAGAAATGTGTAGAGTTACAAGGAGGCTATGTTAAAAAAAAAAAAAAAAAAAAAAAATCTGAAAAAAAATCTCTTGTGTCTTTATTAGGTCGGAAACATTTCAGACCATCATCGTAAATGAAATTGAGCTAACTTTTTCATAGCACAGTGAAAATCACATGATATAGTGTTGATGTTAATGCACACATTTCAAATCATTTTCGCTTTGAAACGTTTCATGCTGGACTAAAGCTTATAGTCGGTTACCTTTACTTGATGCTTTAAGTTAATTGAATAAGATGTAAGTTTGTGTCAAAGCATGCAGCAGTATAATGCAGTGTTTAACTTTGTTATATTAACAGTTAATTATTATATAACATAATAATTATTTTATATAACTTAATAAAGTTATATAATTATTATATAAAAGTTTTCTTGATCCTTTTTATAATTGCAGAAACGAAATCAATATGCATCAAATAATCTCTATCATTGGAGTGGTGTGCTGTTTACACTCACACAAAGAGATCACCTTCATATTTTAGTTAGTTGATGGAAGTTAATTTCCATCAATTAACTAAAATAATAAGGGTTAAATGATGAAGCCTGGGACTCAAGTACTTACGATAGTAAGACGCCACAACCGGTGTTGCGAGAGCCTCTAGTGGTCTTCCGGGGAAATATATGAGTCAAATGGAGAATTTAATGTCATGACGGCAAGTTGGTCATGGTAGCTCAATGGGTAAGAGCGACTGGACGGAAACCAGGAGATTCATGGTTCAAATCCCGGCCGTGGCATTGAATTTTTCTTGTTGACTCTATTACCTTCATATACTCCAATAAGTTTTATTAAATTAGACATGTGGTTTAGTATTTAGAAGATGCTTGTCATACTAGAATAATAAAGATTGCGTAGATTCTAAAGTACATAATTTCTCTTATAACTTTCATAAAATTTTTAACATTGTAGCGTTTCTCCATCCTTTGTCTCAGTTTTAAGGAAAATTAAAGGAGAAGGAAATGTCCTTCAGTCATCGCTTAAACCAGTAATTTTCATATGCCATTGTAGCCAAATGCACTTAACTTCACACTCAGAGTATCGGAATGTCGTTTTCTAGTTAATTTTCAACATCCCACGCTTGCGGCTAGAAGTGTTACCAAACTTGTCATGTACGTAGTTCAAAACAAGATATTTGCGTACAGAATTTTGATTAGTTAACTTGGAATACCTGGGCGTAAGGTAAAGGACAAGCATTTGCACTTCCAGATATCTAATTTCCAGGCAGTAATTGAACAGCTAAGTTGGCATCCCTAACTCAACAATATTTCTTCTTCCTGTTGCGACTAGAGTTCATTCTATACGAAAAGTAAGTAATCCCTTTCTAGCTAGACGGTAATGACAACTAATACTGCCAATACTACACATACTGAGCAGTAAATGAATTAGATAGAATTTGTTTTAAAAATTAGCGGGATAGCTGCTACGTAGCAACTTCAGTAAACTGTACGCTGACTTTTGTATGAATTGTGAGAAAATGATTTCACGATTTATATATTTGTTAGATCTGGGCTTATACCTCATGATGCAATCTTTTTTAAAGAATCATCATAATTTTTCTACAATCATAATTTTTCCACTAAAATTCACTATTTATATTCTGTTAGCTTAATGTGAAACGAACATGCCGTGGCAGTTTCATTGTTGGTACTCCTGGTACCCGCCTATGAGAACCAGGCAAGTTCAGACATGTTCAGTATCGTCTATCGCTGCAATGGAGGTAACATGCAGTTGAAGTTGATGCTAGAGGAAGATCCGGAGTTTTTTCGAACGTAATCACTGCTGATGAAACTTGGCTATATCATTTTGATCCTGAGAGCAAACAGCAAAGCTCAGTGTGGAAATCTTCATCACCAACCCCCCAGAAAAGCAAAAGTGATTGCTACTGCTGGGAAAGTTATGGTCATCTCATTCTTTAATATTTATGGGTTGGTTTATCAGCATGTTGTACCTGCACACACATCAGTAACTGGACAATATTACAGGGATGCCCTAAAAAAATTGCAAGTCCATATCAGGCGCAAAAGACCACATTTCCGTGAAGCAGGCTGGATGCTGCACCACGATAATGCGCGGCCGCATATTGCCAATGTTGTTGCTGAATATCTTGCAAAATTAACGTGCATCCCCCACTCTCCCTATAGTCCGGATTTAGCCCCATGTGACTTTTTCTATTCCTTAACTTAAAAAAAAACGCCTTCGTGGGAGGCATTTTCCATCATCAGAAGCAGTGGTGAAGGCTGCGGAAGCGATTTTGAAGGATCTCTCAAAAATGGTTTCCAGTATGTCTGTGAAGACTGGCAGGAAGGCTGGGACAAGTGCATCGCATTCAGGGGAGAATATTTTGAGAAGGACCATCAAAATTATGAGGATGAGTAAAGCTACGTTGCCCCCTCCCCCCCAAAAAATTGTGATCATTCTTTATTGAACAGCCCTCTTAATGTGTAACCGACGTTTACTTTCTTTGTTATGTACTTAAAGTAGAAGCAGTAGCAAATTCGGTTCAGATATTTGATACGAGATATCAGCGAAAGTGTTCTGCAAAGCCCCTGATCTCAAAAGAAAGAAAGAAAAAGAAAGAAAGAAAAAAAAATATTTTAGGAAATGGGATGATCTGAGTAAAGAGTTGCGTGTGAGTATGTGTCCGTTTGAGTGTAGCTCAAAAACAAAAAAAATCACTTGAATATCTAACATTACATTAATGTGCCAGGGATGTAACGAGCATTTTCACGAAAATCCCCTATCCAAAACTGTCTTTTACGAGGTGCGTTCCTATTTTTTCAGGGCTTGGACCAGATAGGAACTTCTGGGTTTTTAAAATACTCGTGGACTCTTACTGAATGCGTGACAGATGGCAGCACTGTACAGTGTATAGAACTCTAGTGGCAACTACGAGAGTTAGGACTGTTTTTTATACTCAAAATGGCTACATTTTCATTGTAAGAACAGCGTGTAATCATTCGATTTCTGCATTTTGGTGGTGTAACACCTATTGAAATTCATAACCGGATTTCCGGCTATAACTTTGTTTTTTGAGGCTTCTCCAGTAACATAACTCGGCCTAGCAACACTTTCCAATTCATTGACACTATTGTTTTCGCTTTATTTTCACTTGACTGAAAGTTATCTACTACTTCATTTGCATTTACAACTGCATTTCCCTCCCACGGTCTCCACATCGTGACACACAATGAATTTCTGCACGTAATGAAACAGATCAACTGGAAGTTGGAACTTTGGCAACTGAGACTCCACGTGGAGTAAACATACGACTGTAATATCAAGGTTGCTATTGGTCCTCATAGATACTGTTCCATAAGTGCGGAGATATATTTATGAAGGTCATTAGTGGGCGGTAGGGTGAGTTTCCTTTGAGGGGCAAACTGCACTCACGTTGACTAGACAGACAAAAAAGAACCAGAGTTTCCTATCTGGTGCCAGTCCTGATAAAAAAGGAGGTGTTATATCTTGGACGAGCTCGTACATAAAAAAGATGTTTTTTACATTTTGTTTTCTACGACTAACGACTTCGATTAAACTGCCACATGTTAAAATACATATCCTGAATTTCCTGTTTGTCTTCTTTGTTTGAATGAATTTGATGTAAGCTGTGGCAGAAAGACAAAATGCTATTACTATTACAGAAACCATAAGGATCTCCTTAAGGCACGCAATTTCTGCCATAGAAAAATTTGTGGCCTTAACGATATTCAGCAATTTTTCGTTATTGGTTTAAACTTTTATTTATATCGGTAAGCCTATGTGTTTATTGATTATTCTCTCGTGGTCACGTTAGAGGCATGAAATTCTTAGCAATCCTTGACCACCGTCTTAATCTATTGATTCTTCTTGTACTTACAACGAAATGTGCAATTATATGTTGAAAGTTTATTTCAGGAAACAAGCAGGTAGAACAATTTGAAGTAGGGTTAATAGAGAAACTCATGTGAATCATTTCTTAAGTTCTATCAAAATGAAATTCTAAAAACAAAAACAGATAAATAAAGAATAAAAAATAAGAGATATTTGCACTAAATTAATCTCCTGGTTTGATAAAAGAAGGCAGAAGGGCTGGCCGGGTGACTATTACAGCCTCTGTTATGTCTGTATGTGACATTGGGAGCAGAGGGAGATTTTTCCAAATCTTTCCCTTAAGGCGAGGTTTTGGAAGCTAGAATCCACTTCCCTATAGGTCCCCATCGACTTCATTAGAGAGCCAGACCTTCAATGTCGGTAACTGAGTCTAAACACAAACCTCCCGATCCATGTAACAACTATATTTTTAAAATGGTGGAATCAAGTGGTATAGAATCGTTTATTATACATGAAACATTTTCTTATTCAAACTATTTTCCAAAGGAAATTTCAGAGAATAATGCTCTGTGTATTTTTCGCATTTTTTCTGCAGTTTTCTTTAACTATGATTTTTGTATTATTTATTCTTCTAATAAACGGTAATGATTTAATCATGTTTCAGTTTGTTCATCTCCTTTCCAAGATACGCACTAAATGTATTTGTAATTGCTGCATTTAATGTCATGTGACATTAGAATTTACGAAGTTATTTAAATAAAACAGATATACAATAAAGTACTTCATTAAGCGTTAAGGGCCATTCTTCACAGTAAAATGATTTAGAAGGTAATTTCTGTATTTCAGGTTACTTCATTATGATTTAGTTGCATACATAATTTACTGACACATCAACAATTTTGTGTCTAACGAGTTTCAGTGCTGTTTCTTTGATAGAACTTGTGTAGCCTGAAAAGTCCATTCACCCACAAAAATATCAGATATATCATTTATATATCAGATATAAATGCTGCAAAATCTTCTCAACCAGTGATCATGGCCTACTAACAACAAGTATCACTACTTGTCCACGCAATCGGTATACTTCTAAGGGCCGGATGTGAATAGCTTAGCCCGGCCTGTAACTGCAATGGTCATGCCCTTCTCCTTTCAAACATATCGCCTACTGGCGATGGTGTTAACTCCTAAACGTTGAGTTGCAGGTACTTTAGGTTTGTGATTATAATCTAATTAGATCACGTACACATTCGCACTCTCATTCACACTTCCAGACTTTGGGGAAAATGGGGAATCATCTTGATTGGAGAAAAATATCCACCCTCAGCCGGGAATCAAACCCGGGACCACTAGCACGGCTGGAAGGTGCTCTACCGACTGAGCCACGGGCAGATCCTCTTACTTGCCTGCGCCAGAGGAAGATAGCTTCGAGAGTTGTGACGTATTTCAGCCGGGAGCGAGGCCTGCAGTGCGGGTGACGTCAGGCAAGAGCCGTGTAGTACCAAGTTGCCTATATAAATGGCGCTGTGAGTACAGAATCTGAGGGTTCAGTCAGCCGTAGCACACTCGATGACAACAATGTAGCTGCCACGTACCAAACGGAACTGTTAAATTTAGAATGTGACGATTTATTGAAGGACAAATATACACACAAGAAAGACTTGACTGAGTTTTACAAGAAAGTCCCCCAAACCAGATTTCCGAGGTTGTATTCACTTGCCGCACGGACAGTGTGTATGTTTGGCTCGACATATGTGTGCGAACAACTTTTTTTTTCTGTTATGAAATTAGCTAAGTCCTAACCCCGAAGTACCTTGCTGTATCACAATCTAACATGCAGCCTTCGATTACAAGTGTCCCAGATATTACGTCCTGACATTGATAAACTAGTTAAAGAAAAACGAAACAAAGTGTCGGACGCAAAGTGACGCAATTTTATTCTGAATGAGTCTCCTCTAATTTGTAGACAAAGTCACTTTTATTTTATTTACTTTATAAACATGCCTGAATTTCAGATAAACTACGAGTTGAAGACCAATTATGTAATTAAAAAAGTCAGCATTAATATTACAACAACCAAGATTGTAAGTTGTACATATTATTAATACCCAATACGTTTCCTGTCTTTCCTGCGATGTCGGAACCAAAACACATCAATCACACTGTTTCCTTCCTCTTGGGCAGTAGAAATCAGCGCGATGACGTCACACGCTAACCTGCCTTTCGTTCGGGTGCATATTTGGCGGTCAGAACTGACGGAGCTGATGTCACACCGACGCTACCTGTCTTCCCCTGGCCTACGCATAGCTCTTTCTTCCTCCCTCACCCCTATCTCTCACTCTAGAAACTCTATTCTTCCTTGAAGGTCATCTCAACCGTAATTTCAGCAAAAGAAAAACAATTTGGCAATATGATAATATACAAATGTATATTTATGTTGACATTTGAATAGGAGTTAAAACATCCTCCTAGCTTGAAAAACCCGTTTAGTAGCAATCATCAATAGAACTTGACCTTTGTGTTAGACCAAGAAGTAAAGTATAACTGGAGTTAAAAGAGCTCTTTGCAAATTAACATTTTTATGACATTTTTGTTACTTTCTGCAACTGTTCAAACCGGTAGTTTTGTAACTTCGCCAGCTGAGCTTCCCTTTGTAGTCTTTACAATTTTCCTAGCCATCTAAATTTTGCAAATGATTTTTTTCTCTACCTTAAAGGCTTACATTTGACAGAATTTAAAATTTTACAATAGTATAGTAAATAATTTAAACAAAACATGCCAGAGAATGCAAGAATATACGAGCAAATTGAAATATACGCACTTCTGCATCAAACACCTTAAATATAAAAGTGCAACGTAAATTAATGTTTAACTATGTCAAGTGTTATATCCTACATTACTTTGCCTGAAAATTGGAATAAATGAATTCAACTGGGCATGAGTAACTGTTTTCAGTTTTAAAATCATTTTCTAAAATCAAATATCTCTTTACACGACACAAAGCTGTTATGAAAAGAAATGACATGCCTTTCCACGTAGCTGTTGATTTACAGACACGTCTATCGGGTTATTACGTTATTCAAAGTGATTCACAAAATTAGTAACGTATTATGTACTAAAAAGGCCATACTTCCACGCTTAATGCCAAGGACACAACAAGAATATGTTTACGTGGCGCATATGTTCACATATTACCAATGGATATAACGATAGAACCAGAGCAATTCTATGTGCTTAATGTTTCATTTCCTATAAATAATAATGAACACTAATTCTAATGTCTTTTGGGTAATTTATATATTAAGAAAGCTAAGAAAACGTGAGTAAAATTGTAATTCATCAAACCCATTAAATTTATCATGCAGCCCAGGTTGGGAACAGATGATTTAAACTATTATTATAGACGTTATACTTAAGTAATTCAAACAAATATATGATTAATTTATAAACAGAGAAACAGTTCCAATTGTACGCTTGTCCAGTATTTATGAAAGCAAATAAATGATGACTTTGTTGCATAAGGAGCGAGGTAAGCTAGGTGTGCAGCCTAACTGTCTGGGTTGCTCTAAATTTGTGCCCTCATGCTACATCTTCGATGCTATTTCTCCCTTTCTCCATAACAATTATCTAACTGGAGTGATAAACAATCAATAAATGAAACATACAACAGCTGACAGATATATTACATAAATCTTTCCACAATAAAGAAGAAATTGAAAAGAAGAAGAAGAAGAAGAAGAAGAAGAAGAAGAAGAAGAAGAAGAAGAAGAAGAAGAAGAAGAAGAAGAAGAAGAAGAAGAAGAAGAAGAAGAAGAAGAAGAAGAAGAAGAAGAAGAAGAAGAAGAAGAAGAAGAAGAAGAAGAAGAAGAAGAAGAAGAAGAAGAAGAAGAAGAAGAATTACCGATGGTGACTGGGTTGCCGGATGACGCCAGATATACTTTGATGATTCAGTCAACAGCTCTAAAGTAAAGCAATATTGGCTCCAAAAATTATTTGGAAGTTTCAACGCCATGATAGAAAACTTACTCAGCAAGGTGTCACAAAAAGAATGGTTAAATGGATAAAATTAATTTCAAGGTAACTTCAAAGTCTTGTGAAGCCTAGGAAGCATGGTTTAATGAATTTAAAGAACCCCAATATGCCTCTAATCTACAATAAATATATTACTGATCAGACGTAATACAGGTACAAGACATTTTTTCAGATTTTTTTTTTTTTTTTTTTAATTTTAGTTTTTTAGTTTTTCAACATAGTCTTCTTGTAACTCTAAACTCTTCTCCCAGCGATGTTCCCATCTCTGTAACCTGTCCAAATAGTACTCGGCGTATTTTTCTGCAAAAGAATTGTTCACGAAGGTGATTGCCTCTTCATTTGACGTAAATCTGTCTTCCGAGCGCAATTTTCAGATGAGGGAACAAAAAGAAGTCCATTGAGGCTAGATCTGGTGAGAAAGGTGGATGGTCAAGCAGTTCAAACCGTAATTCGTGGATTTTCGCCATTGCCGTTGTCTTGGTGAAACAGGATATTCTTTTTCTACAAATATGACCGTTTTTCCACAAGTTCTGCCTTCAGCTTGTCAAGTAATGATGTATAGTATGCTCCTGTAATGATAATCGAGTAAAATAACTCCATGAAGATCCCAAAAATGTCGCTATTACTTTCCCAGTCGAAAAAGAGCTTTTGCTTTTCATGGAGCCGATTCCCCCTTTGCAGTCCACCCTTTGGACTGTATTTTTGTTTCGGGCGTATAATGGTGTGTCCAAGTTTCATTTTCAGTAATTACTCGGCGCCAAAACTCGGATATTTTGCGCCTAAACTGCGGCAACAGAGAGTCATTCGAACACGTTTTTGGTCTAATGTGAGCAAACGCGGCATCCAACGCGCAGACATCTTTCTCATGTCTAAATGTCGACTTAACATGTGACAAACACGTTATTTTGAAATGTTCATAGGCTCTGCTATCTCTCTCACTTTAATTCGGCAGTCGCCTAGCACCATTTGGCGAACTTTAGCGATGTTTTCGTTGGTAGTTTCAGTTTTTGGACGTCCCGAACGTTCTTCGTCTCCCAAGCTCTTACGGCCACGTTTAAAATCAGCTGCCCAAAATGTCACTAAATGATGGTGCAGAGACCCCATACACAGAATCCAACTCATCTTTGACTTGTGTAGGTGTATTGTCCTTCAAAACAAGTAAGTATTTAACGACAGCTCGATAGTTGAGTTTGTCTATTTTCATAAAACACTCACATCAACTCACTCAAACGACTGTTACATAGCAAGTGAGCGTCCAAAATGGCTGAAAAGTTGGTGAGTAGCTGTCAACAGATGGACAACGAAATTCACTAGCTTTTATTTACGAGTGCTGCCATCTTCATGTTGAAGTCGGAAACTTTTCACGCCACCCTCGTGTCCGCCTTCTTGCTTATTACGCGATTCCGTAAGTAACGTACAATGTATCTGCCTAGTAATTCCGAAATCAGATGAACTGAGGTTTATATGTTACGTAATGCTTGCTGATAACATGAATGATAATAATGGTTTTTCAGGATGCAGTTTACAAATTGTGTAGCGGTATAGTCTTAAAGCGTGAAATGTTCTACATTTTATCAGATACTGAGAAAACCCCATTTTATTATGTGTACTCGTACTCCGTATGAGTAAAGCGAAAGTTATTTCACAATGATGCTCCTTTATACATATCACTTCAATGACGAGTTAGTCTGGTTATCCTCCTACAGAGTGGTTAAATACTTCGGAATGCTTCCACACCAAACTAATTTGGTTCACTTGCAGTTCCAAAAATATCCATTAAATAAACATTTAAATTAGGTTTGGAATGTTCTTGTTTCTTTATAAATCATAATATTAATTGTTGTAACCTTAATTTTAGTCTTATCATCACTAAAATAAATTAGAAAATATTCAAAATTTCTAATGATCTATAAATTTTGGTTTAATCAGGTATGAATTAAAAGTAAAGGAAGCATGAAAAACAAAACGTCGTTAATTGCGCAAGTGGTACTTAGAGTTCTAATTAGAATATTAGTTTGAAGCAGTTTTTGAAGCAGCCTGTACATCAAAAGGAAATAGCAAATAATGAGACCCTACCCATTGTAAAACCGACAAACACAAATGTAGAGCTTCTCTGCTCTACAAAATTGAGAGCATTAGTGACGAGAAAGTAGGCAATGTTTATTCATTTGTACAAAACGCGGTGCGACACAATTCTTTCTTAACGCTGCGGTCTGACTTTTATGTACGTGAAATGCATTTGGAATTCACTTTGTGGCACCAACTACGCTTGGCAAGATACAGCAATTCGACAGCTCAATTAGCTAATGGTGAACATTTAAATACGTACACCACTGAAATGCACACAAATAATAACTTACCTCCGCAATTTATGAATTAAATGATTTTCCTAAGGCAAATTGTACACACTTTAAGTTAGAAAGTACCCATGCCGCAGTTTCAATTCCTATTATGCAGATTCTTAAAAATCCGGCTAAAGTGAAAAAGTAATGTGTATGTTTGGACAAATACACATACCTCAAAAACCAAGAGACTGATAATGCCAAAAGCATTCAAGTATGAAACTAAAACAATTTAATTTAATTTCCTCCAAAGAGCAGCAAACTGAAACATTTTCGTTGTGTTTACTTTCACAAAAATTCCTCTTAAGAACTTCTGTTGAAAATTCAAATGCTTTTGCCGTTGGAATGGTGAATAATTGTTAAACCTAGATTTTAAAAGTATATTATAATATCGTCCTGTTTTTGAATTTCGAATGCTGATAAACAATAATACACCAATAAAAATTACGACAGAAGAAACGCAAAGCTAATCAAAGTACT
The DNA here is from genome assembly GCA_030765055.1 of Mantis religiosa. Lineage (NCBI taxonomy): Eukaryota > Metazoa > Arthropoda > Insecta > Mantodea > Mantidae > Mantis > Mantis religiosa. The sequence goes on along the minus strand of CM060949.1, from coordinate 38,406,090 downwards.
GCATTATTTTTGTAGTACTCGCCATTTCGAAATTTTTAATGAACGTTTTATCAAGATGCGGTGCGTCATATGCATAAGCTCGTCATCAACAAAAAGTGAGTTGTAATTACATAATTTCTTTCGGCATCTTCCATATAATGATAATGATGATGATAATGATGATGGTGATAGTTATCACTACAGGCCATGTACGCCCTTGGCCTCCCTAACTACCCTCTTCCATTCTACTCAGTCCTCTACTTTTCTTCTCCAGCCTTTAACCCTCAACTATCTCGAATCATCTTCAACATCTTCTACCCATCTTTTCCTGGGTCTTCCTCTTCTCTTTCTGCCATCAAGCTTTCCTATGAATATCTTCTTAACTACACTGGTTTCAGACATTCTCTGCACATGGCCAATCCACCTTATTCTTCCTTGTTTAATTTTCACCACTATATTTGGTTGTCCAAATAGGCACTGTAACTCCAAGTTAGTCCTCATTCTCCATCCGTCCAAGTCCCTTATCGCTCCAAATATATTTCTCAAAATCTTCCTTTCCACTGTAATAATCACTGTTCTTCTCTGGTTGTCAACAGCCAACTTTCTGAACCATACATTACTATTGGTCTCAGTACAGTTGTATATATTTTAATTTTAGTATTCCTACTGACGTTCCTTGATTTAAACATATTCTGCAAGGCATAGAAACATCTGTTACCACTTGCTATGTTTTCCTGAATTGCCACAAATATTTTATTATCTACTCTTACTCTAGATCCCAGGTATTTAAATTTTTCCACTCTTTGATATTTTTTTCGTGTAATTTAACTGTAGGTTCTCTTCTTCTTACATTCCCATCAGCTCCCATCTTCATATATTTGGTTTTACTAACGTTCACTACTAATCCTAGATCCTGTGCTTTCTCATTCAACACTACATAACCTTCCTCAAGAGCTCCTATATTCCTTGCGAGAATTGCCACATCGTCAGCATATGCCCCTATTTGTACTGATCTGGAAAGTACGGTTCCGCCAGGGTTTATGGGTAACTGTCGGATTATTTTTTCCAGTGCTAAATTAAACAGCAGTGTGGATACCACATCTCCTTGTCTCAATCTTGCATATCATAAAGGCCAAAATTCCAAATCTGAAGTGATTTTATGCAGACATTTATAATGATTAATAATTAATACAAGGCAAGAAAGCACAGCTCTTTACAGTATATAAATTCTTAGTCAATGGAAAAAAAATCATAGAAATTTTGTTTACTCAACGTTATACTTTTGCATAGGCCTCCAGTTATCAGATAGTTATGTATAATTTAAGATGCGTACAGATTGTTTACAGGTAAACTTGCCAATTCAATGTTCAGTTCATGCAGATTACAACTATTAAATTGTCATTTAGGTGCAATGGCGCTCGTATGGTCAGAACGAAACCAGTGTATGTCGGGCATTTGGACCACAATTCCTTCCAATTGAAGGCAGAATCACCAGTCAGGATGCTGTCATCCAGCATTCGTCAGGGATCCGGTCCTTGACATCGTGCATCATCGTTGAGAATGGTCGCAATTCGGGTGTTCCCTTAATCCTTTCTTCCCAGTGGTAAGTTATATTGGCCTATGTGTGATACTGGGCTCCAGTGGTACTAATCCTACATAAACAGAAATCTAGGAATGCTAAACTCTATAGCTAATGTATTAGCAATGATCAGCCGACCAATTCCTGGTGCTTTATGCTCTTGTTCCCGCATGACTTAGATGCCATGCTGGTTGCGTCCTAAAGATGTTGCAGGAGTCTGCGTACTTTCCATACCACGATTTTCTACATGTAAACTGGAGTGACTACTCGAAAGGGTTGGATGGTGATATTTTTATGAATAATGCAGATTAATAACACATTTCAGAACATAATGGATTAAAAGAAAACTTTATAAAATCTAACCATTTTGAAGACTTAAAATCTCTCGGTGCAAAACAGTAAAAAGTTAAAATTGTTTTATCATTTTTTTTCTTATTTAACCGATTTTTACACTATTTCCGTTTATTTTCTTATCTGTTTTCCTAGTTTCACAAATATTCACTATAAACATAAACACCCATGCCCAAGGCGGGACTCGAACCCATGACCCTCTACGCGGCGGAACACTAAGAGACATACACTTTAGCTACCATAGCTACGAGGGTCAGCATTTATAAAATGAGGTATTATCTTGGTCGGAGAAAATTCCTCACCCCTCCCCCACGCCGGTAATCGAACCTGAGACCCCTAGCACGGCAGGCAAGTGCTCTACCGACTGAGCTACGGGGCCAGCACTTCAGGGGTCTGGGAGAATCAATCTATACTTCTTTTTAAGGCAAGGCTGCACTGAAAATTCCAAATTCTATAATAACAAACCTATCATTATAAAAATTTAGCTACATAATAAGAGAATCATTTTAAACTTGCATGCAAATATTCATGATGCTACACCAAATAGTTAATTAATTATTAATTACTTTTTTGTGAAAATATTGTAAAAATCACTCACTATATAAAATGTTATGCGCGGCAAAAAATTTGAATTTTTGTTTTCGGCTAGTACAGAGTAATTTTAAAAGATCCACATTCTTATTTTTTTGGAATATTCTTGTAGCATTTGTTCTATAATATTTTCTCAAAATTTTGAAAATATTAACTTTGTTATTACTTAACACCATATAATTTTTCAGAACATGAGCATCAACAAAAAGTGGGGGGGGGGGGGGAATGTGAAGATTCGTACTTACATATTATGGACCTATCTTGGAAGTTTCACCAAGTTCAATGAAAAATTTTGACGGGTGAGGCATTTTGTATACTGAAAAGTGTTACAAAAAAGTTCCTCAGAAAATTAATTTTAAAGTAATGATTGTTACTTTTAATGATTCTTAAAACTCTTTTTAAATAGTCACGTGATGGCCTAAAATGGTGCAAATGGTAAAAAATAGCATGCCATGTATTACTACATACCCTAAGCTACCAAAAAATGCCAAAAAGGAAAGTTAAATGATTGTCAACGTTTTCGGAGAATTTTCAGTGTAGCTAGCTGGGTAGGTAGTAGGACAATGAGTGAATGAATGATTGAAGGAATGAATGAATGAATGAATGAATGAGTGAATAAAATGAAATAAAAATACGCCCAAATCAGTCCGGATTTATATAACTTAAAGCATTGGACATTTAGCTTTTTAGGATAATAAAACAAATTCGAGTAATTCATCCTAGTTAACTTTTGAATTTGGAACCTCTTCAGTGTATCAGATCGCTACACGGAGAAGCGGACATTGATATTGATGTTTTTTTTTCTTTTTTCTTTTCTTGTTTTATTGACTTGTACTGTGAGACAAATGAAGGGTTCTATTTGCTTAAATGGTTATTAGATCTGCATTTGTTCCAAGTGATAAATGTATGGCTCCAGAGAACGCAAGGTTTTCTTCCGTATATAGATCCATCTCTGCTCCTTCAAAAATATACGTAGGTGCTTTCCCAACACAGTGTCTCATCGCCGTACTTTCAGCAGCCAATGTAGTGTACCAGCAACCAACCAAACTGCAAAATTATGAAATTTCGTGTCTTGAAGCGAAACTCCAGTTGTACCAGCTGTGGTACTGAACGTAAGCGTTCTTCTGGACGAAGTTTGTGTAGTGCGTCTCGGAGGGCGGTCCAGATCAAGTCAGCCCGCTGACATTTGTACAAGCGATGCTCAAGTGTATCATCTTCCACACATACGCCACAGATCTTCGAATTCACTCGCCCGTGACACCACATCTTTTCTGCAGTTGGAACTGTTTCATTAACAACTTCATAATCAGTTTCTCTCCAGAGCGACGGAAGGTTACAGTTGCATTGGCCCAAACGCATTTCCAATCACGACTGTATTTTGTTTCCACATTAGGTCGTTGAATACTTGGCTCCACCAAGTGACGATAGAGGTTCTTGTTAGTCAGAAACTTCTGCAGTCGCTCCGCGGAATTTTCAAGAGCACGAAGCTTGGCGACTATGTTTGTATTCATTCAGTGTTGGTTTTTGTCTATTATTGTCTATTAGTAATTCGTTTTCAGGCTCTAGTTCTGCATTCATTGCCGAATTCGACAGCGTTGCTAGAAAACGGGAGAGGTATGCTTAGCCTATTAGCTATAATTCCTGCTGCTCCGGATGCTACCGTTACCGAATTCGATAACGACAGGCGGGATTTGGAACATACACCCTTATAATATGGAGGACTAGGGAATTGTTGTACCCATCAATATATGTATTACTGGTCTACAAATGTATTTGTGATACATTTAGTTATAATATACTCTGTTTAGCTTTTAATGTTGCCAGTTGGCCGTTGTGTTTCCACAATTTGATGAACCACGAGATATGCAATGTACATTTGCCTTCTGCAAATCAAGAATTATTCAAAGCTCCCAGTTCAAGAAATATTGCTTTGCACGGAAGCCTTGTAGTAAATGAAGAATATTTCAAAAGTAAAAGGAGATTTAAGTCAGGCATAAGGGAAATAATTGCATTGCAGTTCCTAAGAATGTAAAGTGATTGGATTTAGAGTAAACTCAAGGACTACCAACCTTATTTATAATGAAAATTACTATTTTTAAATCAGTCACCAAATCAAACCATTTATTATTTGAAACTATACAAGTTAAAGATATGTATGACTGAAAATTCATAAAAATTTTGAAAAAATCACCTTTTCCTCTTTTTAGTCTATAAAATAGTGAAAACCTTCCCGAATCCAAGTACCGGCGATTGTTCTCAAATATCCAAATACTCCCTGGAAAAATATATGGAAACTCTTCGGCTATCGTTTTGTACCATTGGACTGGAAAGTAACCTTGTATCAGTTTGTAAACGAAATCATTCCCACGTAAGCTAAGAAACATAAACACAATATAGTGCCGGTGCCGTGGTGTAAACATTGTGGACACGTAGATACGCAACTCTATAGAATAACCAGCTGCGTAATGGTACGTGACATCTGGAAATGGACCAAAAAAGCAGACGGGACACATGATTGGGATAACGTCTGAGAATTCCGTAACCTCAGTTTTGTTAGCTTGGAGTTTCCAGAAGGGGGCAACAGAGCACCCACAGATATGGTTGACTTTTGGTTTCTACCATTACTGCCTTAGTTTCGAACAACCGACTTTGAGTTTAAATCATGGCTAAAGGCTGAAAGATACAGGATGAGACGACACCCTAACATATGGAACGTCAAAAGAGAGAGAGAGAGAGAGAGAGAGAGAGAGAGAGAGAGAGAGAGAGAGAGAGAGAGAGAGAGAGAGAGAGAGAGAGAGAGAGAGAGAGAGAGAGAGAGAGAGAGAGAGAGAGAGAGAGAGAGAGAGAGAGAGAGAGAGAGAGAGAGACGGATAGTGCAAAAGAGCTTGCCGAAACGGATAAAGATAACGCGGAGATAAAAGGCTTTCCGAAACGAATAAAGTTAGATAACTAGAAAGGTCTAGTGCCGTCTTGTTCTTTCTAGAAATATGAGAGAGGAATAAAAAGGAAGCTGGGGTTAGTTGTAGGACAGTGGTAATCAGAACTGATTCGTGTGCCTGCAACTGTGTTAAAAAAAAATAAGAAATAAAAAAAATCAAATAAAAAAAATCCAAAGAATTTATATAGCATAAGCAAGTCATTTTTAAATGCTCTAATCTAGTTTGAAAGTTACGCGAATGTTAGTTCTAGATATGAATTCTAATTCTTTATCCTTGTTTTCCGTTATTGAAAATTTCAGCATTTTTCATAATTCAAGATGTTCCTTCCCTCGCAGTTTTAGTGTTAGGCTATAGACGTACATAGAGACATAGTGAATAGAATCTGCCCTGGGTTTTATTGTGAGATGCATTTTAAGCACACTTTTTTTACTTTAAAGCACAAAAATAACAAATTTTGGGCAAAAAAGTCATATTGATAGCTTTAAAAATTTCTGGAGCCCAAAGTTTTTGAGAGAAACCGAGGGAAGATTTAAAAAGTGGATGTATGGGGAACCAGTTGTTAAAATACTAGACCAAAAACTTAAGTTATTTTGTCGCAAGGAAATTTTTAGGTGACGTAACCAAAAATAAATAAATTTGACCATCTTTTCCAAACTATCAACGTGAAATTGATAAAATTTGGGCTGTATCATAGTGGCACTAAGTTACATCTGTGGTTTAAATCTTCACCAGCTAGCGTTATTAGTTCAGGATTTCAAATTTGAAGTCATAGGTATCCTTAATTAAATCATTTTTCGCGCTGAATAACATGCTATTCTATTTAACGGTAAGTTTTATTGAAAAGGGGAATTCAAAACTGTTGAACACAAAAGCAATTCTAAACAAACGCACAGAGACACACAGTAGTCAACCAAGCAATGTTTACGTTAAAACTTCAAAGTTAACGTCGTGCAGTAAAGCAACAAAGATTACTTGAACACCACGTGTTTACATAGTTGCAGGTGTTGATGCCGGCTGACAAACAATGTCACCACAGAACACTATTTTGGGGAAATAAGTCACAACTGGCGTTTGGTAAATTCCAATTGCCTGTGTTCCTTCTATACAGATCTAGGTTGAAGCAATTAAGGTTTGGCGGACAATTAACAATCAAAATAAGTAGTGAAATGTTGTGTAGGCATCTCAGCTGTGAGTTCGGTGGCGATCCTACCTAAGCGGAGTGAAGTGTGGCAACGATGCGGGATCCAGCATTGGTTCTCGGGGAACGTCAGAGGGCTTGGACCGCACGACCCGCGCGTATATACCTGGAAAATTTAAATTGTGATATATTTGATTTAGAATAACTGTACCGATGTGAGAAAATACAAGCATTATCAAGCGGGGAGTATGTCTTATTGCCTTAGCTTAATATAATACTCTTTGTATTTTACAGGCTGCTACGGCCTACTTTTGACATTTCTGATCTTATTTGTCTTTTGTAAATGATTTAAAAATGCACTTAACACGTAATATCAATGTTCTTAAGTTGAGGTAACTTTACTCTGCGCATTTTATAGAAGTCTTGCTTATTTTATGATATTTGTTTACATATCTTCCTGTGATACCTACACAGATACAGAATTTTGAATTTGTTTAGAGTTACTTCCGCAGCTCAAAGTTTTTCTTTCTTTATTAACGAAGATTGACAGCGGAATTATTGACCAGTGACTGTAACAGTTTTGTAAATGAATGATAGGTAGACAGGATTGCAATTAATAATTTACCTACATTAAAATTAATACATAAATTAAGAAAAACGAGTTAAATTTTCTCAGGAGAAGTCATTATCTGGCCAAGTACTGTGTTAAGGAACAGCAATTAATTATGTCCAAGTTCCAATGAATAAACCCTACAACACTTATTAATTCAACGTTCAAGTATCTGGAATTCACAACACTTTTAGTTACCACAACGCTGCAAAAAACACTCAGAGTTCTGAAAATCAGAAAGGGAAAAGTATGCTAAAGAGTTTAGAAGTCAGAGAATAAAAATTCAGTTTCAATTGCGAATAGGAAATTTAGTTTTGGCAATGTGTGAATTAGGATAAAGTGTTTTTCTAACATTTGTATTTTTCTTTAGTATCTTCAGGCAAGATTTTGTGGTGACAATTGTTTATAAAATTCGCATTAATAATCTTAATTGGTGTTCTTTGTTGCATTTTTACCATAAATTCGCATTAATTTCGCGCAAATTTTCGGGAAGAATTAATGAGTAATGTCATGGCTGAAATGAAAAGTAACAGGTAACTAGAGTAACAACTGTTAACCCCCCCCCTTTTTTTTCAAATTAAAATATTTTATTTGAAATCAGCAGACAGTAACATGAATAAAATCAAATATCAGACATCGCCAAACTGTAGCATACAACAAGTTGTGATATTTTCGCTTTTCATACTTGTTCTTTTTTCTGTCACAACTAAATTATATGTAGAGAAAAATATCTCACTATCCTGCAATCAAAAACATTGAAGGGATTTTTCACAGAAATTGCTGTATCAGGTTTTTGTCTTCAATGTCAGGAATGCTGTTACTACATCTAATCTGTTGTCATCTGTGGTGTCAGTTTATTGTTGCACTGCTTAGCTGTTATTTCAATGACCATTATGTCACTTCATTGGCTTTGTTAAGTGTTGAATTTTATCTTGCTTTTGTTGAATTTGTAAACATATTTTTCACGACTTCTAGCTTCATGCTATGAAGACATGAGTGTTAAATTAAAATTATATTTATGTAATTTGAAATAAATGTAAATGTTTCTCTGCAGATAAAAAATAATAGAAATTTTCTCATTTATTGCTAAAAAAATATTATTCCCGAAAAAAGGAAAAATTCGTGAAAATTCGCGAAAAAATTGCTAAAAACAAAAGCACTTGCCTCTGGTTATCGATTATTGACAATCCATGGCGCTTAAAAACCATGCTCGGGACGTACAGACTCACGGCAACTTACATTCTCATTGTTATTTCTCAAAAACTTATTTTTAAAAGATATGTCAGAAGTTAATTTAATTCAATTGCTAAGATTCAGAACAGAAACTCAACAGTCGGCAACGTGCTTCTACTATCTCATTTATTAACCTCCATTACGTTTATCAATTTAAGATATGTTTTATTTTTACACACATCCATACATACCCTGAGAGAAAGATCACATAACTCATTACTGTATCAGTGGGCAGCAGATAGAGATAGCATCAAAAGGCCGTACATAATGGAAATAAGGTAAATCCTAATAGAGCTTCTCTTCCAGATCTTCTTCAGTCCTGATAATTGGCAAATGCCGGAAAGGTGCTCTAAATCTAGGCCTGGAATATTTCCTTCCTAAATTTCCTCTCCCTATTTCTTATTTTATGTACCATAGTGCCATAGGCTTTAGTGCCGCATTTTGTAAGAACTTTGTTAAAAGACTTTCAACCAGAGTGATAAAAATTTAAGAAAGATTTTCAATTTGTAACTTTTTCAGACATTCAGACATTCCAGACATTTTTACATTACCATTATCCAATCTAAGAGTGTACTGTATTTTGTACTAGAATGAAAGTCTTAGGTAAAATAATGAAATGAAGTCCGGTCTTTCATGACCGGAATCCATTGTATAAAGAAAGGTTTTCCGGGCTTAAGACCTTGGTCTACTCAGGTCTATTTTGTAGGGGTTTCGTTGCCAAAGCAAGGAAAGAAGGAAAGGCGAAGAGCTACTTCAATAGATCACGGCTCATCTCGAAACTAACAGAATATCTCATATTAGATGTAGATCACAAAATCCTGATGTCGAAAGGAAGTGGCCAAGCATTCAAGAGCAGTGGTGCCTGACACTTCTTTTAGGAACTAATGACGTCAACTTGTCCTTCTTCTTGTGCATGAAACACTCTATCTTCACTCATTCAGATATACAAGCATTAGAAAAGTTGATTTTCAGTCCCACGAGTGCGTCATAGTTCGACAGACTTTAGACGACGCAAATCCGCCTCCCTCTCTTTTGTGTAAGATTTGGCATCATGGTTTAAGAACTTCTTCATTTTGTTCGATCAGTTTTTAAGTAACCTTTAGTTTTCCGTTTCTTAAGGTGTTAGATTGTTGCATTCTCGATGACAAAAGATAGATTATTATTCATTATGGGGTACAATCTATTTCAATTTACAGAGCGTTAGTCATTACAAGAGAACGTTCCTGCCTGATGTGTGGGTTTGAGAGCCGGCAGATATTAAAAAAAGCTGTGTGACTTTCTGTACTTTTATTTATTTATTAATGAATAAATTATTTACTGTGCATATTCCAAAATTTTACAATTTACAGCCTCAAGCTACATTTATTTGCCTTTACGTTGTTGCTACCTTGGCTTACATGACACCCTGGTCTTCTGCTCTGTCAGGTAGCTCTTAACCTCCATGCCTCCTAGTTAATTAACCCCTTTCTTCCCCCTCTCCCATCATCCTTTCTTATATTCTTTACATTTCTTGCACATTTTTCTTTTACTTTCTGTAAGAACTCACCAGAACTCTTCTTTTCCTCCTTTCCCGTTAAAATTTACATAGCTACTATCCTCTTCTCTATTTTCTCCCATTTTTTCCTCCCAAACCTTTTTTCTCCACATTGCAACCTCCTCGCATTCTGTTACATAGTGTTCTATGCTTTCTTTTCCCCCATACAATTTACAAATTCTCTTTTCCCTACCTCTTATTCATAGCGGAACAAAGTTCTTAACGAGACATCCAAAGTGTGAATTATGAGCAACAATGAAAAGTGCAAAAGTTCCAAAAGAGTATGTTTATATCTTAAAATGACAAATATCGTTCAGGTTACAAATGAATGGCTAAGGTGGTTTTCGGAATAACAGGTAGCTTTGCAGCTAAATGAAATGTTCCTATGAAAAAAAATATTTTCAAGAAAATTTTAGCTTTAAATCTAGTATTTTATTTATTTATTTAAAATAAACCCAATCGGACTTACAAGGACCTCGTAATAGAACCTGAAAAGGAAATTGATTCTACCAACGTTCACCATTGCTACATTGAGATAATGTAACAATTTAGGGCAAAAGGAGTAGAAAAAGTTTAGTGGTTATTAATAAAATGACAATTTTATAATTAGATTGACATAACAACTAAGGTGTTCACAGCAGGAAATCGGAACCAACTCCAATCACATGCTTTATTACACAAGGGGGAAATATTCTGTCTGTTTGGCTAAGGTTAGATACGAATGGATGAAAGCGTTCTGGCCAGCCTGCTTTCACGGATTAGGAATCGATTCATATCCTTAGCGAAACTGCCCCACGTGAAGTAAATCATGTGTTGAAAGTTAGTTTCGCTTTACTGCTGTGAAAATTGTTGCGATGTTAGTCTAATTATAAAATGGACTGTACTTGTTAGCAAGCTTCACAATCACTCTAATACACACATAGCAAGCCTTCTGAAGGATGCCAAAGTCAGATAGGATATGCTCGTTTCTCCAGGCGGAAGTCATGTATTCGAATGCCTCTGGCTTTAAGATTGCATCAACTTCAACCGGATGCATGCATCAGATCGTTGGCGCCTCGTGTTTAAATGATATCCTCGTCTTTGGCAACAACGAAGTGTGTAACCTTGGTAAATAAAGGAATGGTTGTGTAGAGTGAGAAGTTGGCAACAGTGGAAGGAACGCCACTGTCTGACATCCCTCTGTTGTTTCTCTTTTCTCTTTTCCTCGTGCCACAACCCCAGACCTTGAGGAGGACCTCGGTGTTGAGATAGGTCCGGGACGCCAGGCACTCTCTTTCTCTCGCTCTCACATACACACATCGACTGGTCTGGGGGGTGAAGAGGGGAAAAAACTCTCCTCTGTTTGCTGATCCATAGGAAAGGGGGATGATGGGTTGAGTTCCACCTAGTTCCTCGCCTTCACGTGAAAACAAGACACACATATGCAGTGTCGCTCTTCGTTATCTTCTTTTATCATATATTTTATAGACCTTCTTTTAATCTTATGATTTATTGCTTAGTTTAATTTTACGCACTTTATTTTATTCAAGAGTGTATATTCTTCAGCCATGATGCAATAAGAAACCAAGGAAAGAAGAAAGTGTCTGAAATTAAGACTGTACGATAGTGAAACAGTATTACTATAACAAATTCTTCTAAATATACACCATAAGATAGATATTTGCTGTTCATCTGTTTAGTACACACAAAGGGCATGTTTTAAACAATAAATGCTTTCAGAAAAATTCGGAGATTGTCTTCCTTATACCAGGAAATTGAGATTCTGTTGCATACACATTTTATTAGAACTCCAAACAGACAGAAAGAAGGAAATGACCAAGTAAAAAGCTTATACCTAACAACTAGAGCACTGTTGCACTTCAAAGTTATACATGTTCCTCCCAAAATATACTTTTCATATCAAATGTAATCAACTTTGTTATTTACGTAAAGTTTATCTAATGATTCCGAGCTAGGCAATGTACATTTGGCTACTGCAAGATGTAGTAAACATAATTGAACTATTATATCACAAGTCGGTTTTGTCAGTAACAAATTCACAGGATTTTACATTAATTCTGTTTTTTTTTTAACTTCTGTTTTAACTCCCCTCAAGATGCATTGCTATTTTCAATTACTGAAGATCTTTTAGAGCATATGAATCTTCAGAACGTATCTATTTCATAAAACCTAATATGCCCGAGGAAAGTTTATACATATTAAACGATCTATTATTTTACAGCAGAGACGTAACTAGAATATCAATTAAAGAAAAGTGAAAAATATTAATTTCTACATATTAATATTTTATCCATAGTTTTTAGAGAATGGCAAATGTACTTCGTTGCCAGCATGAAAATTTTAGCAACATGGCTTCAGCATTTGAATGTAAGCAAATGTAGGAAATCCAAATAAAACTGGAGAAAAATCACCATATGTGATTGTAAGGAACCTTGCGGCCCTCTTCACCTCTTTCTGTAATCTTGAATTTATTTAGATACAAGGTTTACCCATATTTGCATAGATAAAGATAAATGGGTGATTTTCTCAGATGTTAAATGTTATACAATTTGAATATAATATATTTACTGAACAATGAATATTTCTTGCCCATAAAATTTAACCTTTTTTAAACATAAATGTATTTAAAGTCGCCTAACACCAATGGTCTTATAGCGACAACAATAAGATGCTAAAACAAATTTTGTATACAGTTGGTCAGTACAATTAACATTTGAGGAACTATTAGGTTACGGTAGAGTATAAACACATAAGTTCACATAAACTATACATTCATAAAGAACCGGAGAATCGATATTACACAGCACTATGTTCATACTTGCTATGTATTACTTATTAATTATAGTTATTCTCACTTCACAGATTACACCGAAACCAGGTAACACTGATTAGATCTTTATATTGAGGAAGTTAATTTACAGTCTTGTAGAAATAAATACAGTGATTGTAGACTCTTCGGTTCATCTAGTAGAGCATGGAGATCTGCAGGAATTTTAGGAAGAGTCCTATAGGTTGAGTAGCGAATTTACTGATAATGGTTGGTTGCATGGTTCACAGTGTGGAGGTAATCATGTGTAAGCTTTGTATGTCCAATTCTAAGTCTGGAGATTAATATTTGTTGTTTTCGACTTGTATGTTTATAAAGACACTGAGTAGGAGATGTGTTTAGTTTCACTTGTCGGATTTTATTATGTACATTGGTTTCTAGCCAATGCTGTTTCCATTCCTCAATTATTTTCTTTTTGATATGGCTTATAACATCTTCATGTGGAATAGGTATTGGAGGGTATACCGGCGTTTGTTTTGTTGCTTCTATAGCAGCTTCATCAGTCTTTTCATTTCCGGCCATTCCCTGGTGGATGGTATCCAAGTCAACAGTACTTCTTTGTCTTCTAGAATAAGTTTATTTACAAATTCTGGATATATTTGATTATCAATTTTACTGGACGACAAATCTTGGAGGAACAATAAAATACTGGAATAATCTGAGTAAATCACATATTTGGGTAATTGGCTTGCCAATTCTAATAGCATATTTAGATTGATGTCAACACTGTTTGTCAGGTAGAGATTACACATACAGATTTCTTTAGGTGTGTATACGTTAACTGTAATCGCTTCTAGTGTAGCATTCAGTTGTATAACTTTTGGTTTATACTATTAATAATGTAGATCGCCACTCCTCCACTTGCATGGCGAGTATTAAGTCGGTTTTTATTACATGGTTTATTACTTTTTAATTGGATTAAAGTGGATTTAATTTATATACACTTTCTTCGTGTATTTTATGCCTAAAACAGCAAGACTTATTACACATTTACTCATCAGATATACACTGCTTGTTTTTATATAATCTTTTCAATGTTCTATGTTAAAAAAATTGCTTGTTTTCATGGCAGCAGTAAATAAAACATAACTGTCAAGATGGAGCATAAGATTATTCATTGAAATTGTACAATTAATACGCAAGAAACGAAGCATGAGTTAAAAAATAAATAGAAAACCTCAAAAGACGATATTAGGATTTAAATGTGTAGTCTTGAACATTTCAACTCTTTACCAATTTTTTGAAGCTAGCAAAACACTAAACTGTGTGCAAATGATATGGATTTGCCTTAAAATTTATTTACATTTAAAAATATGCATTGGAAAATTTTATTATTTTTGGCCAGTCAGCCTTTGTGAGTTATATATTCTGAGTACAATATATGCACACATTTAAATGGACTTTTCAGTTGCTTAGAAAGTGATATTTTTCACCGTTTATTATAAAGATTTCATCACTTCCCCTTGTAAGCAACAATCTGTGCAAGTGTCAAAATCACATGTTACGAAACACGCGAACAATACTGCTTTAAATTCGACATTAATATCGTAACTGTGCCAAGTTACTCCAATACTAGAGACACAGACGCCGCAGTGGAAACCCAACTCCCAAAACAGTACCTACGTCATAAGTTCCATAAATTTGTCAATCATAATCAAAGAAGAAGAAGGGAAAAAGCAGACAGCGACCCTACTATACATAATTGGTGTTGCTTTCAAACCTCTTGGCGCTCTAAATGTTTCGCCAACCTATAGATTTATGCCCGATTTAACCAACAGATGTTAAAACATAACACAGGTTGAGCAATAGTTGAAAAAAAATTGCATTTCACTTAACATTCGTGTTAAATCCCTTGTCAAACTAACAAGCGAAATTTCTGTTCTTAAATCCTTAACAATTGTAGTCAAGATGCCGGGCGTGAACTCAGCTGTTGATATCGATCTGCTATATTTAAAACCGTCTAAATGGCATTCGTAATAGAGTACGGCCTATGAGGAGAAATGATTTTGAGGAACTATCAGAAGAAAATTTTCTACGGACGTATGGATTGTCGAAACAAGTTCCTATGAAGGTTACTGCGGAAGTACAAGAGAGGTTAGAACATGCATCGAAAGGAATATGGCGATCTCGCCTTTGCTTCAAGTATTAATTACTTTGCGATTTTATCATTCACTGAATTATGTGGATAATACACTGTCCACCCCCCGTCTTAAAACGTTCAAGTCATTGTCCTTCTTCGCACTTCGTTTTAAATTTGCGTAATACTGAGTTAGAACATGCATCGAAAGGAATATACCGATCTCACCTTTGCTTCAAGTATTAATAACTTTGCGATTTTATAATTCACTGAATTATGTGGATAATACACTGTCCACCCCCCGTCTTAAAACGTTCAAGTCATTGTCCTTCTTCGCACTTCGTTTTAAATTTACGTAATACTGAGTTAGAACATGCATCGAAAGGAATATGCTGATCTCGCCTTTGCTTCAAGTATTAACAACTTTGCGATTTTATAATTTACTGAATTATGTGGATAATACACTGTCCACCCCCCCGTCTTAAAACGTTCAAGTCATTGTCCTTCTTCGCACTTCGTTTTAAATTTACGTAATACTGAGTTAGAACATGCATCGAAAGGAATATACCGATGTCGCCTTTGCTTCAAGTATTAATAACTTTGCGATTTTATAATTTACTGAATTATGTGGATAACACAGTGTCCACCCCCCCTCCCCCGTCTTGAAACATTCAAGTCATTGGCTTTCTTCGTACCTCGTTTTAAATTTACGTAATACTGACGAAGTTGTGTGCTGATTGTAGTAGTGACACATGTATTTGAATTAAATTCGTTTCCAATATTTTCCCATGTGACATCTCTCTCTTTTACATTCACCGCATCCGTCCTCTTATTTTCCACGATATCTTTACACTTCGTCACCAATTCAATTAACAATTATTTCTCCATAGATGAGAAATTTGTCTAACGGCTTTTGTTTACTATTTTGTTTACCCGCCATTTTTTTCAGCTTGTGCAGACGAAAATGAAAACAAATGCGCATCGCAGTACGTTGAGAAAATAGTACGACTCAGTTGATAGCCTTCTATAGCTGTAATATTTACAAGTTTCTTGGCGTGAACACGTGTTTGTTAACATTTTCAGAAAACAGGTTGGTGAAATGTAAGAAATTTAGAGTAAGTGTTAGAGCTGTGGCAATTGTTACGTTACATTTGTTAACGTCGATTTTAACATCTGTTGCTGAAATCGAGCATTCAAGCTATAAAACATTATTCTGTTAAAAAAGAAAAAATAGGATTTTGTTATTGAGAACGATCTATATTTTCACAGGGCCTTATTTCATCCAGTTTCACTAGTGGTACAAATAAAAATGCTATGTTCAGAAGCCATTTGTCACTTCCATCCATTTTGCAGCACATGCCTTCTATAGTTTCCTATACTATCACTATCTTTCTTCCAGATCTCTCTTCAGCATGACTGTGTCTTTTCTTTTGCATCACACCTTGCGTGCCCTTCCGTGTTTATTCCTTCAAAGCGCGGACCAATTGATTCCTTTGGGCCGCCTCTCCCCCGACGTTCGCTGAACGTGCATCATTGCACAAATCTTTCAACCCTTTCAGAACGGATTTTCTGCAACCATTTCATTCGTTATATGTGCAGTTCTTATATTCTAAATATTCTCTTCTTATACTTATTCTTCTTCGTAGTTCATCAATTTGTTTCCACATTTTTTTATGTGTGGTCCAACTTTCTACACTATTGTAAGGTTACTCTCTATACAACTTCTAAAATGATTTTTTTTTTTTTTTTTTTTTTGCAGTTTTTGTGCTTAGTATGACAATGTTCAATGAAATTACCTTTCTTGGCCTGGTTCACTGTGAAATATATTCTTTACCCAGGTGTTAGATTTGTCATTAAATTTTCTTCCTTTCCACCAATCGTCACATATTGCCTTATTTGGATATCAACTCGCTATTTGAAATGTACTTACAAGTTTACGGAATGCACCTCTAATTGTATACAATCTTTTCTTAGTCCTTTGTTGACCTGGTCATTAAAAATACAAACCAGACTGTACAGGAAATGGTTGCTTACTTCGATACCATTTCTTGCATGTCTTATTCCAGTCTTCTAATATTTCATGTAAAGTATCTTGAGCAATGTTGAGGTCATCCGATATACTGTCTTATTTATTTCGTTACATAAAACTATAATACCCCTCTTCCAACTTTACAGATAAAAAAGAATCTGCAATATCCATATAACTAATTGAGTATATATCTCGTTTCCAATTGATACCTTATAGCATGTTTATCCTTTAACCTGAAATAAGTTGAACATTTAACAAAGATAAGAAAGTATTATCTCCAAAGGAGTTTGAAAATGACTCAAAGGAATCAAGGTTTGATCTTCCACAATGACTGTGACAGCACCAGTAGTTTGTCTGCGCATGTGTATAGATAAGATATCTCACTTTAGGTATTCATAAAAACATTCACTGAAGTGTAATATAATATTTTTCTGACCTAGCTTGATTTTTCTTGGCCAAACTATAAGATTTTAATCCTGAATATCTCCATATAAACGGGATTAAAGTCTATTGGACAGCCACTGTGTCACCATACGCGTAAAGTGCTGCTTTTGAAGTAACATGCATTGTTTTTTACTCAACCATATTTTCAGCTACTACTTTTTTGACTTATTTCAGATTCCAGAACAAATGCAGAGAAAGAATTACAGATCTTCTGATTTTCAGTAAACCCAAAGAGATGGTATTGATTACAATGTAAATACAGAACAATAATACCAAATTCTTGCAACTTACAGGTAAAGTAATTGTTAGTTATGACATGGTTGTGGATTTTCCAAGGTATAAAATGCGGCCAATAATGAAGTCTACAATAAGGTGAAATATCAATTTACATATAACATATACTATTAATTTATTTGTTTAAACTTTTTGCACATACCAGAAGCAACTGTACATATGGCATGTACTTTATAATCATCCAAGTATACAGCTAAAACTTTTATACAAAAACAAGATTCAGTTCAGTAATCTTATGACAAAGCTTTATGAATGTTTCTTAAGCACAAAGCTCGTGTTTAATGGTGCCCACTTAAGAACATCTTTATAAATTTATTGATAAACTTAGAGACCAGTTCATTTTATAAGTAGGTGGAAAATATAAGAAATTTTCATAAACTTAAAGCATGACAAAATGTAAGTGGCTGTTATTCTAGTATATTTATAGTCCATTTACATTTAATCTGCTGTGTAAATAAATTTATGTATTGTGGGTGAATTTAACTTAAGTGTCAGTGTCACTAGTAGAAAATACCAATTCGTGGAGAACGAGGATCAAAGAGTTTTTTTTTTAATTTTAAATTTTAAATTTTACGTCCTCCAACGTTAAGTCATATCGGACGATGAATGAATTGGGTGAAATGATGCTCAAACGTATCCAGGGTCCATGGAGCTTAGAGTTACACGACATTTGTCTTTAAGGATAAGGGAAAACCCCGGCAAAAACCTTATCCAGGTAGCTCATCCTGACCGATATTCGAACTCGGGACCTCTTGAACATGAGGAGACACGCTACCATCTACGCTATCGAGGTGGGCGAGGAGAGGATAGGAAGAGGGAGAGGAGAGCAGAGGAGAGAAAAAAGATATTGAAATTTGGTAAAATTTTGTAAAGTATCTCGTTTGTCTTTATTGAAATTTTGATTACTACTAGGAATATTTAAACATGATCAACATTTAGTCGACTGCATTGTTCTACTAGACACAGATATCAAGATAATAAGAATGTACCTAGGGTAGTTAAAACAATCTTCAGCCAAAAAGTGGTGGGATTGTAAATTATGGACTAAGATCTGTTCGAAGATTCCAGTAACTGCAACCAATAAAGCAATATTAGGTGGATGGAATAAAAAGAATCGAGAGGAGCACTGGGTTAAGATCTTTAGTTAGTTTTGTGTATAATCACATCTAAAACGAATAATGTTGACGATTACTAGAAATAATATGGTTAGTCATTATCTTACTGTTTAGTCATTAGTGTTGAAAGTCATTAATGATTAATTCCATGTCGAAGTATATTTTAGTGAAACTTCAAGGTAAAAATTCCTTATTAGCTTATTACTTAACAAAACCTTTAAAAGAAAAAATTTAAAGCTAAGTAAAAAACAAAAAAATTAAATATAAAAGTAAAAATATTGGTATATTATATTTTTGTCACTCCTGCTCAGTGATGCTAAGGACCCTACGAGAAGAATTTTCAAAGTAGCAATTACATTTTGCTTGAAAGTAAAATAAAACAGCAACACATCAAAACATATAAATAAATAATAACTCAAACAAATACGAAAAATCATTCCAATTATGACTGTGTAGATTGTAAGATATGCGCTGGTACATAAGATGATCTACAAGACAATTTTAATTTGTTGGAATGCATGGAAGAGTGGTAATAAATTATAAAAGTTTAGGCAGTCTATTAGGAAACACTTAAAGTTGCAGTGGAAATTTAAAGTTAGCAGAACATTTTAGAACTCCACAGCGATTACATGCACAAGAATACAGAAAACATACTAATGTGCAAAGGCTAGTCTCCAAAATATAACTACAGATGCACTTTTTAAGTCTAAATTAAGTAATACATATTTAAAAAGGTGATGTTTTATGTTACATTGCTATAATTTTACAACAGTTTATTTTTGTATTACTTACTCGAGATAAACTTTTACAGAGATCACTATCAGTAAGCTTCTTCAGGTTGTATCTTTTAACGACATGTATGACTGAAATTTCATGAATGTTTTCAAAAAATTACCCTTTTCTCCTTTTAGTCTATGAAATAGTGTAAGCCTTCCTGAATCCAAAGAATGCTTAGATAGCATCCGCAAGCCATTTTTAAATGCTCTGGTCTAGTTTGAAAGTTACATAACTGCTAGTTTTAGATATGAATTCTAATTCTTTATCCTTGTTTTCTCGCTATTGAAAATTTCTCCTCGCGTCGAAGTTTTAGTGTTAGACTAATGCAACTTGCAAAACAGATTCATAGAGGCACAATGAATAGACATTGCCCTGAGTTTTATTGTGAGATGCATTTTAAGCACACTTTATTTACTTCAAAACACAAAAATTTCAAATTTTGGACAAAAAAGTCATATTCACTTTAAACATTTCTGGAGCCTAAAGTTATTGAATCACAGAGAAACCTATGGCAAATCAAAACATGGATGTGTAGGGTACCTGCTGTTAAAAAATTAGATCAAAATTTAAGTTATTTTGTCGCAAGGGACTTTTTAGGTGACGTAACAAAAAATAAATAAATTTGGCAATATTTTCCAAACTATAAAAAAAAAAAGACAAACATTTTTCTATATCATATTTGTACTAAGTTACATCTGTGGTATAAATCTTTAAAAGCTAGCGTTATTACTTCAGGATTTAAAATTTTCAGGCGTAGGTGTCCTTAAGAACGAGCTTCACTTTGCATGACCACAAGGGTAAAATAAAAGAAATAAAAAAATAACAACAACTACAACCATTAGAAATATCGTGCAACATTTGAAAATTAAAACTGATAATAAGAAATATCCATAAATAGATAATACAAAAAAATATTTGAGATAAACTGTGTGGTTTAAAGAGATCTTCAATTTTTTATGTCATACATTTTTGTCCATCTCTTAGAGTTTACAACTTATTAAAATTTCTTTCAGAATAAAGGGAAATGCATAGGTAAAATTCAAAATATACATTTTATTTTTTGGTTAATATCTTTAAACAAATTACACTGTAACCAAAATTGATAGAGCTATTTTTATATTTTGAAAAGCTTTCCGTTTAAGGGTAGTTTTGAATGGGGAGATGAGGTGTCACTTCATCGAAGATGAAAAATGTTTGATACTGAACCATCTTTCAGTTATTGGTTGTGTGTTCACATACATAGATACAGAACACACAAGGACGCTTTTCTGAAAATGTTTAGAGATTACGGGAGTTTCAAAATATGTATTTGCTGTGAAATCTCGGCATATTGTATTTATGTGAAATGCAACAGTATTAGAAAAAGTAAAAGAGCATCGTGAAGAAAGTAACACTTCTGAAATTACATGCAATGTGGTTATCAAAATGTCAAACTATAGCTTAGCAAATTTTAAAAGTGTTCTATAAAACTGCTTAACAAGAAAATTCGTAAAACAATAAATGTTAGAAAAGAACGGTTGCTTGTGCTGTTTCTTTTATATATATAATTTCTTGTGCTTTCTTTACCCTGAGTATTCAAACACTGAATGTGTTTCTTTATTCTTTCTCCTTTACAGGATTAAAAAGAACACGAATTATTATAGAAATCTACTTTCCATTACTACGATGTTATTCTGCCTGAATCATTTGTGTCTCATTACTTATTATCCTCTCTCTCTCTTTCTCTCTCTCTCTCTCTATTTTATAATGTTATTAATTAAAAACTTCTATGTATAATTTTTGCATTCTCACATATCGTTCATATTACATAATTATTTTTCCTCATATTTTAAAGCGAGGTACTTTGTTTTGGAATTTATTACAATTAATAATGCTTCAAAAGATTATATAATGATGCTGTATTCTGAAAGATGGCACAGCTTTCATTCATAGCCCGAATGTTCCAAAAAGCTTTTTAAATAATTATCTGTAGTTAATACCTGCTCATTAGTTTGTGTGGTATGCTTACTCCCTCAAGGTTTACAAAGGCTACTAAAGCCAGCAAAAAAAGTATTTCTCTGATACAGTTGATGTATTAAAATCCAATTATCAAAATGCCTACTCAGAACTGAACATTATCAGAGATTATAACGAAACTACTAAGTGAAAACTTGGCTGAAATGTAGCTACAGATTAAACATTTTAAACGAAAAATAAGAGGGTTATCTATGTGACTGTATGTTGGCATATTTTTCACTCAAATAACATTATTTTAAATATCCCCCTACATTCTCTACCCATGACAAATTTACATACTATAACTATTATATTTGTCGTAGAATTTGTATGAAAAGCTAATGTTTCGTCAAGGTTATATTACTTAAGTATATTTCTACTTTCTGTACTAAAGTTAATTAATACAAATGTTGCATTTCATTCAAAAATGCTCCACTTGAGCGCACCTTTCCTCTTAATTTAAAAAAAAAATCCAAAATGTCCTTATCGGGATTATAGCAAATATACCCTTTGGGTTCTCTGAATAATGATGATCAATATATCTATGAATTCCTAAGAATGCAACTTAAAATTTTCAAGAATCTTCCACTCCATGCCAGCCTAACTATGGAACATATTACCAAAATGTTTAACTTTCTCAAAATTGGCTCTGAAAGGTTTTTCATCAAAATACCATTCAAGAATATTGCAAAGACAAATTTCGTGTATAGCTATATTTGATGAGAAGTTTATATGAGCACCCAGAAGGCTGTGGACTGCATACGGAGTGTAACGGAAAGTTTAGTTGCCAGGTTTCAGAGGTATTTTCCCTAAATACAGGCAGTAAATGAGGATTTCATCACAAATGGAAGTAGTACTATACTCAACATAGCTCTGTGAGTAAAGATGGCTATTTCTTTTAATTATATGACTTTTCAAACGTAATTTTATTGATTTATAACTAGGCATAACTACGAAAAGCTACGCATCGCTGATATTTCAGCAGTCAACTGTTTCAGCAGCATGGCTGGTAATAAATACGTAAAATATGAAGCTATTAACAGTGAAGCAAACACATACATACAAATATAACAATTTGTAACTTAAAACTTCACTTAACTTATAAGAAATGATGATTTTCTTATAAATTGTCCGGGATCGCTATTTCATGTAAAACTTTTACACATCCTCAGCCAGAAATAACAAAGCTGTTGTCATCGTTACGAACGCCAGATGTTAATTTGTTCTTGTTAGTACTACCGAAATCTGAAAATGAAACAAATTTAAAAACAGAATCAACTGCTGGTATTCCAAAATTCATTACACGATGTTTGTTTTTAAAAATAAATGTATTTTCCCAAACTATTAAATCTATCGGACCATTTAATTGTTTTAATTATTTAACTTCAGGATTTATTTCATTGCTAAATGACCAAAAATGATCTGCTACGGCCGATTTATCACTCTGTTTATACTTAATGTAACGAAAATGTTCTTTCGTTCTGGTTTCCAAATTACGCTTTGTCTTTCCAATATAAACTTTATCAAAATCGAAACAATTAAACTGATAAATACCAGAATTTTTATTATTAGGGATATTATCTTTTTAGAGAAATGTAATAAATTGTTAATACTATATTTATTTCCAGGAAGTAAAGTTATTCCAAATTCTTTAAAAAAATTGAAAATGTTTATTAACCCAAGGATGGTAAGTAATTTTTTTTTTTTAAATTATGATCGTCTTTTATCTTTTAATGGTAGAAATACCATTAACAGTTTTCTGACATTTAAATGTTTCAATTTTTTTAAGTTAAACATACGCGCTCAAATAAACTTCTGTTCAGGAAACCAAAATATTGGAGCAAATTTAAAAAAAGAAACTCTTTAATACTTCCACAAATCGACATCATAGCCATACTACTTTCTGTGAAATAGTATCTACTTTATATTCATTGCCTTAACTTTAAAGATACTACAGTTAAGGAAAGGAAAGTATTTCACCAAATACCGTCTTGGAAGCTTTCATTTCTTCCACTTACAGATGCTCTCTCACATCAAATGTGAAACTTCTAATATTACCTATAATCAACTTTTCCTTGAATTTCAAGAGCTTCATCGAAATGATTTACATATATACACTGATGGTTTTATTATCCATGGAAAATGCGGATGTGCAATTGTTTACCCTGAACACACAGTATTACACAAACTACCTAGTCATTTCTCTATTTTCACATGTGAGTTATTCGCCATAAAAGAAAATTTGCAATTCATGTTAGAGCCCGAAAATCCTAACTCCTTTTTGATAACAATTATTGACTCATGAGTGCAATTCTAGCCATTAAGGTTAAAAAACAAAAAATGCATTGGTTCAAGAAATACAAACCTTATCCAATGAAGCTATCAACTCAGGCAAACAGATGAACATACTGTGGATACCATCACATAGACAATGGCAATGAACGAGCAGATGCAGCAGCCCGCGAAGCAAGCAGTTTACCTCCAGATGAAACAATTACAAGCATAACTTACCAAGATTATATTGTCTATATTAAAAATCACATCAGAAGAAACTGGGAAAATCAGTGGTATAACAACTCAAACAGCAAACTGCAGAATATAATGAGTAACGGAATATTAAGATCTCCTCTTAAACAACTGAAACGCAAAAAACAAGTGGCTTTAACTAGACTAAGAATTGGTCATTGCAGCATCACGCATTTACATATTATATCCAAGGATCCAGCCTCCATATGTGAGATGTGTCAGACAGCTTTAACAACTGTACATATGTGCCAGATACACAAAGTGGCGGACGAAGAACAAGCTTCCATCTGATGATTCTACTGTGCTTAATGATCCTAAAATAATCAGTAACATTCTACAATTTACAAAAGACGCTTCATTATTTCAGTTGTAATTTTAGTGCATCACTATTGTTCTCAAGTTTGTAGTGTCGTTAATTTTTCACTTTATTGTAAACCTTGTAAAAAAAGTCGATATGAGATGTTCGTTATTTTTTGGATTCTATTTAGACACTATGCACAGTAGCAATATGACCACGATTTAGCGACTATAAACAAGGTTGAAATTTAAAAAAAAAAAATTAAAAGGTCGATATGAGATGTTCGTTATTTTTTGGATTCTAGTTTTTTTAAGTAATAATAAGAGGCTATTCCTCTTTCCCCAGTCGTGGAAAGATTACCGAATTCCAAAGTCCTCTCATTGCTCTACGGCACTGCCTTAGCTTGCTGTATTCTTCTTAAAGAAATTAAACAATGAATACACACGTTTCTAAAAAAATAAAAATATGTAAAGATTAAGGACACTGGATGAGTGAGTAGAGAAATGCATGTATTTGTACACATCACATTCTTTTAATGTTTGAAGTCTTTTTGTTCTCGTAGTCATGCAGACTACATGGAATTTCATAGCTATGATAACGCAATCTACTTTTTAAAAAATCTGGATATTTGTTCCTTTCATATTATTGTAAACTGCATACTTACACGAACGTCTCTAAATGTATATCTCGATTAACAGGAATGTCAAATTTCGCAAGTAGAATTGGTAGAAGCTGAATAAAGAAAGCCATAATGGTAAACACTTAATATTATTTTTACCTAGGACATACTTTAAATTAAGGAGAGGGCGTTCATTTAATAAAGAGAAATATAATTTAAATAACCAGCCATTGTGCCTATTTCTTGTGATTTCTTAGTTAAAACTGAACTAGGTTACATTCAAACAGTATCAACAGAACCTCAAGTGGTGTTTACAAATATTTCCAAGACCTACACTTTTATTAATTAAAATGTCAATATAGCTATTTAACACTTTAACCAAAATAACTAAATATTTTGTGTAAAAATTGTCAGTAAAAGTGTTAAGTTCAATGGGATTATCCTGAAAATAATCATGTTTAATCTTTGTAAGACGCTACAGTCAAAAATCAAGTTTAGTATATATATATATATCCAACTTTTATTTTTGAATTGTGCTTTTCCCTCTGACTCTCCCTCCACCGCTTTTACTTTATTATGTCTCACGGCCGTATTCTAAAAGAATCTGTGTTGGACTTAACGGTAACAAAATATTTAATTATTTTTATATATTTTATGTCACGATATTCTTTAATAAGATCGCAGAAAATGTTGACTTTCTAATTATCTCTTAGGTTAAAATTACTGAGATGATTTTGCCACCAGTTTACTGAGAAAACAGACAAGAAGAATATAATTCTATGTATTATTATGCTTAAATTATATTACATACGAGAGAAAACAATTATTATTAAAGTCTTATATAACGAACAAATAGAATACTGTAAAATGATGAGTCTCTCAGGGACAAGGGATGCAGAAATAAGAAGAGTAAAATTAGCATGGGGTAAATTCTGGAGCCTAAAATTTATTTTTCAAAACAATATTATAATAGAAACCCTTCAACCCTGCATCATTCCAGTCCCACTATACCGTTGCCAAACTTGGGTACTAACGAAGAAACAGCCTCTGATGCTGCAAACATGCCAACGGAAGATGGAAGGGAAGATCCTGAACACCAGTCTAAAAGATAAAGTGAAGAATGAAGTGCTACGAAGAAAAAGTGGCCTAGAAGATGTAGCCACCAAAGCAAAGAGGATCAAATAGCAATGGGCAGGACATGTGGCATACGCCATAACAGTATGGGATGTGCGACAAGGGAGGAGAAGCAGAGGACGTTCGAGGCTACGATGGTCCCAAGAGTTCAAAGATGGGCTAGTCGCAAAGTGGATTAGAACGGCAAAAGACACACATCAATGGAAACAAGTGGTAGCAGCTCTAAAGCGAAGTGACACTGAAAATATGCAGTCATTTCTAGATATAACGATACAGTATTAATTAAATATAGACAGAGAACTGGTATCTTTCAGGGATTTGCTCACCCTGGAAAAAACGGCCGAGTTGACCCCATCAGTGCGTGGAAGGCCCCTGCTCTTAAAGGACGATATAGGCTATTTATTTATTTTTATAACCGATATTTATTAAACTAAATATGCTGTAGAAGAGAAAACTACTTCATTCTGCACAGATTGTGTAAGCGCGAGTATAAGCCTATTTCACTATGTGTACTGTGACGATAAGAGGTAGGAAAGCAGTTCGTAATTAATTAAACGACAAATCAGCATTTTTGTGTTCTCTATTGATGACTCCTTTTTCGCTTCAAATTAAATACATATATTTTTATTGAAACAAAGTTCTTTATAATTTTCTTTCTGTCATTTTAATGTATAATCTATGAATTCACTCGTAAAATACTTTTTACCGCACAAATTTGGCACATTTGCATGTTCAAAAACTACCCAACTTAAGTAAAAATCCTGCAAAAGTCTTAGACCTCAAAATTATTTATCGTACGATTTGGTATAATCTCAGGTTAATAAAATTGTTTTCATTGTATATTAATTTTAAATTTTATTGCATTTCCTTCCATTTGTACTCTTCATTTAATTGATGAAAATTCTAAACCTATCATTTAAAAAACTATTACATTTATAACATTTTGAGGTATCAATAAAGAACTGAAAGAAACTGGTATTATGGTAATACTCTGAAAATAGCGTTCTATGACACAAAAGCCGAGAATCTTGTTACGTAAAGATTTAAAAGAAACTTTAAGAAAGGGGAAATGTTTATGAAATAATTTTTACATTCAATAATTTTGAAATACAGATGGTTTTCGGCTCCTCTTGAAGTTTTTGGCTCTGCATTTTAAGATACCCATGTTTTATAATTTCTGTATTTTTTACATTAAATTTATATCTATAATATTATAATATTTATATCTATATTTAGGAAGAAACAAAACCATCATAATAAAAATACCAATGGTTTCTTCTATTCGGTTTTAACAACTAAGTTATTTGATAATATTATTATTTTATCGCTAGCATATAAATGTACTATATCAAATATTTCTTTTTTCGGTTAGTAAGTGCATTAGAATATAGAACTTTTGAGCTTATTTCTAGCCAATATTCATTATACGACATTTTGTTTATTTAGCTATAAAACGTAATCTGTTGCGATTAGTTACTTGTTCTGAACTATCTTCTATACTACTTACCCTTCATAGAGCAAGACTACTTTCCATTCAAAAATTTTGCAACAAGATTTCAATTGAAGTACACACTTTGGGGCTCACAAAATCCTAATAAAGCAACTTGGTGTTATACTTGTTCAGCATTTTCCAAGGATGCGGCAAGAAGTTTTTCAAGAAAATCCTTTCACTTCGATCTACCCTTAATCCTGTTAATTTTCCTTTTCTCAGAGGTGATACGATTTTGGATTAAAATGTCCTACATTTAAGATATGCTTATTGCAAATAAAATATATATTTTAAATTTTCTGGAATTGGCCTATGAATCCCTATTCATTCGGAGTAATTTTTGTATGATGATAAGCTATAGTTAAAGTACACAATTTATCTGAAATGCTTCTTTTCTGGCGTTAACCATTTCATAGATATTCTTGTTATTAATTTAATTTTCATATGCACAAAACCTGGTTAAATATCTGGTCCTCTCGTACTAAGATATTTAATAAAATTAAAGATAGAAACCAAACTGGCTCACGCCGGTTTAAACTCAGAAATTAATTATCGTGCGATTTGAATTAATCTGAAATAAATAAGATTGGTTTATACTTATAAAGATATATTCGACTTTTATCTCGTGGTCTTTCAAAGAACATGCATTTGAAAGTCATCACATAGCAATCTGTTTTTAAAAATCTGCCAGTTGACATCTATAATACTTACTCTTATCAACGAAATATATGTGTATGTGTGTGTAATGAAAGATTATTAATAATTAGTAGGTGGCAGAACAAACCTTAATAAAAGTACGTAAGCCTAGCTCATAACTGCTACTTAGAGGCTATATTTTGAAAAACATGGATTGCATATCTTTAGTAAAGAGACTTCACAATTGTAAAGTTTATTTGAAATATTGCACGAGTCAACGAACTTATAAAACGTGGATCTAACATTTTACACCATATCATAACAAAAGTATATGGAGATGATTCGCAATCTGTACATATTTCGTATTAACAGATTATCTTGGAAAAATTATATTTTTATCATAAAGACAAAGGTTATTTTCAAATAAAATAATTAATTTTTTATTCAATGGCTCCATTTTTCCTCTTTACCCTTTCTATGCTCTGTGATAGTGTTTTTTTTCCCTTGAATGCCATTAATTCAATTATGAAACTTAGAGATGGCAATGCACCATGTTCATAAAAGTAGTTGTCAATAACATCATATATTAACTTAGTCAATCAATTATAAAGATGAATTCAATTGTATAATCTCTTTGGTAATCGTGTAAAATTATTTAAAAATTTTTATTTAATTTATTTTCTCTTGTTATACAACTATTTTGATTTTTCTTGCTTTTTGTTTTACGTAAATTCAGAGGTTTGTTTTAATAAATATAAAGCAATAAAATGTGTATGCAATTAGGGAACTAAATTTAAAGCAATTTAAAATTTGCATTTCTTAGGCAAAATCTGACACCAAAAGTGTGGTCTTGGTCATTTTCATACGTGAGTATGGCGTAAAGCTGTGTGAAGAGCATCTTTAAATAAACAGAAGTGCTCCAGTTGGCAACGCCACTGAATGGACCCTCCCCTCTCCCTTCATTTGCATAGTTTAGAGGGGTGGAGCGTAGAGAGGGGTGGTCCAGACTCCGCTGACCGACATGCAACGGGGGTGGAGGACAAAGAGATACCTAATTATTAACTACACCAGTCTTTCTTTTGATAGGGGAGGCAAAAGTTTGTTAGTGGGAGCCCTAATTTTCTGTGAGACGCGAGGAAGGGGGTGTAAGGGAGTTCCCCGTTTAGACCATGTGGTAGACAAGAACTGTAACTTTAAGCGGCCAGCTGTTCTCTCTCACCGTATTTTATCGCCAACTTTTATTTGATTTGCTTGTACTTCTTCACTGGCATTACGGATTCTTATTAACTTTCTTGCTCTACTTCCATCGTCCGTCCACCTATTCAGCAAACTTATCTTCTTGTAGTAATCATACTTGAGAAATAAAGTACGTTTAGTACATTGAGATACAAGTATATGAATGGAAAACGAGAATCATCTTGTATTCTCCACTGTGCACTGTCTTTTTTTTCCTACTATGGTGAATAACAGAAATAGTAGGTATAGGTTATACAACGGATGACATACATTGCGACCTACTTAGATCTACCACCTTCAAGACGAAGGATAAAGGAACGCCACAAAGACGAGCGGAAATCTGTAATAGTTCTGAACAAGAAGACCCATTCCTCTCGTGTAGTTGTCCAGAGAGAGAGTTCTCTCGTCGAGCAAGCAACCTTCTAGTGTCCACGGAAAGTAGGCAGTTACTGTGATTTTGAGCAAGTATCCACGCCATCTGTCCGGCGCTACGATACTTACGCTATGGAACGTAGAAGCCCACATGGAACAGGAGCAGAAAGCGGAATAAAAGACGAATCTTGGAAGATGAGAAACCGCTCCGGCATTCGTCTACGGACTAGGCAAAACCACGAAGAATGCAAGGTTAATATGGAAGGTTGACAGGAATCGAGCACAGACCTTTCGAGCTGAATACGTTACTGTGGAATTATCTCGCTGGTCCATAGAAATACTAAGTGTTTAAACGAAAATTAATTTAAATGCTGGTTCTAAAGGCAGAGTCACAAACATTAATCCTGGTGAAGAACTGCTGATGGAATATCCACGCCACACGGTTGAAAGAAAGAAGAAAAGAAAGGAAAAGGAAAGAGTAAAAAAAGTAAATTGCAGCTCATACTTAGTTACTTCTTGAATTAAATTTTAAGTAAATATTTCAGGAAATGGGAAGCAAAGCCTTGAAAAGCAAACCAGAGATGTTAATTAGATTATATTCCATGTCTACCATAATAAGCTTTAGAAAGTTCCCTCACTGTAAACTTCAACTTTGCAAAACAACTGACATTCGTGTTATCAGATCTCAGATCTCCAGGTAGTTGTCAAATTTAAGGGACAGCTATTTTAGCCTACCTAATGCCTCATATTTCTTCAATATTTCTTCCAGTAAGATTTTTGGAACATGTAGTTTAAGTCCGTGTGTACATATAGCATTACAGAATGGTGCATTACGGCTAAAATAATTTTGATATATTTTTACTAAGTGTCTGAGGACTCTAATATCCCGCTAATTTTTTAAATTGCTACTCTGTTAACAGAAGTATTATACATTTGTATAATAATTTAAAACTAGAATGAGTTAAAAGATCCATTCTTATGTTTCGTATCCATAACAATAGCTAACATTTTATCTGATGAAATTCTTTGAACTGAAAACTCGTCAAGGCGCTCATCTTTCACTAACGTTTCTGATAAGAATTTACTTTTACGATATTTAACTGAAGGCAACCAAAGTGTAAAAGGAATCCCCGTTTGCTATTATTTAAATAATAAATGCTTTCTCTGGCAACGAACACTCTTATTCAAAGACTGCAGTAAATATATAAATCGCTCAATAAAAAATAAGTCAATGAAATTATTTCCTGCTTTAATTAAACCAGCTTGAGTAATAATGCTTTTAGGTTTTATGAGCGATAAATACCATACTTGCAGTCGTAGATATGCATTACTGGTGCTCTGTTTATCGTTTATAAGATATTGCACAGCTCAGTAATACTAAATTCGCTTTCTTTATAGCGAAATACTTTGGCACTACATATTATCATGTGGTTCACCTTATTGTGAAACGAATCCAACATAAAAAATATGATTTAGCTACATTTTAATCCTGTAATTTCCTTCTATTGTTTGTCAAATACTTACCACAACACATTACTTTTTTAGCTGTTACAGGTTCTAAAGATACAAGCACGAACAAACTAGGAAACTAGTTAGCAGATAGCTTACATGTCATTTTTGTTTACTTAAATGTAATGTATCTTAATTGAAAATATTATGTTTTAAGTGGCATAGCTACTGTAAATTATCCATGCAACGCGAAGACTTTTAGAAGCGTAAAGCGATTTTAAGGAAAACAATGTTACATACTTCAATAGTATAAAATATGATTATCTTAAATATTTGAAATAGAGAAAATATTACCTACGTGATGACATACCTACTTAAAGAGTCATACAGCTGACAAATGTTAGAGGTGACAAAATATTTTTGTTTTGATTTTTATGAACCTGAATTTATTCCAATTTCCTGACAAAGTTTCTCACCAAATAAGCTCTCGGAGACATTTCTATTTAGAATTGTTTGTCTTCATAGAATGACCAGTTAAGTTTTTCTGTGGAATCACCAAAGCATTTTCTCAATGCGTTTGTCATTTTGGTAATACGCATGAATATTGCTCTTCATTGAGAGGAAGTTTATTTGTAGAAATAAAAGTAAATTAAGTAAATGAATGCAGGATATACTAACAATAAGCATTAAAACATAGCGATAAATGTTAAAAACTTAAAGATACTGTAAGGTACTTAATAAAACCACTCTGCTTCGGGACGGGAATTGTAACATAAAATCAGAAAAATAAGCGCAGAAAGCTGTGTTACAATACGCAATTAAATATCATTTGTTTTAAAGGCTAAGGAATCATAAAATATAGCGAATGGAAGTAATATTTATGGGCAACTCAACAACATTTTGCTATCATAAAAGCAGAAGGTACAAATGATTACGCTTGAGATGTTTGACAAAGACGTTAATGGACTAAACGGTACAGCTGATGACAATGACGAGATAATTAATGCATTATAAACTTGAGGTGAAATCTAATATAGTGGATTATTACGACAAACCTGCAACACTATTAATAACCTCAGTTTTAAATGTCGAATACGCCCTCAAAGAAGTTGGAATACCTCGTCAATTCCTTTGAAAGTCTACGTCAACAGAACAATTCACTATTATTTATATACTTCGATAATAGCTGGGTGGTCAAATGATCATTTTTCATTAACAGGCGAATTCGCTCTTATTGCTATTTTGAATTATACAAATAATATCCACCCAAGTTTCGTAAAATGATTTAAGATTGAAAACAGACAAGTCAAAGACAGTTCCTTCATTGATGAAGAAAGAAGAAGACAAAAATTATTTATTCAAAACCTAGGATCACGAAAACTGCGACACTAGGAATTACCTTACTATTTTTTGTTGTAAAAATAAAAATAGAGGTTATTTACTTTTACTAACAACGCAACTTAAAATATTGAATGACTTCATTTTCTAAAGCATTTGCAAAGGCTTTCTAAAATTGGCCCACAACTGCAATGTAAAAAAGTGGGAAACTATTTCTTAAGTGACTGTTACTTTACATTTAAGGTGCAAAGTAAAATGCACTATTTATGAATTTTCAATGAAATATTCCGTTATTTTACAATTTTTCCTTTAATAGAACCTATTAATTAACTGCAATTAATGGGAATTAATACCTAAATTGGAAACCTGATGAGCATTAAAAGAAACACAATATGTTGTGAAGGTATCATGCCACAGAAAAGTTCGTTTTCTTTTTTCTTACGAGGATTTTATAAATACGCAGAAAAGCTCCTTTTTATTTTATGAATAGTTCCTATACTAAGTTTCACAGAATAAGGAAAACCGAGGCAATATCACAATAAATAAAAAAACGAGTATCACAAGAAATAGAAAAGAATCATTTGCAAAAACAGATAACAAATTAGTTAGGAACTATTGTGAGGCAATTGTTAAACACATGCCGTATACAGGTTAGGTTAGAAAGATAATTCAATAGGTATTGCCTCCAAAACAATGAAATATGGGTTAGACATCCTTTAAGCATTCAAAGCGAAGATTAAAAGATTTTTATTTGTTTCATTTATACCTCGCCTTTAACTGCAATGGTCATATCGGCGGCCGTTCTCCTTTGGAACATATCGAAGGTGTTAACTCGTATTCGTTGGGTTTTAATCATTAGATCACGTACACATTCGCACTCTCATTCATGCTTCCAGACTCTGGGCAAGATGAATTATCTTGGTTGGAGAAAAATCTCCACCCCACCGCCGGGAATCGAACCCGGAACCCTAGCACGGCAGACAGGTGCTCCATCGACTGAGTTACGGGGCCAGCTAAAAGAAATCTTCCTAGCCTAAACAAATCCACAATACAAAACGGTTTTAATTATTTATTTTATAAAAATGTCTCCTAACAATTTTGATCCAAATTACAAATGTATCGGATATTTGAATAGCAAGTTACCTGTGCTGAAATGTTTGCACCTATTTGGCCATCAATTATCAAAACGAACAGAAAGATAATTATTTCTTGCGAATATTTGTAGAGTAACTCTTTATAATATGCACCTTTCAAGGAATTTTATCTTCTTGTATATTTATGTGTTTATATATGAGAATTTATTTAGTAAACATATAAATATTTTGACCTGCATTTTAAGCAAACATTTAAATTTTGAAACGTTGTAGGTTCACATCTTCTATGGTGGTAAATACGAGATACTTTTAAATAAGGAACCTTTCATGGGTATAATTTCAGTTTACTGATAAAGTTGTAAGGAGTGAACAGTTTACCTAAACTTTTATAAAAAACGGGCCTACTACGGAGTCATTTTGGTATGGTAATATTTATCAACCACAGATCATGATGCTTCGAAATAGTTTGGTTACAAAATGAGGAAGAAAAACGTTTAACCCAATTTTACCTGTCACATATTTGGTATTAATTAGATGTTTTGATTTATTTTTAATGGAGGTTTTTCTTTAATACGGGTAGTAAACTATAACAACAAAGAATCTGGCATAGATTTGAAAGACAATTGTGTAATTCTCCCACAGAAGCGTTGATTAATAGCAAATTGGAGAAAAGCTAAAGCAAGATGTGAATTACATCTGAGCAAAACCGTGCCCTTGCTTTTCATAGAACTTCAACTGGAGCATTAGTATCAGTTATTCCTTTTGAACAGCAGGGTGAAGTTGAAATATGTACGTTAATTGGCAGACACAAATATGGCAATTGAGCGTTGTAACGGAAGTGGATGGCACTCAAAAGATTGTGTATGCACTTCATGAGATTTGGCATTGAGCTTGTGGTGCAGTAGGAATTATCGTATACCTAAGGTACAGGAGAACATTAAAAATGAACATTTTCACAAGAAGCATTGAAAGTCCCGAATAAAAAACTCAATGCAAAAGATATGCTGGCTGTCAATTTGCGTGTAAGTAATCTACATATTATTAAAGAAAGGCAAAATATGTAACTATGCTTGCCTTTATCATGGGAACAAATGTTTTTACGTTTTCAGTGTGTAGAATTCCAAACCTTTGGCGAAGGATCACTTGGTAATACTTTGGTAAACTTTCTATGTTTTATCAAAATCATTTCATTTCTTCAGATTGTCGCGGCGACGGGCATAAACGGTTCGGCGCGAATAAATAAAAGACGGATAGTGTTTCACAGAGATAAAGAGCTTGCATACGCAAACATAGCGCCGGAGATAAAGGACTTGCCGGCACAGATTAAGTTACGCTTCTGGAAGGTGATAGAACAGTCCATTTCTTGTTTGTTCCAGAAATCTCTCGAAATTATCAATGAGGTATTTAAGAAGGTGACGACTCGCCAAGAGTGAGTCGTGAACAGATGTAACGAGAGCCGATGTTGTAAACAGAAGTTTCTGTTGTTGTCATCGACCTTGATAGATTGTGTATGTGATGTAATACTGCTACTGTGAGTGTATTTCTACGCAAATAAAGAACAATTAGAATTTCGGCAAATTGGACATCTAATTCTACGAACCCAGAAAGTCACAATATTTTGTAAAATTTATGATCCTTCTCTTTTAAAATAATTTCTTCGTAATGAAATGTGCATTTAGACAATTTTCTGTGCCAGCAATCACATCTGGAAATACTTATCACTGTTTTCAACAAATCAGGCACGTTCAGAATATATAGAATTTCCTCTATGTGATGCTTAAGGGCTTTGCAATGATTAAAATCTATAGGGGCTTTATAATGTCTTATATGTTTTATTTATTATTATTGTTATTTGCACAAAATAATTTTTAAAAATAAAGTGGATTTGATCTACCCCATGAAGTATAAGACATTTTAGCTTTAGCACATTATTAACAATATTTTGTAATACTTTCTTAATATTTCAATATTTGTACAAAGGTTTTTCATATTTTGGGAACCTTTTATTCATATTCTTGCTGAGTCCATCTTTATGAAAAGAATATAATTTCAGTAACACCAATTTTCTTACTTGCGTAATTTTATACTTTTATTGGAGCAATATCTAACGAACAATTTAAGTAACTGCCTTGAAATGCATCTTGAGTTTACTTTCTCTACCACTTCACTTCCCATAACATAAGGGAAAAAATTGCACATCGAAATTTCAATGCAATTGCGCTCTTGAAGCTGCCCCTCCCAGAAGAAGAGTTTTTGGAAAATGTGTCAACGTGAGGTGTGTATGGTGTAACTGTGCGCGCGTGTATGTGTGTGAAATACAATTGAAAAGCGAAAGATTGAACCTAAACGTAGAAGAATTTGAAAACTCAAAATTAATATTTCGTCTCTCTAAATAAAAACAAGGATATTAACATACAAAAGTATAGAATCAATAAGTCTACTGATATGTAAACAATATGGTTAGAGAAGCCCCTTCACTTGTCACTTAAAAGATCATTCTTAAGTCATCCTGCTTTGAAGGATAAAAACTGAATATTTTTGGAATTCTTGAGACCCAAAATATCCATTTAATAGTTTTTTTTAAATAGTTAACTGATTTGGGGTACAATCATACTGGCAGACAAATAACATTTCTGAAGTTTCCTTTATTGTACTATAAACTTGTGCAAATATGAAATAACTATACAAAGACCATCACATTGAAAATTATCTTTAAACAAAGATATTTGGGGCGTTAGCCTTTTCTAAATAATTTTTCTTATCTATATATTGCCAAACTCTTAAATCGTACACAGTTAAATGCACATTCTGATTTAGAAAATTTGTAATGAATCCACTTCTGCAATTGTTTATATAAATTAAGCTACATACAAATTATCTATTAGGATAGAGAAATGTGTGGTGTGAACTGAAGCAATTTCGCTTGATGAGGACTTTCTTACATGTCTTAACTTTGGCACCGTCTCTTGTGTGCGCCGTTTTTGTCTTCGACGCATCTGCTGGGCAGCTGTTTCAACTGTGAGATCCTTTTCCTCAGGTTATGCTTAGGTGAGAGTGAGAATAGATACTACTAGTTCAGTCTGGCTCTGTTTATCCAAACCTCAGCCTACACACGGTAGTGTGGAAGGAATGATTATTTCCATCAATATACCCTAAAACAGTAGTTTAACTATGAAGCCTGGCAGTTAATTACTTACAGCATAGTAAGTCGTCACAAAAGGTGCGTGTGTCATAGCGTTTGTGAAACTTTGTGGTCCACCGGGAAACATATGAGTCAGTTGGAGAATTTAATGTCGTGTCGGCAAGTTGACCATAGTAGCTCAGTTGGTTAGAGCAACCGCACGGAGAGCGAGAGATCCGTGGTTCAAATCCCGGCCACGGTATCGAATTTTTCAGTCTGTTTCTATTCATCCAAACCTTAGCCTACACACGGATAGTGTGGAAGAACTCATTATTTCCATCAATGCTAGTTAACTTATAAATTTAATGGAGGCTAGTAATGTTCTATTTAATGCAAGTTGCCGACGGTTTGAGAATGCAGTCTTAACTGTTCCTGAGTCTTAGAACGACAAACTGTAACTGTTGAAATGTTACATCTTCTTTGTTCTGACGTAACAACACTTTGCAGTTTAAAATAACAGTTTCCGTAATAAAAATAGGAAGCGTAAGTTGCCGTGAGTCACTAAAATACTAAGCGGACACTCTTTGGGCGGTAACCGACAAATATGTAGAAACGGAGCACAGTTTTGGGTACCACATAAAAATCAATCACAGTGTAAGACTAAACCACAAAGGAAAAGACTTATATTTAAGTAATACGCGCCCTTTTATTAACTTAAGCTGCGCTTGTACATCACTACTGTCATTCCTATTTATGTTGCCAACTAATGCTGATAATCCATAACTATAACACAATGTTTCATACTGCGATTTGTTCAGTTCTCAGAACCTAGTTTCTATTCTAGTTTTCATAACGAGCCTACATGACTTACCAACCGCACCTTCTGCACTTCTGAACATCTTGAGCTAATGGGCACCTTGTGGATATAAATTCATTAGAAACGTAATTTACCTAAGCCCCACTGAAAATTTTAACTGTTGTTAATCTATAATATCTATTCTGTTTTGTGGTATATACATAAAAACAAATACAAGTTCACAGTATTCATACGAGAAACCATTTTAAATTGCATATTCCTATTGCAGATTACACTCGACAGCCAGTACTTGTTTTGACAATGGTGTTAAATTCTATAACAAACTTTGTTTTAATGCAAACCAACAAAATGTACCTTTTAATCTGTTTAAAAGGAAAATTTATTACTGGTTTTTATTAAGACCCTTCTATTCACTTAGTAAATTCACATCATATGTACCTGACGCCATTGTATTTTATCCATGACGATATCTTATTCAATGTACTTGATCTCAGACAAATAAATTATTATTATTATTATTATTATTATTATTATTATTATTATTATTATTATTATTATTATTATTATTATTATTATTATTATTATTATTATTATTATTATTATTATTATTATTATTATTATTATTATTATTATTATTATTATTATTATTATTATTATTATTATTATTATTATTATTATTATTATTATTATTATTATTATTATTATTATTATTATTATTATTATTATTATTATTATTATTATTATTATTATTATTATTATTATTATTATTATTATTATTATTATTATTATTATTATTATTATTATTATTATTATAATTATTATAATTATTATTATAATTATAATTATTATTATAATTATTATTATTATAATTATTATTATTATAATTATTATTATTATAATTATTATTATTATAATTATTATTATTATAATTATTATTATTATAATTATTATTATTATTATTATTATTATTATTATTATTATTATTATTATTATTATTATTATTATTATTATTATTATTATTATTATTATTATTATTATTATTATTATTATTATTATTATTATTATTATTATTATTATTATTATTATTATTATTATTATTATTATTATTATTATTATTATTATTATTATTATTATTATTATTATTATTATTATTATTATTATTATTATTATTATTATTATTATTATTATTATTATTATTATTATTATTTCTGCCATCGTCATGATCACCAAGTTGTCATCAGTTGTCCAGGAGACACCGAACTACGTCACATTTTTATCGTTACAAAAACTGTTGCACCCATTGCTGCTACACCGGAGGAATGCCGACATGTGGAATGAAAGCTCTATTCACCGTAAAAAAATAAAAAAGGAATGTCTGAACACACACACAGAGAGATTAGTGAGGGTTACAGCTTCAAATCGATACACAACAGCTCCTCTTCAAGTAGATTACTGTTTCCGTGTGACAGGTGTAGAGATATCAAAATGTATTCGATTGTACAAAAGCAGTTAGCGTTAAAGTAATCCCTCGTTTTTAAAAAATGAAAACCATATGGGCAGTATGTTGGTAAAACACACAAGACCAAATAAGGTGGAAGTAATTAAAAAATTACAAATTGGTGTGGTTGAGCGAATGCACAGTGTATTCAGCTGCAAGAGCATGGAATTGTTTTGGACGGACAAACGGGGGAGAAACATGAATTTTACAATGTAACCTAAACACAACTCATTTTCTTTGTTCTATTCAACTAATTGGTTTCGTGACAAGTGTGTCGCTCTTGGAAAAAATGAAACGAATTTTGGAAATATATCAATCGAAACAGGTGGATATCTGTTTGGCAGCATTATCGTCGTTCTTTCCAGAAGTGCTATTTGTCTGCTTTTGGTATTGTTGCCTCTCTTTGGAGCTGGCTGTCTCCGTGACATGTTCGATAGGGCGTAAACATTTAACCGGCTTTGTTAATGGAGGGTCCAAGTTTACGCAGTTTCAGTCTTCTACAGCCTTTATCCATTTTCTCTACATCTCATTTTCAGCTCGTTGTTGGAGATTCCAGAGTGTTGCCATTTTCTTCTTCTATATCCATCTCAACAGTAGCTCATGCCTATTAATTTCTTCAGTAACTGTGAACAATGAACAACTAGAGGAGGTCTTAAAACGTTGTAACTGCAGTGATAAATACATACATACAGTCTCTGGGTCTTGTCATGTGCAGTTGTTTCAAATGCAAAAAGTCGTCAATCAACATTGGAGACAGCATGCAAAATAATAATGATGAAGATGATAATAATCCAATGTAACATAACCTTTTGTACTCACATATAAATTATTTTTAGCTATGCTTCAACTTCATATAGATCTAGATAAAATTTACATAAATATTTTCTTACATATTTTATCTCAGACACATATATAGGTTTAAGGAAAACTAAAATATTTTAAGTATTAGTCGCAATGCGATAACTTTGTAATTGCATGACGAGGGAAGAAAATGAAACCAATAAAAAGGAACATGCATAACATGCTTAACCCCACAGCAAATATTTGATATACATTGCGTGCATTAAAGAGATATTCTTTTCTACGTACTCAAATTTTGACTATTTCTTCTGGTTCACCAGTTGTGCAAAATCATGTGAATGGAGAACATTTGAAGACATTCTCAGAAAATGCATTTTTTTAAAGACAAGAACAAGACCAAATACATGCACAAAATAACACACCTTGCAATTCTACACGTACACTACAATACTTTAAAGGCTTCTTATTTTATGGATTATTTAAGAAATTTTTGACTTAAAGTTGTCTCGTCTTAAGGCTGATAAATCTGTGCATTCTAAGTCCATTGATCTATTTTTATTTATTAAGTTTGTTTATTATGCAATATAAGATTATATTTTAATCATACAATCTTTCGATTAGAATTTATTAGCAATTATTTAAAAAATAACTAAAAATTTAATTGACACAAAAGTAGACCCACAAATGCACCAAAGTGTTGTTTTTATGATCCTAAATTTAATTTAGTTGTATTAAAATTTAAAATGTTTTCTTGTTAATAGATTTATCTACTTATTATAAGGAGCAAAATCAACATATGCTTATCGTCTTTATAAATATTTCATGTCCTGCTTCTATTGAATTACAAAGCTGTTAAAGAGAAATGATGATGCATTAATAATGGAATCCAGAAAGAATTACCAAGTTATTCTGGTCAATATGAAATGCACTCTTGAAAACCGATGTTAAAATATTGGAAGCAAATATGCATTTTCAGTAGAACGTATTTCCCGGGCTTGTGGGCCGTGGTCCAGAGGATGAAAATTCTCCTGACGTTTCGCTCATATCTCCGACGAGCATCTTCAGAGGATTATAGCTATATACTGTACTTGCTTCCCTGCTTCCAGCAAGGAAGAGATATGAGCAAAACGTCTGGAGAATTTTCATCCTCTGGACCACGGTCCACAAGCCCTGGAAATACATTCTATTGGATTAACGCCGGCCTTGAAAGCCTAAGCATGTAGTATGTATTTTCAGGTTTTATTTATCGTTTATCAACTCGACATTTCAATGTATAATTATTTACCCATACCTACATT
Organism: Mantis religiosa; assembly: GCA_030765055.1. Taxonomy (NCBI): domain Eukaryota; kingdom Metazoa; phylum Arthropoda; class Insecta; order Mantodea; family Mantidae; genus Mantis; species Mantis religiosa. The sequence goes on along the minus strand of CM060949.1, from coordinate 38,364,852 downwards.
ATCTGAATGAGGTGATAAAAGGATAGCCTGTCCAATTTTTTGAGAGAAGCACTATATCTGTTTATTTTTTATCCTAAATCTCAACATAACTTGTGTTTTCCATTGAAAAGTGTCACTTTTATTTTAAATTCATCATTGTAAATGATATTACTAACAGATATAAAAGTGGTGTCTGTTTCGTTTGAAGGATGTTTTTAATCGTAAAGTAAGGTATTGTTTCAGACAACTTTTATACTTAATCTGGAGAGAAGCAAAGAAGAAATTCATAATATCGGGTTCAGAAGAGACACCATTATGTTAATTTGTTTCTTGGAAATGTAGGGTTTATCTCCTTTTTCCCAGATGTACAAATGTTGCAAACAAACCCTGTTCATTCAAGACAAATGATAGTAGTAAATGGAAAAGTACTTACGTGTTTATGATAGCTCTCTAGTTTCAAAAACAAACACGTCTCACCTGTAACAAAAAGAAAATTCCTATTTGAACATATGAACTGGATTTATTCTTTATTTCGATACCGGAACTATTGACGGCTAAGATTAATAATTTTCTAAATAAACGATAGATGAACAATTGTAACACATTATTTCAATGCATGCTGTAAGAAGCCTGAGTTCCAGGTTAATCAGGAAGAAGCTATTAACTAGGGTGTTTAAGGAAATGTATGACTGAAATTTCATGAACATTTTCAAAAAATCTCCTTTTCCTCTTTTTAGTTTATAAAATGATGTAAGCTTTCCTGATAGCGTCCGCAAGTCATTTTTAAATGCTCTAATCCAGTTTGAAAGTTACGTGAATCCTAGTGTTAGATATGAATTTTAATTCTTTATCCTTTTCTCGCTATTGAAAATTTCAACGTTTTTCATAATTTACAGATGCTCTTTGCGTTGCGGTTTTAATGTTAGTTAATGAAAATGCTATACACGTTCATAGGGACACAGTGAATAGAGACTGCTCTGGGTCTTATTGTCAGTTGCATTTTAAGCATACTTTCTTTAATTCAAAACACAAACATGTCAAATTTTGGGCAAAAAAGCCACATTCATAGCTTTAAAAATTCCTGGAGTCTAAAGTTATTGAGACAGAGAAACCTTGGATAAATTCAAAAAATGAATGTATTTGGTACCCGTTGTTAAAATATTAGACCAAAATTTAAGTTATTTTGTCGCAAGGAACTCTTTAGGTGACGTACCAAGAATTAATAAACTTGATCATATTTTCCAAAACTATCAAATTCGTGCTGTATCATATTTGCACTAAGTTACATTTGTGAAATAAGTCTTAAAAAGCTAGCGTTATTAGTTCAGGATTTTAAATGTTCAATCATAGGTATCCTTAACAAATGAAGAAAAGAAAATTAGCACAAATCAGTATGGCTAAGTAATTGCTTCTAGAGAACTAATGTCAACAAAACCGGTTGACTCAAGGAATTACTGGAACTCAGTTATTTTCAGCTACCACTGTGTACAAAAATACAATAAACAAAGTTAAGAGAATTCTCAGAATTTAGAAAGTCACTCACAACCATTCAGCATAACCTGAGAAAAAAAAATCTTATTCCTTAACTGCTAAAACTGGTAAATGATCCATCGTAGAGGAAACGTAATCAATTTAGCAAAATTTTAGAATAAGACAAATACATATTACTGATGATCAAATTATTTGCTTCGCACAATGCCAGCCAGTTTTAATGCCTGCTGTGTTCGGCTATCTTAGGCATTTTCATGTCCTAACACTTCAACCTCCTCCCAACAGAAATAGTATAACTGCCTTTATAAACTTCTTCAGTTTCTTGTGTCGTAGTTTCAGATAGTTTCTTAGAATTGTCAAGGTGCTATCTTCCAATTGCTCTTCAGTTCCTCTCTCTCTCTCTCTCTCTCTCTCTCTCTCTCTCTCTCTCTCTCTCTCTCTCTCTCTCTCTCTCTCTCTCTCTCTATATATATATATATATATATATATATTCATATATATATTCATTTGCATAGTCCCCTTTAACTTTTGTGATCATAGTGGAGGCTTTGCTTTCAGAAACGACTAGTGATGTAACTCTTTGAGCTAGGTTTGGCAGTTTTGGTTTTACTGCTTTTCGCTATTAAACATGCACACACACGTACACAAATTTCCACATTCACACTTTCAGGCTCTCTGTGGGAAATATTCCCTTGTTTTGTTTGTTTGATCTAATGGTATTATTATATTTCCTGTAATTATTAACAGAAACTTGTTTTTGTTTCGTGAAGAATCTGTGTTGTCCTTGTATTCAAAGTTTGCATATTATAACAATCAATATAGGACCTGAAATCTCTCTCTCTCTCTCTCTCTCTCTCTCTCTCTCTCTCTCTCTCTCTCTCTCTCTCTCTCTCTCTCTCTCTCTCTCTCTCATCTGATTAAATTCTTATTCCGCTTTACTCTTTTCTTTTTTGGCATTTCTTCACTTTGATGAGCCTGGACCTGCCAACTCGACCGGCCTCACGCCCACATATGCAGGGTACAGGTACCAATGGGAAAAAAGTATTAACTAAGAAGGAGAAAACTAACTTGCATATGAAATTGTCTTGCTTTATAAATTCAATATTAATTGTAGATACAGTTTGTTTATCAGTAATTTCACTTTAAAAACGCCTAATTCTCCCCCCCCCTCTCTCTTTCCCCTCCTTACAATACATCTGTAACCCACAAATCTTGGCTCCAATTTCCACTCCAGTTTAAGCAGAAATAGAGGCGATAAATTATTAAAATAAATGTTAGTAAGAAACTAACTTTTAAAATACTATAAACGTAAAGTTATATTTCAGCATGTTAAAAGGTCTTGTACAGATAACAGAGAGGATAGGATAGACTCTCATGGAGGGGAAGCGGTACATCGACCAGACTTGATGTATTGTGCCTATGCCCCAAGTTAGGCATCTAGGGCGGAAGGATGAATTGAGAGGAGTCAGAGGCGGCCAACTCCAGAAGTCACGATAGTGCAGAGGGTAGGATCCCTATCATTGGCCAGCTGTAAAATTTCTGGCACGCCAGTACAAGCGGCATTACATCCATTGTGGTCTGAAATGGCTCAAAGGCCATCCCGGAGACCATCGGAGGACCCTGAGAGAGACCGCCAGATGAGAGACGATGTGAAATGATAATGGAGATGAAAGGAGGGTACAGGAAATATGGGAGATGTAATTACCTAAATTACCTACCCACCATTCGTCTGGTGAACTGGGAGAACCCCCGACAAAACTCATGCCAGCTCTCTTTATTCTGAATGATTAATAATAGAAATGAAGACATGCTAAATAATTGGGACTTGGAATGTAAGAAAGAAAGCATCTGCAAATATAACAACTCTCAGATTATTACTTTTCGAATAAAATTCTTCAGAAATTATTAAAATAAAAGTTACCATAATAAAATTCACGAAAAGTGTCAATTCAATTAATTCATTTAGCATTTCGGTTACTGTCAAAGCTAAGCTCGAACAGCCCCATCTGCAGTAAGATAAATTCTTCATTCCTTTTTTTTTTTTTAATTTTTTTAATTTTTTTTTAACTTACGTCCTCCAACGTTAAGTCATATCGGAAGATGAATAAAATGGGTGAAATGATAAATGAGCCCAGGGGCCATAGAGCTTAGAGTTACCCGACATTCATCTTTCAGGATAACAAAAAGCCTTATCCAGGTAACTCACCCTTACCGAGATTCGAACTCGGGACCTCTTGAACGTAAGGCAGACACCTACCACCACGCTACCAAGGCGGGCTTCTCCCTTTTTGGCCCGTCTATATAGCGCAGATGGTAGCCTCTATCTCCTCCTGTCAGTATGCGGATGATCTCATGATCTTCGCAGTAAATAGGAACACGCGGTACAGCTTCCGGCAAATCCAAACCCAGCTCCGGGCCATTGGCGAATGGAGCGCAAAATGGCGAATGGCAGCTAACCCGGAGAAGAGCTCTGCAATTCTCCTGGCGAAAACCAGAGCCAACCCGTTGCAGCAGAAGTTCGTTTTACGGCGCCGTAGAATCCCATGGGTGCAAACGGCGAAGTGTCTCAGAGTGACGCTGGACCGTAAGTTAACTTACGTTCCGCACGTCAAGGGCAAGGTCCAGCTGGGGCACGTCGCACTCCGGAGCCTATAACCTATTTTCCGCTCAACTATGCCCATCCGATTCAAACTCCAGCTGTATCGGGCGATCATTCCACCTATGATTCTGTACGGCTGTGAGATCTGGGGAACAGTGGCTAGTACCACTTTCGTCAGGCTCCAGACGCTGCAGAACAAGGCACTTCGTATCATATACGATACAGACTGCAGATTCCCTGCTCACATCCTACATGAACATTCCCAGATCTCGTACATTGTCGATGTCATCCGCGAGAGGGCACGATCAATGTACGACAAAATCCAAAATCACCCCAACCCTTTAGTGAACTCCCTGGGCAGGTATGACCAGAGGGATCAAAGACGCTTGCCATCCTTCAGACTACCAAGAAACGTCTTGGGGCCCCTGGTTAACCCAAGAGAAACCCCAGATGTCTCTAGGACCAAATTTTACGCCTGATGGATCAAGCGATATACAACCCGTAACCAAAACGGAGCAAACACTTAAATCGTGTCTCCCAAAACGGGGGAACGCTTAAGTGCAGCTGCCTATAAGAGTTAAACAAGGGCATCCCATTCCAAACTCCCAAAAAATTCAGACACCCCAGCAGAACATGAAACCAATTAGCTCATTTTGCAGGTTAAGCCGCAAAGCGGCTAGGTACTGCGGCATAAGACACCCGGACGGGGAAAAAGAAAAATAGCCCCGCCCGACTAGGACTACCTCTGGACCTCTATCTCCTGGTTCGAATCTCGATCAGAGTTAGTTATCTGGATAAGGCTTTTTGCTATCCTGAAAAATGTATGTCGGGTAACTCTAAGCTCTATGGACCCTGGGATAATTTGAGCATCCTTTCTCCCTCTCCATTCATCGTCCGATATGACTTAACGTTGGAGGACGTAAATTAAAGATTCTTTTATGACGTCTTTTATCCCTATTCACATTTACAGCTATCTTTTTACTTGGCTGCGAATTTTCTAACCTTTCTTTCTTCCTCTGTCAAAGTTTTATCTCTCATCTTAAGACAGAATAGAGTTCTCCTGCCGGATTGGCAAGTTCGTTTCATACTTTACGTCATTAATGCTAGAACAATTCTGCAGAAACGGTAAGGGGGAGATTCCCAACATTGAAAGCCTTAGGCTACGTACAGCTTCAAATAAATTCTGATTTTTCTGGATTTTAGTTTGAAACGCTACTGATAATAATGCGACGCAGCTTAAACCACATTAATTTTAGCTACAATAACAATATAGATCTCCCAATTTAAATGCTTGATTTTAGTTTTCTCTTTATCTACTATGTACTTACGTAAGTAGAAGCAAAATAAGACGTGAAGCTTTCCTGGCGACGAATATGCTCAAGTTGTTCTCGGGAAGCAAGCCAGGGGAAAAGACGATTAGAAATTGACGTTTCGGGAGTGTGCATCTCTCCTATCATCAGGATATTTATTAAATGTTATAACCACAAATGTATCACTGGATATAACACAAATATATATATATATACATATATATATATACATTTGTGATTGTAACATTTAATAAATATTCTGATGATGGGAGAGATGCACACTCCCGAAACGTCGATTTCTAATCATCTTTTCCCCTGGCTTGTTTCCCGAGAACAACTTAAGTGTAAGTGGAAGTACTATATCCCTCCAAAACTCAACACTCACATTTCACTGGAAATATATCTTTTGTACTTACTAGACAGAAAGCATTTTTATAAAAAAAGCTCCGTCTAAGTGTGCGATCGCCCATGAACTACATAGCTCAAAAACGAAAAGTCAGGTGAATACCAACTTTGTATTTAAGTTCAGGTCTTTTAAGGATGTGATAAAATATTTTAAAAATCCCCCGTATCGGTCTACCCTTACATAGAACAACTTTAAATATTTTGATGAGTAGAGCCAGAGTGAAAAAGTCAATGCCATAGATGGGATTTGAACCAAGGATCTCCCGCTCTCCGTGAGGTTGCTCTAAACCACTGAGCTACTATGGCCAACATGTAAATTCTCCAACTGACTCATATGTTTCCTGGTAGACCACTAGGGGTTCTCATATGCTATGAGACACGCACCTTCTGTGGCGACTTACTAAGCTGTAAGTTCTTGTTCCAGGCTTCATAGTTAAACCACTACGTTTTTATTTTAGGTAAATTGCGTGTCTCATAGTGGTCTACCGGGAAACATACGAGTCAGTTGGCCGCGTCGTGGCTCAGTGGTTAGACTGCCTGGCTCTCACCAAGGCGGCCCGGGTTCGATCCCAGATAACAGCAAAGTCAGATTGTGGTGGACAATACGGCGCTGGGGTGGGTTTTCTCCGGGATCTCCGGTTTCCCATGCCATCTCATTCCACCGGTACTGCATCTTCATCTCATGTATCATCAGTGTCATCGCCTGCGGTGCCGTATGTAGTAAAAGCGGGTGTTAAACACTACAAATTTCATTTTACGAGTCAGTTGGATAATTTAATGTCATGTTGGCATGTTGGCCATAGTAGCTCAGTGGTTTAAAGCACCCGCACGGAGAGCGGGAGATCTGTGGTTCAAATCCCAGCTATGGCATTGAATTTTTCAGTCTGGCTATACTCAACCAAACCGTAACCTACACATGGCTAGTGTGAAAAAAATTATTATTTCCATCAATTTTAAATATTATTTTAAATTTATTTTTTATTGTATTGCCATATATTTAAGATATTTTCTTGTCAAATTAAACGTATATTTTGAATTATAGGTACTTATGCTTTACTAAAAGAAGAAGTAGTAATTTTATTTCAAATAGCAACAGGCTCTTTATAGATTTTTTTTTTTTTTTTTTTTTTTTTTTTATATCCAGATTTATTGAACCCTATTTTACACAGTGGTATATTAGGTTTAGAGTTGATACATAAAAGTATAAAATTTTAGCAAAAATATTTTAAATACTAGGAGGAAGAAATGTTTTAATCTAATGAATACTAATTTAAACTATTTCAGGCGTTTAAACACTGAGTTTATTAACATCATGAAGTACTTATACTGTTGTGGCTTCATTAGCAAAGATGTGAGCGGAGCAGAAAATTCAGTTCCTAGAGAGTCTAACTTGAATATTAATTCTTGTCTTTCTCTCCAGAAAATGGGACAACAGAAAAGGAGATGAACCACAGTTTGAAATTCTTCACCACACATGCACTCGGGGTTAGATGTTAAGTGAAAACGTGATAAGTATTCACCAAATTTACCACGTCCACTTAAAAATTGTGTCAAAACAAAATTTGGTATAAGAGTTTCACATTTTCCTCTGTCATATACACTAGGGAAAAATAATGTTTTTGTTAAAGCTACATTTGGAGTTGTTAGCCATTGTTGGTTCCATTCTTCAAGAATATGTTGATGTATTATTCTCCTTAAATTAGAAATAGGATATAAAGAGTATGTTACAGGAAGATTGGATTCTGTAGGCTTCTTAGCCAAGCAATCAGCTCTTTATAGATTGACTATTTCTTAAAGCCTATTTACTGTATTCCCCGAATCCCATTCTAACTACCAGGAAATATGCAATAGACAAATTATTGCAGCAAATATTTATCTGATTAATATAAAATGAAGTATAAGAATAATTTGTACAATGACAAATACAGAAAGCCATGTAAGTGCAACATACATTTCCTTGTCTCTTTTGTCTATTCCTTTTATATTTGTTAATCATGAACTGATAAACAATGACAACAATTTTTTTTAAATTTAATCGGCATTAATTTATTAATTTTAATAACAATATGTACTAATATTATGTTATAAGTCCTATATCCATTTATAAACAACGTTGTACATTTAAATATAGGCTCCATTACGAATGACTGAATATAAAGAGAAAAAAATATGAGCAAAAGGTGCAGATAGCTACACAGCGGTAAAAGCTTCAGATATATAGTTTAACCACAGTCAATTGATTGACAGCCATAGTCCTTTAGACTATTACTCTAAGCTCATTAATATCTATTACAACATTTTACGATAGAGCACAGGCTTACGAATGTCATAAAGTAACGAAATACATTTTTACGAGGGATGTTCAATAAATAATGATCATAATTTTTTTACGTTCTTAATTTTTGCACTAAAATTCAATCTTATTATATTCTGTTAGCTTAATGTGAAACAAACACACCGTAGTAGTTTCATTGTTGGTACTCCTGGTTCCCGCCTGTGAGAACCAGGTAAGTACAGAGATGTTCAGTATCGCCTACCGCTGCAATGGAGGTAACATGAAGTTGAAGTTGATGTTACAGGAAGATCCAGAGTTTCTTTCAAACGTAATCACTGCTGATGGAACTTGGCTACATCATTTTGATCCTGAGACCAAATAGCAAAGCTCAGTGTGGAAATCTCCTTCATCCCCAACCCCATAAAAAGCAAAAGTGGTTGCTTCTGCTGGGAAAGTTATTGTCATTTCATTCTTTGATATTCATGGAATGGTTTATCAGCATGTTCTACCTGCACACACATCAGTAACTAGACAATGCTACAGGGATGTCCTGAAAACATTGCAAGTCCATATCAGGCGCCAAAGACCACATTTCCGTGAAGCAGGCTGGATGCTGCACCACGATAATGCGCGGCCGCATATTGCCAATGTTGTTGCTGAATATCTTGCAAAAATCAACGTGAAGTGCATCCCTCATCCTCCCTATAGTCCGGATTTAGCCCTATGTGACCTTTTTCTATTCTGTAACTTGAAGAAACGCCTTCGTGGGAGGCATTATCCATCATCAGAATCAGTGGTGAAGGCAGGGTAGGCGATTTTGAAGGATCTCTCAAAAAATGGTTTCCAGCATGTTTTTGAAGACTGGCAGAAACTCAGGGACAAGTGCATCGCATTCAGGGGAGACTATTTTGAGAAGGGCCATCAAAATTATGAGGATGAGTAAATGTACGTTGTAAAAAAAAAAAAAAAGTGATCATTCTTTATTAAACAGCCCTTGTACTACGAAAATATATTATAATTTTATAAAAATAAATGGTGTGTGATTTATCATTTATTATACTAATACTTCTTCAATACAATAAACACGAGTACATATCTAAACTTCATTTGTAAGGTGTTTAAAGACTGTTCTCTAGACACGGCATCACAGGGGACAGACTGATGGTACATAAACTGTTCATGAGATAGGTTTAGGTTATGTCTTTCTCATTTAAGAGAACTGAGAAAATCTGACTGACTGGAAGGACAGCTTTAGAAAGCTGTGAAATGCGGACCTCCCGACGAGTCAGTGGCCTGGTGACATAGGCCGCCCCTGTTGGCATAAGGTGAATCAGGGTCACGTAATCTCTTAAATAGTTACCGGAACACTCAACGTATACCTATACAAACTAACAAAGAGAATTTGACATTTTCATGCTAAAGTGATTTTTATGAAAACATGAAGGAACACACTTTGTTTCCCTGTGGCTTAGGGAGAAATCTGTCATGCGGGTATAAGAAGCTCATAGCTTCTTGAATAAAATAATTCCCAACTTCTTATATCAAAAGATTAACGAGTTTTAAACCAGAGAGATTGAATCACAAAATATGAAATCTATGGAAAATGAGTTAGTGATATTCCCATCTGACCAAGGAAAACAGGTGAGTTAAAATGTCAATCGAAGGCTTTGATCTTACTGAAGCATGAATGCGGACCCGTGGAGTGGGAGCTGCAATGTCTGGCTCAAAAATCATGATTTCCTTCGCTCAGAAGCCACATACAATTTTTCATGGTTTCAGTTCCAAGAGTCTGTTCCTGTGTTTGATTTCTTTGTTTCATACTCTGGATCCTCATATCTCTAAAATCAAAACTGTACAATAGCTGTTTAGAATTTAAGATATGTGTCATTTCTTAACACTCTGGCTTTATGATCCAGGATCTGTCACACATAGCTGAAATGTATCTTACGCTATTATATTGCATATAAAAAGAGCGATCTCCTTTGCTGATACAGTTGTCCGATCTCTTTCTAGATACAAATCTTGCAAATTCTCTCTTGGCATGTTGAAAAATACGCACAAGCTGTTCGCGTTATGGCATCACTGTCTCGGTAATAAACTTTGCTGGAAGCCTTTTCTTCTCTTTCTTTTGATTTCTCCAGAGAACTGGTTTTATCTGTGAAACTTCTTAGTCACAGCTAAGGAATTACAACATGAAAAATCATATTGTCATCCTCTTATCAAAAACTAAAACTGCAACATATCTGATTTCTGCAAAGATAGGGAAATATATTGATATTGCTAGTAATACATCCTTTTCCTTTTCAGAAATAATTAACCATAAATAATTCTTGCATTGAAATAATCAGCCACAGTCGTCCCCACAAAAACCTGCTACTGTGAAAAAACAGGTCACTGAAGAACGAAGAAGTTCAGAACCTGTCCTTTAGAGGCAGCACTCATGCAAAGGTCTCCAGTGTCGGTATATAAGTAACATAGCGCCACCACCGTTTTATCTGCAAGATGGCGCTCACAGCATTCACTTTCTTTTGTTCCCCCCCCCCCCCTAAATATTAGAATTGAACAGTTACTTCATTGGGATATTTGTTTGGCATATGCATATTGACTATGTGACTGGACCTAAATAAAAAGCTTTTTGAAACACTTTACAATCGTAAACTGTAACAATAATGGCACATTAAAAGTTGCCTTAAAGTTCAATGTCTTATGATTTGATTTCTTTTCTTGTTTTATCATATCATACATATTATTTGACAGAGCGTAGAGGCGTATCGACCTCAGGTGACCAGAGCTGCGATCGTTTCTTATCGGGTCTTATCTGGTCGATTAGAAGAGTGAAATATTAGTAAGTTACGAAACACAAATAGAGCGATTGGAAGCTGCGTGTGTCTCTATGATATGTTTTCTCGCGCCTGTCGGTGTATGACACATTGCTGTCCAGAAGACATGATTACCTCTTAACAGACTATGCACGTGGATGTGCGATAAGTTGAGGTTAACATCTCTGTGTTGCGAATTTTTTTCCCGATACGCTTTCTCGCTTTTCCATGTAGTACATTAATATTATGTATAAATATTTATTGATGACATGCATAAAGATACAATAAACGTTTAATTGCCCGATTATAAGCGTTAACACTCCACCATACTTTATTAAAATTTATTATATAAATTTTAAAATCAAAACAAAAAATCTGTATACATTCGTATGAATTTAAAGTTTTCCTTTCCAAAGCTTTACTCGTTTTAATTGAAGTAAAAGTTTGTGGAAAGACTTATTACAGATGTCGTTGCAAGTGAAAAAAAAATTGAAGGCTGAATGAATAGTCGGATGTTAAATTGCAGATCGGGGTATGGTAGCTTTGAAATTTCAACACAAGAAAAAATCCTTATATACATGTTGGCCCATAAATTCTGGCAAATTTTAAGTAAAAGTATTGCGTGCAAAACAAAATATTTTGGAAATGCGATTTCTGTTACTTACAGAAGAGGGCAATAAAATTCATAAAAAGAGGCAAGTATTTTGGGCCTATAAAAGGAGATGAGACTAAATGGGAGGAATTAAGAATTAGGCGTAAAAGACATAGGTTGGTAGCATTATTCAAAGCTAATGCTGGTGTAAAGGCATGGGTGGACGTTAGTGTAAGATTAGATAATCCGGATTATTATGGACGAAACGATCATAGGTATAAAATTAAGGGTAGAAGATACAGAACCGACGTAGGAAAATTTTCTTTTGCTAATAGAACCATTGAAGAATGGAATGAATTGCCTGTAGCAGCCTTTCAGGGCTGTCCCCTGTCGCTGAAGAAATTTAGAAAAAATCTAGATGGTTATAGTTTAACTTTTAAATTATAATGGCATATAATATGTAAATAGAGAGTTAATTAGATATGTTTTAAGTGATTAAAGTTAAAATAATATCATGTTTGTATTGTTTATTGTGTTATTGTTTTAAATCTAGTATTGTAATTTGATCTGTATTCTTAACTCTGCCACCGGGTAGTACCCAATTGCAGTGAATAAATACATACATACATAGAGAATTATGTGGTCTACAAAACAGTGTGTTTGGCTTTCGTATGCTTGTTTGCTTGTTCCTTTCAATTTAATAAGATGGAGTGTCAAGTTGACAACAAATAGCATTGTACACATCTGGTTTTTGTGTTTAGTCAAGATGCCAAAGCCGCAGTTGGACAGGAACAGCTTCTGTTACACGATGTAGAGGATCTGTGGCATTCCAGTCTTAAGTTCCATTGACATAATATGTGCTTTTGGGCCTCTGAATCCACAAACAAAGATTTTTTAGAAAAAATTCATGTGATTTGATTCTTTCATATGACTTTTTCGATCCAATATTGCATTTTTAGACAAAAATTATTCTGTATGTTAACTGCTAACCTTTGCAGAAATAGTTCATTATGTATTTCGTTCTAGGTACAAAAAGAGATAGGGGAAGCTGAAGTGACAGCTAAGTGTTTAAGAGGTAGTCGTTATGTGTTAGACACGGTTTCCATGAGAGAGGAAGAAGTTCTGAACACATAAAAAATTACGATTTTGAGACATTCAATCCAACCACAACAAAATAGTTCGGAAATGGCTATTGCTACAATTGAAGTTAATTAAAGAGTTCTAAATTTATTGATGAAACTTTTTGTCCATCTCTTATGATATATCAGACATACAAGCTGATAAAAGTTTCCTTCCGAAAAAAGAGGCACTCATAGGCCAATCCCAGAACATTCAAAATAGATATTTTATTTGTGATGCATATATCTCATATAGCTATATAAAAATGCAATAAAAATTTAATCATTCTTGACAAAATTTTAAGACGAGGAATCTATTCTAGTGAATACAAGATTAAAGACATTTTTTCCCCATGCTGCATATTTAGGAGACGCTGAACTTAGTACAGTTTAATATTTATTAATTAAACTATTTTCTAGTTCAGTGTAAAAATCAAATTATGAAAAGTGCACCTTAAGAAGCATTTTTTTAAGAAAATGGTTCAGATCTGTGTTTTAAAATTCGTAATCCACGGACAACTTACTATATAAACACCAGGACTTGCAATTGCACTTATTTATATCGATATATGATGTGGTTAGTTATTCAAAATGGGATACTCTGAGTTTGGCAAAATTCACACATCGGACTTCTTAGGTACTTATTACTTGCTCGTCATTAAAGTGCAACTTACGAAAAGCAATGCATATGAAAGTGTTGACCAGGGAATATAGAACTCGCGGGTGAGATTTGTTTTTTTATTAGCAATTTTTATCGTTGCAAATGATGCTACGCTGTATGTATGTACGAGAAAGTATTGTTTATTCAACTAATGGCAAACTTAATGAACTAATGAGCATGCCCCATTCATTATTGGATTGTTAATTGAGAAAATTAATTTTCTCTTATTCTCGTACATATTGCTACACACTTAAAACTGACGCAAATACCTGCTGATACCTAAAATCGATGTAATTATTTCTAAGCGGTCAATACTTCATTACTACAAAGAAAGGAAGGGAAAGAAGTAAGAGATACAAATAATGGTGATGCCCTAGTCTGTTCATTACTCTTCATTTTGAATGACCTTTGCATAACTTGTAACAGTAAGAGATAGACCAAAGCTTGCTAAATAAAATTGCAGAGCTTGTTAAAGCATACAATTTATCTTAAATAATACTTTTTGTTAAGTTAAGCATTTTCTGGATGTCCTTTGTTAATGGTTTTTATTTTGAATGCTTATATATACTTTTCTCAAATGAAAGGTCTTTATTATGTTTTACCTCATAATCATGCAAAACCTTACATAGCGACTATTGCATACACCAGAATTTAACCTACAACGAAAATGCAATAAAAACGTTTATGTACATAAATGAAGTAGACAGAATAGTGGAGTGGAGACAGAGATAGTGGAGACAGAGATAGTGGAGACAGAAGAGTGGATAGTTAAAGTCATGTGAATTTACGTTTACACTTCTTATATCTAGCTTCTTGTTTTGAAAGTTTGTCCGCAACTGATAACCTTCAAAATATCTTAGAAAACCGTACATGTCATCTTCATACAGATCATCCTCCACGCTGGAGGTCGTTAGGCTGTAGACTCACTGCCGTAGGACGTCGGAGGCTGTCAAATGAATTTCGTCGTAGGTTGCACAGTAATAAAGGTTCAGTTAGGATCCACATTACTTTATTATATCCATATATTTATGCATATTGCGGTGTGCACTATTAAGAGGTTGGCGCCTAATATTTGCAGAGACGAAGAGAAGCACTATCGACAAATATCCAAGGTCCTGTGGCCGCCCCGTGGCTGAGTTGTTAAACCACTCTATCCTCACCTAGATCCAGGTTCAATCCCAGGCGACCGCAAAGTGAGATTTGTGGTGGACAACATGGCGCTGGGGAGGGTTTTCTCCGGTTTTCTCCGGTTTTCCCCGCCATCTCATTCCACCGGTGCTTCATCTTCCTCTCATGTATCATCAGTAGTGAGCGGAGAGATATGCGGTCGCATGCGATACACGTTAGTTGGACACAGGCTATGAATGACGTCTGCTGTACGGCACGACCATGAAATGTGCAAACGTCGAAAACAATGTAACGTAACAATCTGCGAACTAGTGAAGTGCCTTTCATGTGTATGCAGACGCAAGGTCAAGGTGTAGCATAATGCGACTGTTTTGTTTCCTCTCGCAGTGAGGCAGTTGTCATGGACAGGCTATACCTGCAGCTGTTAAGCTAAGGAGAAACGCACACGCCTCCGGCCTTTAATCATCAGTGTCAGCGCTTGCTGTGCCCCATGTAGTAAAAGCGGGCTTTAAACACTACACATTTATTTACACACTTTTATGGTCTTTGGAACTTCTCTTTCCATCCGCGTCCAGAAATTCTAGAATCTTCTGTGTAAATTTCCAGCGGCAAGAGTTCTCGCGAGTCAGAGCAATGAGTAGAAGGTTAGTGTGCTAGCGAGTGGGCAAAAGGTGCTGTTCACCAAGCAAGTTTGTGACGCCGGCAAGACTTCAGACATTGCAAGAGACTGGAGAGGTTTTCTTTTCGATTCCCCGGTGAATAAACCGACCAGAAAAAGAGGTTATTTTGTTACGCCGGTAAATCGGGAAGAATAGAAATGACATTGAGGTCATATTAGTGAGAATTTAAGAAATGCGTTCTATTAGTTATGCAAATACATTAAGCCTGCGTTATTATAATGAAATTTGCCAAATCCATTTTTGACAAAATAAAAAAAAAAAAATAACTAAACTTTCTTCATGTGAACGAAGTATGGGCTCTGCGACCTTGATGTCCCATGCTTGAAATATACTGAACATCGTACCAAATTAGTAGTTTTCCGATATTTCATTTTTTTAGTTATGTCGTTCACATAAACGGTGTGCGGGCCTATTTGTAAAACGGTTTTCTTAATTAAGGAATCTCAAGATGTATATTTCCGTCAAATATCTATATAGAATTATTGGGTAGAACGAAATACTTGTTTTATTAAAAGTAGTAGAGAGGTCCTCTCCTTAGTACGATGTGGCGTTGCTGCTTACCAAGTGAGAGTCAAGGTTTTATACAAGGTATCAGCGAGAGGACGTTTCCCGCTGGGAGACCTAGTTTGGGGGCACCCAGACTTCTTACGTCCCTGAGAGCAAAATTTAGGAGCTACGTCATTAAGAATTAGCGGCCGTAGGACCTGGACGCTCATCACGTCCCACCCTCCAACACTACAGCCTACTCATAACACCTATAGGGGGAAGGGTCGAAAATGGTTGTTGTATTGTTGGAAATTGTATAAAGTAAAGTTGTTTTCCGCTGGGAGACCTAGTTCGGGGGGCCCAGACTTCTTACGTCCCTGAGAGCAAAATTTAGCAGCTACGTCATTAAGAATAAGCGGCCGTAGGACCAGGGCGCTGATCACGTCCCACCCTCCAACACTACAGCCCACTCAAAGCACCTGCAGGGGGGGGGGAAGGGCCAAAAATGGTTGTTGTAAGTATTAGAGAAATTAAAAGTATAATTAACAACCCCCTTCAAGGACTAGCTGAATGGAAAAGGGATGAGGAAAGTGTTTCCTGTTTTACTTTTTTTATTATTACTTTAATGAGTTTTGGGTTCCACCCAAAAATTCGTTGTCCAGATTTTATTGGAAATATGTTTTGAGGTCTCCTTAAAATAAAACAAAAGAAACAAAAAGAAACCGGTTTAGACAAAAGGTGTGTGTGTATGTGTGTGTGTGTGTGTGTGTGTGTGTGTGTGTGTGTGTGTGTGTGTGTGTGCATGTGTGTGTGTTTACCTAAAAGGTCTCCGAAAAAGAACGCTGATTAGACTGCGTTTTTTTTTAATTTACGTCCTTTAACTTTTTTAAGTCATATCGGACGATGAATGGAATGGGGGAATTGATGCTCAAATGAGCCCAGGGTCCATGGAACTTAGAGTTACCCTACATTCGTCTTTTAGGAAAAGACCCGGAAAAACCTTATCCAGGTAACTCACCCTGACCGAGATTCGAACTTGGGACATCTTGAATGTGAGACACACATGCTACCATCTACGCTACCGAGGCGGGCACTGCGTTTGTTGTTTGTTTTAAAAGTGTGGGAGAGAAAACCCTGCAGTTGGATAGCTGTCGTATATTACGATTCTCATGAAGACACAGCTAAAGAAAAAGAAAATATAAACATAAACAATAAATGTTTGAACGTTTAACATGCAAGTTATTTGACAAACAAAGTATAATAACCTCCAAAATTGTTGTAACATGGAAATAAGACAGCTAATCATTTTAGAACTCATTTAATATTCTGTTGATGATGCATACAAACCGATCAAGATATCTCGAGCAATATCATTATGATCAAAGGAAAAAAGAAATAAAGAAGATACACATTGTATATTTTCGATTAATAAGTAAAAAAAAATCTCTTACTGAACGTACACGAAACGACCAAATTTTATTTTATCTTATTTTGTTGAGTTTGACGACAAACAACATTTGGACTTTGATAAGTCAATTAGGCAACAGGGCTGATTTAACTACTTTATCATGAATATGTTGACACAACTGACTTAAATATAAACTCCAATTCTTCCAATTATACCCAGAAATATATGTCTTATATGTAGTGTCAGTTTTCAGATCATCTTTTGTAGCTATTAAAGTTTATCGTCAGTAACATGTTGGACCAAATAAAACAGAAGATGGATGTGTACTCACATGTCTTTCTTTACTTACTCCTTGTTAGGTGTATGGGGGCTGAATTACTATTCAATGGTGGGCAACATGATAACATGATAGGATTTTCAGGATTTAGGAATATATGGCATATTTCAGTATGGATTTTATAATTGTAATCTTGATTTTGTATTTCCATTTGTTGATGTAAAAGGAAATAAATTACTATTACTATAACTTATTCCTGAATAAACTATTCTTGAGAGCAATTGTTGTACGTGATTCATAATAATCATTTAAATGTTTAGATAAACATTAATGGAAATAGTTTTATTACATATTTTCTTAGAGCTACAGGAATTAGGAGATGCATTTGGCTTAATTGATAGTTAAATATTTTAAGAACTTGTCGCTATGTATGGGCTTTGACAGTCATGTCAAGGGCATAACAATGTTACTACTCAATCGAAAATGTTAATTCCAATTGATGCTGTAGAAGTTATTGTTGCTCATAATAACGACTTCCTAAATGAGAAGAGTATAATATTTGGAAATGGAAACAATAACAAAGAATGAGTAGGGTTACACTGAAAAATTCAGTGCAATAGCCGGGATTTGAACCACGGATCTCCCGCTCTCCATGCGGTTGCTCTAAACCGCTGAGCTACTGTGGCCAACGTGCCGACATGACATTAAATTCCCCAACTGACTCTTATGTTTCTCGGTAGGCCGCTAGGAGTTCTCATATACAATGAGACACCGACCTTTCCATCGATTTATCTGAAACGAAAGATTTTTTTTTTATGTTTTAGGTAATTTGCGAGTCTCATAGCATATGAGAAACCCTAGTGGTCTACCGAGAAACATAGAGTCAGTTGGAGAATTTAATGTCGTGTGGGCACGTTGGCCATAGTAGCTCATTGGGTTAGAGCAACCGCATGGAGAGCGAGAGATCCGTGGTTCAAATCCCGGCTATGTCATTGAATTTTTCAGTGTGACTCTACTCATTCAAACCTTAGCCTACACACGGCTAGTGTGGAAGAAATGATTGCTTCCAATAACAAAGAATATCTCGAAAATTTTGATCTCTACAAAATATTTTTATTCGATATAAATGATCTGTTTTAACAATATCTTAATTTTTTGTGTAGCAATTAAGATATATTCTATCTGTTAGGATTTACCAATTACGTAAAAGCCATCCAGAATGAAGAGAACTATTGCCACATAATTCTAAATATACATTTCATTTCACGAAAATCGCTAAAGGCATTCAAACATTTTCGTAGTTTTATGGTGGAGGGTATTTTATTGAAAATCTTCGTGTTGCTTTCTTGGATGATGCTAAACGTGAATACCAAGTTTGGTATTTAAGAAACTTTTTGTTTTTGAATTATTCTGTTAACACATGCATGTACGCACACAATCGGCTCTCTCTCTCTCTCTCTCTCTCTCTCTCTCTCTCTCTCTCTCTCTCTCTCTCTCTCTCTCTCTCTCTCTCTCTCTCTCTCTCTCTCTCTCTCTCTTTAAACGTTCAGAAGTCACAAAATATTATTTCCGGTAAAATCTTTATATTTGACTTTAGCGATAACAATCTTCCCCGCCCGCCTCGGTAGCGTAGATGGTAGCGTGTCTGCCTCACGTTCAAGAGGTCCCGAGTTCGAATCTCGGTTAGGGTGAGTTAAGTGGATAAAGGTTTCTTCCGGGGCTTTCACTTATCCTGAAAGACGAATGTCGGGGAGCTCTAAGCGCCACGGGCTCTTTTGAGCATAATTTCATCCATTCCATTCATCGTCCTTTAGAGGACGTAAAATTACAACAACAACAACAACAACAACAACAACATCAATTCTTCCCCTAACCGTTGTACAGAAGGTAAAAGTGTATGCTGATGTAATTCTGCGTGCCAATTATTTTTCCTCATAATGACGACTATTAAATGAAAAACGCTGAATTTTTTAGTGTTATACGGCATTGAGCTATACAAAACAATACAATACCTATTAATTATTTAACTAGAGTGCGATTTTAGGCTGTGAATGTTAGATACCTAATCATACAACTGGCGAGTAACTCGTAGCTACAAATTGTAAGAAACTATACAGTGTGAGTGTGGACCCGGTATTTCATTACTGAACTGGTGTGTATTTTTATATATGAACCTAGTGAGGTAACGTGTGAGGCTAGCAATTGGGAGGTCAGCGGTTCGTATTTTTGCAGGGTAAGCGAATGCTGTTTGTTCGATATATCGTCCACCCCTAACAACATCGAGAAAGAGTCTGCGAGTAGCAGTTTTTTATTTCTATTATATACTTGTTCTGTTGTATTTTATACTTAAATAATAAGTTTACAAGGTAGCTAGCTATTAAAAATTTACTCTTTTTAAAATTTATAGTAATAATTATGACCACAGACTTGCTACAAATGAAATCAGTTTCAACTTAAGTAGTGTCGAATGCGTTACATTCATGAAAAACCAAATATAAATATATTTAGTTAAAATTTCATTTGCAACACAGCATAAGTTTGAGTTATTTTAAGGTTGAGACACGTTGTTCAGCAATACATTTTCAAGATTAACACAAATACATGATTAAAACCTATCTCTAATTAATATCTCTGAAGCTTTGATTCCGACCCGGAAAAGCCCACCCCACCCAAAATGTTAAATACATACGTATTTGTATTTTACGAAGTTCATGGGCCTAAGAACCCAATTATTAAATAAATACCATACCTATTGTACTTCTGAAGTTTATAACCCCGAAAGTTACCTATTAATTCATAAATTAAATACTACACAATTCTTTCAAATTTTATAGTTCATAATAATTAAGTGAAACGAACATAGCCAAAATACAGCTATGCCATATTGCTTTTCCAAAGTTCATAGCCCGGAAACTCAGATGTGCATTAACTAAATTCCGTGCTGATTTTCTAAACAGCATATCCATACACTTACCAGCCCACTAATTAAATGCTGCTCTTCCATAGACCTTAACAAATGTATTAACAAAATATGGTTTTCTAAGGTTCATAGTCCACAGACACTAACCAGTGTGTACATTAATTAACTACTGTGCTGGTTTTCTAACTCCAAAGACACAATTATTATTAAATATTATACTCCCTTTCTAAGAATCATATCCCAAAGGCACTCGCAAATTGTATTCTTCAAGATACCGTATTGTTTTTCTATCATAGCATACTCAAGTGTTTTCTAACAATTGTATTCTAAATATATTCACGAATCAACAAGTACATAACGTACTGTATTTCTAGAAGTCATATACTAAATATGAATATTTCCGTATAATGCAATAACTTTGTAACAATCATATGCCTAAGGATACTCACCAGTTCTTTAAGTAAATACCATAATATTAACAATCATAGTCCAAAGATAATCACTGGTACATTAATTAAATACCTCACAGTTAATTTAAAGTCACAGCCCAGAAAATTTAGCTCCAGAACTATCCAATTACTTTTGTGGAATTTTGTGGAATAATACTCACTACTTCAGAATTTAAACAGCATAATGTTTCTTCTAAAAGCGATAGCCCAAAAAATATTCACAGTGTAGGAACTATAATACTATAATGCTCTTTCAAAGAAACAACCCTAAAATAATGCAGCAGCTGTATACCGTATGGCGTATGTAAAGTTCATAGTCTAAAAAAGATACACCGTTTGGTAGCTGTACATCTTCAAGTTAATTACCTAAAAATTAATTATTCGGTGACTAAATGCTCCAATATTACCCTAAACTTAATTTCTCAAGACAATTCACCGATTAAATAAATGCTGCATCAAAAAAAAAAAAAAAAAATGAAAGACCTAAAAAGGAGTCAGTTGAAAAAAATGACCCTTTCATTATTTGAAGTCGATGACAAAAAGAATTTACTCCAGTTTTAAAAAGCAAAAAAGCGTATTTCCCTAAAGTAAATTTTCTAAAACACGTATAAATAAAACGAACTATTCTCAAACATTATTCTCCTAGATATTATACCTGAATAGCAGGCAAAAATATTAGCTAATTAGCAATTACTACAAATTAACTTTTAGTGTTAACAACGTGTTGAGTTCTAAAAGTTAAGTAAGTGTATGTCTTAAACTAAATGGTGTACGTTAGAGTAATTCGTTAAAAGCTCTAGAAAGTTCAGCACTGTAATACTACTCGCCAACCATGTAAGTACATTAACAACAACAATAATAGTAACAATAATATTAGTTCAGTAATCATTATGACAGTTACTGAAACCATTGTGGGAATAAATAATTATCGCACTTCACCATAGACAAAAGTACTTTGAATTGTAGACAGACTCAAAATTCTGTGGTCATAAATGTTTTCAGTTTAAGTATATAATAATAATTAATAATGCATCAATAAAAAATAATTGATTGCTATAATTATAGACTGTCTAATTAAGCCAAGCTTTCTTGTGGCATCAGCTTCTTTTTATATAGCTTTGACATCGATTTATTTTCCTTAATAAGTTGCACAAAGGTCTTCCCATCATTATTTTTTTCATAATTAGTAAAATTAATAATGCTACACGCGCTCGCGCACGTTATTTTTCTTTAAGCATCACTTAATATGAAACAGAAGTAATAATTACGTTGCTTCAGATGCATTTAATTGCAAGAAAATTTTAAGTATCCATGATCCGCAGCATTTGAATTCTTTTATTATGAGAGTAAATTCAGAACATGAATTAATGAAGGAATGTCTTTATTAATGTGACAATTTCAAAATTCCATTATAACTTTCTAACGGTTAGGATTAAATATAAAATGAACATTCAATAAAATAAATATATTTTATAACATAAAAGTTTGCTTTCAGACCTTTTCGAAAAACAAAATAAGAGCGAGTTTTAAAAAGCTTTATTTTGTGTGTTTATTCATTTAATCTGACAGAGATGCAGTCATTTGATCTTATTTTCCATTCTTCTACTATGTATCAGTTTTATACATACATATGAGTAGGTGATTTTTTGAGAGCACTTACTCAGATTCTGTTGGAAACCTCTGGAACGTTTCCGACCTGCAGATCTCGGTTATCTTCAGCTGCCATTGCTTCACCTACTCAAAAGTATTGAGTACTCAATGCTGCATTGCTGCAGCAATGGCAGCTGAAGATAACCGAGATCTGCAGGTCGGAAACTTTCCGGTGGTTTTCAACAGAATATGAGTGAGTGCTCTCAAAAAATCACCTACTCATATAAAACTATAAAATGATGTCTCACTTAAAATATTTTGGTGGTATTTACAGTAAACATTTTGTTGTACAAACACAAATAGTTACAACGGCCTTATAGCTGAACATGAGGAATATGAACACATAATCGTTCGCGTCGTGGTCGAGGGATTAGACAGCTTGGCTGTCACCAAAGCGGCCCGACTGCATGTGAGATTTGTGGTAGACAACACGGCACTGGGACGTCTTTTCTATGGGCTCTGCGGTTTCCCCCGCCAGCATTCCCCTATAATCTTTCCTATCATTCATCTCGCCCTCATTCTGTCATGTACTTTTCTCACTCTCAAAACAGGTATTGGGCTGAGTCCTTCCTGGACTCTCTCTCTCTCTCTCTCTCTCTCTCTCTCTCTCTCTCTGATATAGTTTCCGTTTCTCAACCCGATGTCCACGGGCATAAGGGATAGAGGAAGAAGAATCCCTTGACACTATGATAAGTTTACCTATAACCAGGGAGGTTAAAGAAGAAGAAAAATAAAAGGAAGCTAAGAAAACATAGTTAAATAATATGAATATTAAATAAATATTAATTGATGATTAAACATTAATTGATAGTGAATGACAACAAAGATGACATAAAGCACTGCGATAAAATCGGCTGGAATCAATTACGTTACTCATAATTATTTATTACTTAAATATACAGGGATGATCATCTCTTTCTCAGGGTTCACTCTGTCAGCTTGTTAGCAGTAATGCTGGATTTGGTATACTCATGTAGAAGGTCTAGGTAACCGCATAATATAATAATGTGACAGTGCTCCAACAATTAGGCAGCAATTCCATTCAAATCATTTAATAATTAATATAAACTCTCTAGAAAATAAATCAACAAAAGTGATATACAATAGGTGTACGTATGCATTTATATATTTTCGGTATGAAAAATACGTTAATTTCGTTTTCTTTCTCAATATGTTATATTTCTATCAATTATTACAAATATACATACTTCTATTATCTTGCTATCCCCTACTTTCCTTAAGTTGTTCTCAACTTTCCTGTACATTACGTATTAATAGCTAAAGAAATATAATGCGTTCTTTCTGTTATATACTCAAATTATCTGAAAATTTTTTGTTGATTCTGCCTAGCAGGGTACAGAATGAAAACAATCGTGCTTGATAGATAGAGTCAACATGAAAAACTCAATGCCATGGCCGGGATTTCAACCACGGAACTCCTGGTTTTGGTCCAGTCTCTCTAACCTATTGAGTTACCATGGCCAACTTGCCGTCCTGACATTAAATTCTCCATTTGACTCGTATATGTCCCCGGTAGACCACTAGGGGGCTCTTATATCAGAGATGCACCGTTTTTTTCCCTTTCTTTTTGTAATTTACGTCCTCAAACGTTAAGTCATATCGGACGATGAATTAAATGGGTGAAATGATTCTCAAATAAGTCCAGGGTCCATGGAGCTTAGAGCTACCCGACATTCGTCTTTCAGGATAACGGAAAACGCCGGAAAAAGCCTTATCCAGGTAACTCACCCTGACCGAGATTCGAACTCGGGATTTCTTGAAGCAGACACGCGATTTCGTGAGGCAGACACGCTACCATCTACGCTACCGAGGCAGCCATACACCGTTTATGGCGACTTACTATCGTAAGTACTTGAGTCCCAGGCTTCATCATTAAACTCTTATTATTTAACTTAACTGATGGAAATTAATAATTTCTCCACACTTGCCGTATATAGGCTAAGGTTTTTGATAGATAGAGTCAACATATCAGGACGGTACGTTGGCCATGGTAGCTCAATGGGTTAGAGTGACTGGAAGGAAACCACGAGATCTGTGGTTCGAATCCCGACCGTGGCATTGAATTTTTCATGTTGACTCTATCAAAAACCTTAGCCTATCTACGGCTAGTGTGAAAAAATGATTTATTTCCATCAATTAACTTAAACAACCGTGCTTACTGATCGTATTTTCGAATTTGAGATATAACTGTTTATATATTCAGTATTTATTTGCTTGGCTCCTTACGTAAATTTTAAGCTTACATCATTATTGTCTTAGAGTTGTGCTCATTCTTAATACAGAATATTTAACCCAATTATACAGGTGAACATTTCATAAATATTACGAAACGTTACTTCCGTTCTGACACCAAAAATAAGTCCAGCTATCCGTGTCAAATTGAAAATTGTTCAGTGCCAGGTGGAAATAATTATAAACACAATTTTTCTATCCTAACTAAGTTAATATACGTTGTATTTACATATACCAAACCTAAAACTTTAATAAAGGTATAATTTAATTATACTAAAATAATATTTAAAATTATGCATAGTTTAAAGTGAAAAAATTGTAATTATGAGCTTGCAATTTGATCCTTAGTCCAGAATTTAAGCCATTGGCTATGCTCAGGAGAGTCCTGTAATTAGCTGGGGAAGATGCATCAACATTATGAAATTCCCAAGAGCTCTAATTTTTCCCCTGATGACATGTAATTAAAATAATGCACAGTTAGTATAATGACATTGCTAAGTTTTGTTTGCTGTTTATATACGTCACACATTGTTGGAATCAATATGTTGTTTTATCAGTCAATTCTAGCATGATGTGTTAACATTCAATGAAAATGTCGTTAATGCACTTTCCTGCAAAAGAAATGCAGTAAGTTAAAGATGCAAAATGTTCCAACATCTCCGTAAAAAGGAAAATAGCTCAATATTTTTTCTTCAGATATTCTGCAAAAATAAATAACACGTACAACATGTTTAAAGAAATAGTATAAATATTTTTTTGATACAAAAGTTCATTAGTACAGTTACTGTAGCGTATGTTTAGTATATTTCCTATTACACCGATAATTATGGCCGCTAATCGTGTCGTAAATCAGAACTAAAATTGTAAATTTAGCGTAACGAGAATCAGCGCAACAGAATCAGATAACAGAAAAATCCAATATATAACGGCCAAAGAGCATTTTTTTTATCCATTAGCATTTATTTTCATGCTTACTTTCCAAACACCACATTAAAGTTTTTTTTTTTCCCCTTTGTTTGATTCACTAAAATAACCGCCGAAACGAGAAGCTGAGGTCAGTAAGATGTAACAGTTGTTTCGATTTATATTTAGAAAGAGTTTGAAAAATGTATAAAAGTAAAACAAATAAAATTGTGTAAAAATATATGTAATTTTGTGATTGGCTGTAGTAAAAATTGTAGTGACGTAGGAGTAAATCGGCCAATCATATAAAAGTAATTTATGGATAGCAATAGTAACGAAGGATTAAATAATCTTGGCGTAGAAACCGAAAGAAAATTCGTGTTTTTTTCTGGAACGCCGAAGAGATCGGACGCTTTTTAAATTGCTCGAAAATAAGTGTTAGTTCAATTTGAAGTATTAGATTGATTCCGATCGAAGTATAAGGTTTTGTGATAAGAACTGTAATGGATTTGGTGGTAAAATAAATAAACAAAAGATTGATTTCTTATAGAAATTCAAAATCTTAATGATTTCTTCACTCGTTACCATCCTTGTAACTTAGAGTTTCCATTCCTCGTAAGTAAGAATATTAAAATCTAGCTGAGGCATAATTAAGGATTTTCTTGATAACTTCGGGGAACATCTTCTTCATCAAGTCATAATATTTTGGACGAATGTAAGATCGACGAAGTATGATCAATGGCGGGAAACGAGATACCATCACAAATCTTGCTATATATTTTGCCGCAACTTTGGGGCATCGAAACCCACAACAACGGAGAAATCCTGCTACAAAGATCTGGAAAATTAAACGGGAGTCCTGAATTCAAATCTTGCCATGACCACCCTCCCTGATTGACTGTTATTTCAAGGGAGACACCTAAACTTCGGCCTGAAACGTTTCCGCCCAAGTTTCCTTTCATTGGCGTGAAGTATTAAACACTACTTGAAAAAATGACAACCTGGCGATATGCCTGTAGTATTATGTGCTGAAATCTTTGCTTTGTTTGGTCCTTTGTTTATATCTCCCTCTTTTGCGTCTTCCTGTCAAAAATGAACTTGAAAAATCGAAAACTGTTCGTTTTTCTAGCGCACTAAGAAAACTAAAGCAAAATAGTTTACACTGTATCTATTTTAAACCTTAATGAACTTTATGATCAGAAAAAAAAAATTATGAACCACGGAGTAACTTATTTTGCAAAAAATATCTTAAATTCTGCTTATTAAAAACTTCCCATCCCTTTGTTGCAAATCCATCATTTGATTCATAAGAAATTTGTCTATTCCTTCCATATTATTTTCTCTTTTTGTGTCCTTGTAAATTTAGCAGCTTTTAGCCAAGAGGATCATATAAACGATGAATGAAACTATAAATTTAATGAACACTTGAGCTCAGACAACCGAAGTTAGCTGCCATCCGTTATAAGGCTGGAGCAAAAAACCCAAGCAAAACCTGAGTAAAGCGATCAAAGGAATTCGAACTCGGACTGACAGCGTGAGAGGGGAAAAACATGTATTTGAAACGATTCAAAGCTAAGCTGTTCCCCAGGGTAAATAGTAAACACCAGAATTGATCAAACAAGTTATCTGTTTCTCAAGACGAAGGAAAACTGATTTAACGAACTTTTCTGTATAATAAAATCTTCAGTTAAATTATACTAATAAATCTCTTTTAGCTAACGTTTAATTATAAAATTCAGTAATAAAGAAATCAGAGTCTTTCGCCCTACTACATTATAAATCGCTCTTTTAAAAGCAATTGTTTAAATCACAGTAATGCTCATAATCTTTAAGTGGGATTCATCATTTGTAATACATAGTTATACCACGTTTCGGTGTAAAAATGTGAGTCATTCTTGAGAATTAAGGTAATACACACAAACACAGGCGCGCGCATTTTTTTATTGAAAAGAAAAATAACTGAACAGCATGCCCCATTACAAATTAATACTACATGCTTTATCTTCCGAGACATCAGTTCAGAACGACTGTACATTGTTCTATTGCTGAGCCTGCAACTTTTATAATACTGTTGAACCACTTATTTTAGATGTTAAGTATAATAATTTCTCAGCACTTCGCTTCTGAACTGATGTGTCGTTCACAATGATTCATTAATTTGAACATAACATTTTGTTAATAATGTCTTTACAAGATGACTTCATTTATATTGATATTTTGCAGTCGCAAAATCACAGAATTATCACATCAGTCTCAATTAATTATTATTATTATTATTATTATTATTATTATTATTATTATTATTATTATTATTATTATTATTATTATTATTATTATTATTATTATTATTATTATTATTATTATTATTATTATTATTATTATTATTATTATTATTATTATTATTATTATTATTATTATTATTATTATTATTATTATTATTATTATTATTATTATTATTATTATTATTATTATTATTATTATTATTATTATTATTATTATTATTATTATTATTATTATTATTATTATTATTATTATTATTATTATTATTATTATTATAATTATTATTATAATTATTATTATTATTATAATTATTATTATTATTGTTACTATTATTATTGTTATTGTTATTATTTTTATTGTTATTATTATTGTTGTTGTTATTGTTATTATTGTTGTTATTGTTGTTATTGTTGTTGTTATTGCTATTGTTATTGTTATTATTATTATTGTTATTATTATTATTATTATTATTATTATTATTATTATTATTATTATTATTATTATTATTATTATTATTATTATTATTATTATTATTATTATTATTATTATTATTATTATTATTATTATTATTATTATTATTATTATTATTATTATTATTATTATTATTGCTATTATTATTATTTTTTTGAAGTCTATAGCATTTACAAATCTGCTGAACTGGGACGCGCGCATGGGAATAAAACTTTTAATATTTAGATCTATGCTTCAGGATAACTTCTTTACGCGTTCACATCATGATTGTTGTTCCAAATTTGAAAATTACTAGACAATTTGCATTAGTGTATTTATTACATGTATGTGGACGCAAACACACACGCAAAGAACCTTTTCTTTGACATTTGCTTTAAAAAGTTCTGGGACTCTGAAAACATACGTTATCAAAAAAAATCGTATTATAAATTTTTATATCAAATGAGGAAATTTTTTAAGAAAATATAAGCAAACGGAATACTCTTAAGTTAACTTATGTACAGTAAAATTTGCCGTCAATTTAAACAATCAATTCCAATAACCCTGTTTCGGGTAGAGAAAAAAAAAAAAAAAAAACTGAAGAGAATTTATTTGCTTACAGTACAGCTGCTACAGTATGTTGAAATTTCCAATGTTACTGCTTTTATATTGCATTATCCTCTTGTATTATTGCAAATCTGTAATCGATTGGGCAGAGAGATGAGAGAGAGATGAGAGAGAGAGAGAGAGAGTAGAGAGAGAAGAGAGATGAGAGAGAGAGAGAGAGAGAGAGAGGAGAGAGAGAGAGTAGAGAAGAGAGGAGAGAGAGAGAGAGAGGAGAGAGATGAGAGTAGAGTGAGAGAGATGAGAGAGAGTAGAGAGAGAGGAGAGAGAGAACAGAAAATAACGATAGCAGAATGAAAGGTGAACGAATATCTTACTTTAAAATATTCGAGGAATATATATTTGGAAAATCTTTTCCAGAGGATGGTGTACGAGAAGATGAAACTGAGAGGTTTAATAAAGTTTTAATCCTGTAGAAATTTCTTTTAAAACAGGTAAACTGGAGTGACTGAAAGATTTAAATTAATTTACACCAACTTGATTTCCCCTCAAAGTTCTGCTTCTCGATTAAATGACACATAATTCAAGTACATTGCATAAATAGATAATTCCAAAATGTCTGCATGTATTAATTTGTGATAGTTTAATTGTGTTTGAAGTCGCATTTTCTGTATATGTTTGACCAATCAACTAGACAAATGCAATCACGAGATGAACAATAAATTCTTGTTTCCTCAAAGCTTCGAAGATTTTCTAAGGCTTTTTGCTAACACTCCATTCAAATATACCTCCAGGGAATGAGCTATAACACTTTCTGCTATTATGTCAAAGAATTAATTTCCATTAATTTATCTAATAGTGGTTAACTATAAAGCCCGGTTACTTACAGGTTTAAAGTGGTCATTAATGGTAGTTGTCTCATGTGTTTGTGAGAACTCCTAGTGGTTTACCGAAAAAACACGAGTCAGTTGGAGAATTTAATGTCATGTCGGCACGTTGGCAATAGTATCTCAAGGGTTAGAGCGGCTGGACGGCAACCAGAAGATCCGTGGTTCAAATCCCGGCTATGGCATTGAATTTTTCAGTCTATCTTTCCATCCTTTCTAAACACAATATTATTAAAATATTTCATTTTTACCTTCTCTACCACTATAGTAAGTAAAAAAGGTATTCTAATTCCACCCAAATATTTGATACTGAGATTTCACTGAAAATACACCTTTTGAAGTTCTTAAATCTAAAAAGGTTTTTAACGATTTTCTCAGAATGGCTTTAGAGATTATGATTTAATAACCGCTACGTTTATGAGATTTGCAACAGAAGTGAAATGTTTATGTTCAATTTTCTGGAAATACCTTGTAAGTCCTATTCATTTGAATGGTTTTGCGAAAGAGGTGTAACGTAAGAGAGAGACAAAATATTATTATACAACAAACATGCGTCTCAGTTCAGATACAAAATTTATACCAAATATTTTAACTGTTTCGACCACTGAATATTTAGACTTTTCTAATAAGTACTTGTTCTTCTTTTCCTTCCAGTCAAAGAAAATTATTACTTTAACAATTATTTACAAATAGGAAAAATAGTTAATAGTACAAGATACATTTGCCATAGCTACCTTAGACTGGTGGGAAGCAACGATGTTTGAGATGTCGAGGACTCCTGCCATGTTTCTGTGTACCTGAACGTCTTCCTCTTGAGTGATGAGATAACTGTCGTAAGTCCAAAACATACCCCTTCTGAAACATCTGTATTACAGATGCTACACGTCTTAAGGAAGTGTATCTATACAAAAATCCAACTTTGCTCTTCAACTGAAACATCTCGTCCGGTTGTTCTCAGCTACTGACCAGAACAGTCTTTCTCAAGCGACCGTTTTTGAAGGCGTCACCGTTGTGAGCAAACGGCCTGTTGGAAAACTGGACAGTGCTAAGGGAGAGCACACTTAATCAGGTACCATTACAAGAACTTTTGTAATGTAACAAATGCATTTTTTTTTCATTCGGGTTCTTCAAGTTGATAATGGACTCCTGTACGGGACCGTTGATGACCTCGCCTTATGAGACCCCATTAAAACGGACAGCAGTGGATGATTCCGTTACGGGACGTTCTGCCAAAACCTGCTCATGACCTAACTTGAAAGAAGAGACCCAGTACATCAAAGGGTAGTTCCTGGGACAGAAGGGGACGGCGGCCCATACTGGAAACTTGACTGGCCTGTACACACACGATGAACGATAAAAAATGGAAATATCTGCACCTTTCCCAGTGTACAAGAACAGCTGATAGCAATGATAAACCCTACTTGAGGTTTATGTGATGCAGGAAAAGATATGCTTGTCAAACTTGTCACAGAAAACGACAATGTACAAATTAGATATTATTTAAGGGAATAGGAATATAATGTCAGTTACAAGAACTGAACTGAGTGTTTTTAAATCCGGAGTTTCTTTCACTTGGAAACTAACATACTGATTTAATTAAATAATAGAAATAAAATATGAAATTGGAGTTATTGTTTTAACGAAAAAAGGATAATTTTATTATTTTAGTGCACTTTCATATAACTGAAGAAATAAATTTGCCCGCCTCAGTAGCGTAGATGGTAGCGTGTCTGCCTCACGCTCAAGAGATCGCGAGTTCAAATCTCGGTCAGGGCGAGTTACCTGGATAAGATCTTTCCTGGGGGTTTCCCTTATCCTTCAAGACGAATATCGGGTAACTGTAAGCTCCATGGACCCTGGACTCATTTAAGCATTATTTCACCCATTTCATTCACCGTCCGATATGACTTAACATTTGAGGACGTCTTCTTCTTCTTCTTCTTCTTCTTCTTCTTCTTCTTCTTCGTCTTCTTCTTCTTCTTCTTCTTCTTCTTCTTCTTCTTCTTCACTCCATGGTTTGGTCATATCGCCCGTTCCGGCTTCATAGATCTCTCCAGCATTTCCTGGGTCGTCCTCTGTCTCATATTCCTTTTGGATTATAGTTTAATACTGCATTTGGATATCTTCCATCATCCATTCTTAATATATGTTCATGCCATTGTTGCCATCCGATCTGTTATTTTGTCATGGATTGGTTCAATGTCTAATTCCTTTCTAATATCCTCATTTCTTATTTTGTCCAATATTGTACAACCTTTAACACTTCGTAAAAATTTCATTTCTGTAGTCTGTATTTTATTTAATACTTTTGTGTTGGCACCCAGGTTTCGCTTCCATATAGTAAAGTTGGAATAGCCATTACCTTATATATTTTCATTTTTGTATCCTTTCTCACTCTGTTTTACAAGTTCTTTGGATAGTCCCACATATTGCTCGGAATTTGTTAACCTTCTATTGTATATCAGCATTGTTTCTCAAACTTATGTTACATCCTAAATATTTAAAACTCAAAATTTGTTCTTAAATCCTATTTTCTAAAACAATTTTGATCTTACATTATAATTTCCTTTAAACGCCATAATTTTTGTTTTTTCTTGTAATATTTTAAAATTATACTTTTGTACTATATTATTTAGAATGTACATTGATTTTTCCAGTTGATTTTCATTCCGATGAATCAATATTTTGTCATCCGCGAACAGCAGGGTATTCATATAAATATTTCCTTTTATTTTGATTCCTGGGTCTACTAAAACTTTTAAAGGAAATTATAATGTAAGATCAAAAATTGTTTTACGAAATATGATTTTAGAACAAATTTTGAGTTTTAAATAGTTAGGATGTAATATAAGTTTTAAACAATGCTGATATAGAAGAAACAGTAAACAAATTCCGAGCAATATGTGGGACAATCCAAAGAATTTTTAAAAACAGAGTGAGAAAGGATACAAAAATGAAAAATTTGACGACGTAAATTACAAAAACTTGAATGAATAAATAACTAAATTCATTAACAAACAGTCCACATATCCTCAATAACTTACTTGAGCAACTTAAGATTTTACAGTGATGAAATTTCACATAATTGGGGAAAAATTAAGGAATCAATTCTTTTTACCTTATGTAAGTACATAGTGGGCAGATAAGGTATTGCGTTCTACCCAAATGTTCATAGCAAGATTGCATTGGAAATATAAATTTTTAGGTCTCCTTAGTCCAGAAAAATCATTTTCAGTAAAAGAGCTGTATGCATATGTGTGTCTGTTAACAGCATAAATTAAAATTTGTTAACTACCAAACTTGGTATTTAAGTT